>JAWDJN010000039.1:600000-1070000 GCA_037788925.1 Mytilus galloprovincialis
ATGGGTACATAAGTCATCATCGTATAACAATTTTAAAAGGAATAATTTAACAGAACACATAAACATCTACAAACACATTCATTGATTTGTGTGTCTGACGTCCGAAAATTTTATACGTCACATAGATTTGTCGTTCAATGTGCATACAAACAATCTTAAAATTTACATGGGCAATGTTAGCATACAGGGGTAAAAAATCATAAGTATGAAAGAATGAATTTCAAAAATAGACCCGAGATTTAAAATAGTCCAAAATTTATATATAGAATTTATAGGAATCCACAAATAGTTAACTCCACTACGCATTGAATGATTTTGACGTTTGTGGTTAGACGTATTTTGTTATTCAAAAAATGAAAATAGAAATATATCATAATGCCATAAATTAGAACAATATCATACTGACGGGATCTTTTTAAGAACAGAGTCACGATATAAGAACCAAAGAAATACAAAAAGTCGCATATACAAGAGGGACGAAAGATACAAAAGGGACAGTCACACTCATAACTCTATAAAAAACTGACAACGCCATGGCTAAAAATGAAAAAGACAAACAGAAAAACAATAGTACACATGACACAACATAGAAAACTAAAGAATAAACAACACGAACCCTCACCAACAACTAGGGGTGATCTCAGGTGCTCCGGAAGGGTAAGCATATCCTGCTCCACATGCGGCACCCGTCCTGTTGCTTATGTGATTACACATCCGGTTAATAGTCTAATTCGGTAGGTCAAATTCATGAAAGAGAAGGGGATTGTAGTTACGACGTAAGGAACATATCCGATATCATTTCTGAAACGGTTATTCCATAATGGTCAACCAACTCGTGATGGCGTCCGTAAAATTTACGAAGGGATGATTTCAACTTAACCATTTTGAACTCTTGGTTTAATAGCTTCCTTGTGAGCAGTAACCCTCTATCAAGAAAATCATGATAGGAAATGCAAGCACGGGAATATCGTATCAATTGGGAGATATATACCCCGTATGCAGGTGCTGCTGGAATGTTGCTACTAAGAAATGGAAAGTTCACAATTGGAAAGCTGAAATCATCTCTTTTGTCGTAAAGTTTTGTCTTCAACCGACCCTCATTGTCAATTTCTAGATGTAAGTCAAGATATGAAGCCGACTTAACTGTATGTGTAGTATCCTTTATCTCCAATTCGATGGGATAGATGCGTTCCACATAGTCACCAAAGTTTGAATTGTTTAATGAAAGAACGTCATCTGTATAGCGGAAAGTAGAGTTAAAGGATATTGCTAACTTCTTATCTTTCTTCCTAAGAAGTTCCTGCATGAAGTCAGCCTCATTAAAATAAAGAAACAAGTCAGCAAGTAGAGGGGCACAGTTTGTTCCCATGCATTGGGATGCCGACAGTCTGTTGAAAAACACGTCCTCCAAATGTAACAAATATATTGTCAATCAAGAAATCAAGCATCTTGATAATATCGGTTTAAGAGAATTTTTTGTGTGAATCACTGATTCTTTACAAAGTAGGATTTGTCCCTCCCTAAGACAAGATACTTGTATCTACGTTGGCCATTCTTTTTTATGAAGCAAAGTAATACCTACTCTTTTAATTTGTCTTTTAGTTTGGAATGTGGAATACTTGTGTAAAGAGTAGAGAAGTCAAATGTTTTAATACTGTGACAAGATGAAAGAGAGTTAGATTGTATGTACAAAACAGACCACCAAAAAATGAAAGACAATACAAACACATTGACGAGATGTATAAGTACCGAGCCACGTCAAACGGATATCACATAAAACCATTCAACAGTAAAAGTAATATTATAAATAGAACAAAAACAAATGAAAGAACTTTAAAACACGTTGTTGTACGCAGAATCTATACATCAATACCATCGATAGGAGACACCCGACCGATGTAGCAGGATATGCTTATCCCATGTATCTATCTAGAGTACCTGAGATCGTCCTTGAATTTTGCCGGGTTCGTATTGCTCAGTCATAAGTGTTTTTATGTTGTCTTTATCGTTTTTCGTTTGTTTTGTCATGGCATTGTCAGTATGCTTTCAATTGATGAATTCGAATGTCCCATTTGTATCTTTCTTATCTCTTGAATGGATAACTTCAAATTCACCATTTAGAATCCTTGGTTTAATAGCTTACTTGAAAGGAGCAAATGGGAATCATAATGAGAAATGTAAGTTCAGGAATATCTTGTCAACATGGATATAATTAGTCCATGTACAGGCATTGCTTCATATAGCAATGATGTTACATCCACTTCATTTGAACATGGTGGATAGCTGTAATATTGGCAATCATACCACATTTCTTGATTTTTATATTTTTGAAAGGCATTCATTTATAGTAGAAATGTTTTTTCTTTTTTTCTTCAAGATAAGACACTTAGAATACAGGATGGAAATATAGTTTGTGTGCATTTCTTTTTATGAATATTATAAATTAGAGGTAATATCTCATATTAATCCATGAAGAATATACAAGTAAAAATATACATTTGTGCTTGCATAATTCATGTAATTCAAATACTAGTAACACAGTTTAAAACATATATTTTTAGAACTTCTTTTCTATCAGTTTACCGAAATATAGAAAAGCATTAACAATTTATTTCACCAGATGCACAAATATACAATAAATGCCCTTTCAGTAATTATGATTTTAAGTATTTGAAAATCCGAAACTAGTTAGCAATGAATAGCTTTAAAAACCAACTAGAGACTCTTGAGAGCCTGTGTTGCTCACCTGTATTGACTGATGGTTTTGAAATCAGTAAAATAAGTTTAAAATCAAAATTAATAGTATTATATATTAGATATTAGAATGATATCTAAGATAATAACAAAAGACTGCAAAATTTCTGTAAAATTACTAATTCAGGGGCAGCAACCCAACAACTAGTTGTCGGCTTCGTCTGAAAATTTCAGGGCAGATAAATATAAATCTGAAGAACATTGATGCTACTTGTCAGATTTGCTCTAAATGCTTTAGTTTCAGAGATATAAACCATAACTTGCATTTTACCCCTGTGTTCTATTTTTACCATGTCGTCCATGACGGTTGGAAGGCGGAGTCGTTGGATACATTTTAAAAACTAGATACCCTAATAATGATTATGGTCAAGTATGGTTAAAGGAGTAAGTTCGGTAAGTGCCATATTTGGCCCCAATTATAAAGTTCATGGTTACAAGACAATAATTGTTTTAAGTTGCCGTAAAGATATGTGAGAAAGTTTAACAGAGCTGTTTTTGTCAAAGTTTAATTCTAACACGTTGATTTTTACATCCTAAAAAGGTCAAGATAAGGGATTTTGGTGAAAAATGACAATATCAGCTGGATTTCTACCAAAAAAAAGGACCAGGAAACATAGAGCGCAGGCGTCGACAAGCTTAATATTCAAATAAGACATGTTAAATGTCTTCACAAACATTATTTTAAAAGATCTTTGTTGTCGACGTATGCGCTCTATGTTTCCTGTCAAATAATCTTTGGAAATTTACCCATTTTCATTGATATTTTCGTGAAAAATCAATATGAGTACAACTTATGACGTCATAATGAAAAGCAGAAACGTAAAATTTTCAACAAAATGGCTTATATCATATCTAGTCAATGTATTAGCTATAAGTTATCGTGATATTGGTAAATAAATCTGAATTTGAAATTTACGCTAAAAAAGAGGGCCATTTAAGGACCTTATCGAACATACTCCTTTGTCTCAGTAGTTTTAGAGAAGAAGATTTTTGTAAAAGATTACACAAATTTACGAAACAGTTTTTTGTAAAAGCAAAAGACGACGGACGACGACGACGACGACGGACGATGTATGATGGACGATGGACGACGGATGACGGACGATGGATGCCGGACGACGGACGCCAAGTGATGAGAAATCTCACTTGGCCCTTCGGGCAAGTTGAGCTAAAAAGGACAAAAAGTATAGCCAAAGCTAGGCAAGCATTTAGAGCTTTGCTTAAGGTAGATCAGTCCTTCATTTAAAATATCAATATTTAAAATTTTCTTTATCTTGATAGTTACTCTTCTATAATTCATTCAATTAACATTATTTTTTATCTGAAATTCTTGACCGTAGATCCCATTACTGTTTTAAATTAAATGTTATGTTTAAGGAGTGGAGAAATTTGAAAGTTGGGTTTTAAGGAAAAAAATACAGATAATCTTATTAATAATTTTTCATCGTTGGGCTAATGAACATATGCAAAGAAAATTCTGTAGACATTGTAGAATAGTAATAATTCTACTTTCATTTTCAAATGAGATCATCTCGACACAAGGGGATATGATTATTTTAAACGTGGAACGTATCATATCAGACTGTAGCTGTTATAAGTGAATTATTAAGCATTTTAATAGTCATTAGAGAATAAATTATAATTAACAAACCTTATTTTTATGTTACAGTATTTGGCTTTCTTTATCTGTAGACACTTTTATCTAACACATATAACCCTTGAAGTTATCGTGTGTATTATCCGTTGATAATTTCATACCAACCAAATGAAATGTTGATGTGTTACGTCAATCGTTTTTACAAACTTAGTAGGCTATATTACAAAATCAAATAAGCGGATGGTTGTATGTAGAAAAATCAAAAATGCAAATGAAATAATAAAAAGATAAGATTTTAATGCACAATTTCAATCTTTTATATACATCGAGGTTGTGTCTATCAGATGGTACATATATAATAGCGTTACAGGTGATTTTAACCGGATTTTCGAAGTAAAATTCGGTTATTGATTTTGGGATGTACGGCGGGCGGGTGGGCTTTCGGCTGCCAATTATTGTCCATTAATTAACATGTAAACCCTTTCACGATTTTTTTTCAAATTCAGATTTGCTGTTTCCGATGACTAAATGAAGGTCAAGTTCAATTTTAACGATTTTAGCTTTTCTCGTTGTTGAGTTGTAGCTCTTTCCCAAGAATTAAACTTTTGATGATATTCTTATTAATCACTAGATTTCAGTTCAAAGGGAAATAACTATTTTTTTAAAAGATTTTAAAAAGACATTGTATTAATGATAAATGACGAATTTTTGACTTTTTTTCTTTTCTTTGGTGAATTGGTTGAAGAATTTTGTGGTAGGTGTGTTAGTTATTCTGTATAAACTAATTTTCTTAGTGCTATATATAAATTGTGTTGCTGTGTGTGTGTTAATATTAATTGTTTTTTGATCCTGTTGTGGGTTCCAGATTTGCAAATTCATTAGATGATAATCTATTTTCATAAGTTAAACTCTCTATAACCTTAAATGATTGATGGAATACCTTGATATCAGACTGTAGATATTTTCTGGCCATAGCTCTAGACACAACACTCTCTTAAGATAAGTTGCAGATCTTTATTAGTTTGTTACAAATGAATTTCTTTTATTGAAAACTATAAACTATATAATTATATAAAGTTTGATTACACTAAGTGTTTTAAAATGATTTTCACCTTTTATCAATATAACACACCATCTGGTAATTGTGAATCACCTAATTATAATTGGAGTGACTGATTTACTTGAATATTTGATTAAAATTTAAAAATAAATATAACATCATATCTTATTACATCCTAATTTTAGATTTGCTTTATTAGTTCATGGAAATAAAGTTTGAGTTATTTTACTTTGAACAGAAATGGTTAAACTAAAAAGTATTTAAACAAAAATTGAATTCTTGGGGTTCTTTGATATGCCGATTCTAGCAATGTACTTAGATTTGGATATTGGACCATAATAGGTAAATGTCCACTTTCAAATTTTTCGGTTCTTTGACCATATTTATTTTGTGTCACAAACCCATGCTGTATCAAATACTCAATCAATTCAAATTCAGAGCTGTTTTGTTATATTATAGTTCGTTTCTGTGTGTGTTACATTTTAACGTTGTGTTTTCGTTGTGTCGTTTGTTTTTCTCTTATTTTAGAGTGTGAATTCACATTACTATAAGACGTGTCACGGTACTTATCTATCCTAAATTCATGTATTTGGTTTTGATGTTATGTTTGTTATTCTCATAGGACTTGTATAATGCTTAGTCCGTTTCTGTGTGTGTTACATTTTAATGATGTGCCGTTGTTCTCCTCTTATGTTTAAATGCGTTTCCCTCAGTTTTAGTTTGTTACCCCGATTTTGTTTTTTGTCACTGGATTTATGAGTTTTGAACAGCGGTATACTACTGTTGCCTTTATTTAAGCTTAAATGATGTGTCCATACTTGTTCAACTGTTCAGGGTTCGACCTCTGCAGGAAAATCCGTTTTGCTGTTTCTTTGATAGATTCTTGTTATATGTAGTTCTGTTTTGTTTTGTAAACAACAGCGTAGTTAAATTATTGATCTCCCTACACAAACTATATTTAGCGCAGACTCACAGATATGCATATGACTGATACAGTTTTCCCCCTAGTCGATCTCATTTATAGTAACGTAGGTAAACATCGGGTCAATTTTCCTGTGATATGTTAAATTCATTGGATAATATTGTTTAATTAATAGAGAATTTGTCAAAAAAGTATACAAAACTGTTCTTCATATTCTTATGTATGCAATTGCAATGCAACAAAAAGATATAATGCATTAGAACTTTGAAAAAAGTTAGAAATTAAAATAAAATATGATTCAAGGAGCTTGTTAACACCATGTCAAAACATGACGTCATATGAATAGAATCTCTCAAGCTGAAGGATATTTCGTTATATATACACTTTAAATTCGAATAATATTTCATTGAAGGGTAGTTTCTAAGGTTAATGTGGTTATATTTTTTATTTCGATTCTGTTGTATTCATCGCACATTCGTAGATTTGAGCACATCAATATGGCGACTCACTTTTTGGTACTACGTGTACTGTGGATATGACGGTAAATATCTGCCGATGGAAAAATTGGATGTCTGTGCGAGAATTACAAGGGTTAAACACCCTTTTTTTTGTCGGATTTTAAAAAGATGATTTGTTCGAACAACACATTTGTTTGGTTTGATCCGCTCTTCATTATTTGTTTTAGATTTTGGATATTCAAACATTTTGGCCTCGATCATCACTGGAGACCACTTAATTATTGAAACACGCATCCAGCGCATTAAAATGCCTTAGACATCGTATTTGTTAATTCGGATCCGGATAAAATTCGAATAAAACGTCCCATGCCTTGTGAATATAATTATCATAGAAATATATTATTTCACAAATAGTATCTGTAAATTGGTCAAGTTCTTTTAAATATGAAATAGTTCGACACCGACCATTTATCTTTTTGCAATGTTTTTTTAGAGAAGATTTTCGAGATAGGAAAAGAAAAAAAAATGGTTTTATTGAAAAGGCAATATTACTTAAAAAAAATGTTTCAGTAAGCAATTGCATCAAATAGCTTGTTTGTTTATTTAACGACATCTACAGGTAACAATACAAAATAATATCATTGTTACCTGCAATTTCCACACGAAATCTGGTCCCTGTCCGGAACAATCTAACAATGGTCTAATCTATATAAAAAACGAGAAACACGTATGAACCGCATCAACAAACGACAACTACTAAACTTCTGATGTTTAAATAAGTGCGTTTTCTTTGGTTATTCTAAAATTATTACATTTTTTTTCAATGCCAGTTGCTTGAAATTTGTGATTTTACTTTTTGCTTGAAAAAAGAAAGGCGAAAAATGCCAAAGGGACGTTAACACTCATGCATAAGTCGAAAATAAACTGACAATGCAATAGCTAAAAAACCCAAAAAAGATCAACAAACAAACAATAGTATAAACATGTATGTTATTCCGTCAACACCCTTAAACAATCCTCCAAACTCCACTGTGCGTCATAATTTAACTGTTAAATTTAAATGATATGCAAACTTATAAATACTATCTAAAGCTATTAAAATTTACATTGAATATTTATGGACTGGGCTACTTCCGGTACTTCTCCTAAGCAATGGCGGAATGTTGATAACGGTTTATTTAAAGTCATTACCTCAACATGATATGGACAGTGACTTCTGTAATTTCCTTTATCTTCAACGTGATACTTGCTGCTGTGCTTCTACTTGATATCTTCTTACTTAAATTATTGTTTTATTTCATAATACTGATTTGTAATATCATCAGAATTAAATAAAATAGGTTTATGTGTAGATTTTAATGCTAAATCTTTTCACTGTTTTAAGTTTATCTGTGATAGTTTGTAAGACTATTGACCTAAAAGCTCATACTGATTTCATACAGTTTGTTCTTATATTGTGTGCTGTTATATCACAGTCCAAAATAGGTGAGGGTCCCACACACACATGTTTAATCCCGCCATTTTCTGTATGCGCATGTTCAAAGACATGTACAGGAGTCTGTGGTGTTTTTTTTTTTAGCTGTGAACAGTAATTTTGTCTTTCTGTTATAGTTGTCAGGAGAAAATAAAATAAAACCCGAACAAACAAATTATTCAAAACTCGACATATAAGGAATATAACCCCCAACAGAAGTTCATCTGATAAATTGTATAGCAATGAACAGTTTAGTTCGATCATAACTTCCATGAGATTTTTTATGAATGTCAGAATATGTTTAAAACAAATAAGGATAATGCATATGATTGCCAATAACATATCTACCAGATTGACGTAGATGTTAACAACTATGGGTCACCGAACGGTCATCTATGGGCAAAACCCTTATCAAATAGTCAGCTATAAACGGCCCTGACGTTGACTAAAGTTTATGTTATTTAAACGATAATGCCAAAGACAATGTCAGGGTTTTCAAATATATAGTTTCTTAAATGCCCCCTTATGTTCTATATTAGCCACGTACGGTGGTCACATTTTTGTTATTGTCACCCCTTAAAGTTATATATTAGCTACAGTGGCCACATTGATTGTTCGGGGGCGACAAACACCTTTATTTTCTAGATAAGAAATGGTGGCAACTACACTTTTATCATGTATATTAGCAACAGTGGCCACATGACTGATTAACTGGAAACAAAAACATTGAATTTTTCTATATATTAGCCACGATGGCCAAATTGACCAGTTGGCATCGTAAAACACCTTTACATACTATATTAGCCAATTTGACCACGCATATTGATTGGTTGGCGGCGACCAATTCCTTACTTTCTATACTATTATCATGATTATATTAGCAATGAAGACATATTGATTCGGTGACGGGAAAAAAAACCTATATGTTCTTTTTAAGCTGAGTAGGTCATATTGATATGCTAGTGAGGACAAAATATTTGATAACACTTACATAAGGAACAATTTGGTTGAAATATGTTTGACACCAGGTGTCTGAGAGCGTTTTAGCCGACAGAAAACGATAATCAAATAATAATAAAAACAAACGCAAAGAAAACATTGTAACAAATACAACGTTGAGTAGTTTCAAATGATTTATGGTTCATGTATATAATCTCGAATTTGCCATTGCTTGGATTGATTGTTGGTGAAGATTTTATTTATTTATTTTGTTGTGGAAAGCGCGATAATCCATACCTTTATATTGACAATAATCAACTTTGAGCGTCAATAGGAATGTCAATGTTTAAAAGCAAAGAAACAAAAAAAGTTATATGCTGATTGTCGCTTTTGACTGGTCATTTATTTAAGTCCATTAGAAAATATTTCGTGAAAACAAATAAACAATTAATACAACATGTAATTGCTACGCGGGATGAATGTCGGGAAAATGTGGAAACTGAGAGTATATTGGATAGGGGCATTCATCCTTTTCTTGCAAAAGGCCACATATGGACCTCTCATGGAGTTGTTGTAAAGGTTCAATAATTAAAAAATCGCCTTTCAATACCATCATTTCCACATTCCCTAATATGACGTTTACACTGAATGTGAATTTGCATTGCTATGCGGTTTGCATATTGTGTCGACTATATATATATTATAACACTTGTTTAGTTTCTATGTTATGAATGTCCTTGTGGGTATATGTGCTGTATTTCTGTCACGAAGTGTTTTAGCCATATAAATCCGAATGTAAAAAAAAAAGCCCTGGGTCGACGTAATCCCACATGGAGCATGCTACAAGGAGATGATCTTATAGAAATAGAAGCATTGAACCCGAGATATCCCCTAAAGGAGCTAGCTACAACTAGGTGGTCCTAATGTATAAATGAGCCTTTGACACACGAAATTCCACAGGGATGTATGTTACAACAAGGAGACCCTAACGTACATGTAACAGAAACATAAGACCCGAGCTATCCCTTGAAGGAGCATGCTACAACGAGGCTATTCTAATGTAAAACGAAGCTATGGATCGACGAAATTCCACAGGAGTGAATGTTACAACGAGGTGGTCCTAACTAAACAGAGGAATATAACCCGGGATTTACATGAAGGGGACATGCTACAATGACGCTGTCCTAATGAGCATTGAACTTACGAAACCCAACAGTGTATGCTTCATCAAGGCGGTTATAACTTAATAAAGACATTGGACCCAATAACTCTTAAGGGATCATACTACAACAAGGCCGTCCGAATGTAAAAAACACACGAAGAAGCCTTGAATCTAAGAAACCACGTATAGGTGCATGCTGATAATTTTGTGTTGGGTTTTATTTTAATGATAGTGATAAATGTATTTAAACTGATAATAAAATAACATTCGAAGATTTAATAACAGTGTTTATTTGGTACGATGTAACCGTTTAGAAAAAAAGTCTATTTAAAGGGGCACTAATTACGAGATGTATAACAAATCTAATATCATATTTTTTTTTGCTCAATCAATAATGAAATGCAAATAGTGAGATAATAATTAGCTTTTGGCAGCCAGTATGGTTCAGTTTTGTCAAAATAAGCTAAAAAACATTGATTATGAATTATTCACTTGCAAGTCAATAATTCTACCTCATTGAATCCGTATTCATGTGAACTTCAATTTAGCCCCTTAGCTTGAGATGGATAACACGTGAATTGTATATGTAAAATTATTTAAAGGAAAAGAATGTCGAGATTGAAAGTGAAACAAAGATAAATCATTTAATTGACTGATTCGATCCACGAAAAATCATTCTTATACAGGTAAAAACGATGATAAACATCCATTTTTCTTCTATAATATGAAATAACATAGACATAGAATAATCCAACAGCACGAGTTTGCTTAATCTATTTATATTTATATTTATGTTTACATCGCCTCAGGCATAGATTACCGTAGCTGGATTTGGCAAAAATTTAAGGAATTTTGGTCCTCAATGCTCTTCAACTTCATACTTTATTTGGCCTTTTTAACTTTTTTAGATTCAAGCGTCACTGATGAGTCTTTTGTAGACGAAATATACAAAATTTAGTGCTGGTATCTATGATGCGTTTATTTACAACCACTGGGTCGATACCACTGCTGGTGGAGATTTATTTCCCCGAGGGTATCACCAGCCCAGTAGTCAGCACTTTTTGTGCTGACATGAATTATCATTGATATGATTATATTTATAAATTAACTGTTACAAAATTTAGAATTTTTGTAATACTAAGGCTTTTCTACCTCAGGCAAAGATTACCTCAGCTGGATTTGGCAAAACATTTTTAGGAATTTTGGTCCTCAATGCTCTTCAACATCGTACTTTTTTTGGCCTTTTTAACTTTTTGGGATTCAAGCGTCACTGATGAGTCTTTTGTAGACGAAACGCGCGTCTTGCGCATATACAAAATTTAGTGCTGGTATCTATGATGCGTTTATTTACAACCACTGGGTCGATGCCACTGCTGGTGGAGATTTATTTCCCCGAGGGTATCACCAGCCCAGTAGTCAGCACTTTTTGTGCTGACATGAATTATCATTGATATGATTATATTTATAAATTAACTGTTACAAAATTTAGAATTTTTGTAATACTAAGGCTTTTCTACCTCAGGCAAAGATTACCTTAGCTGGATTTGGCAAAACTTTTTTAGGAATTTTGGTCCTCAATGCTCTTCAACATCGTACTTTTTTTGGCCTTTTTAACTTTTTTGGATTCAAGCGTCACTGATGAGTCTTTTGTAGACGAAACGCGCGTCTGACTTATATACAAAATTTAGTCATGGTATCTATGATGAGTTATTTACAAACACTGGGTCGATGCCACTGCTGGTGGAGATTTATTTCCCCGAGTGTATCACCAGCCCAGTAGTCAGCACTTTTTGTGCTGACATGAATTATCATTGATATGGTTATATTTATAAATTAACTGTTTACAAAATTTAGAATTTTTGAAATACTAAGGCTTTTCTGCCTCAGGCATAGATTACCTTAGCTGGATTTGTTCAAACTTTTAGGAATTTTGGACCTCAATGCTCTTCAACTTCGTACTTTATTTGGGCTTTTTAACTTTTTTGGATTCGAGCGTCACTGATGAGTCTTTTGTACACGAAACGCGCGTCTGGCGCATATACAAAATTTAGTCCTGGTATCTATGATGCGTTTATTTACAACCCCTGGGTCGATGCCACTGCTGGTGGAGATTTATTTATCCGAGGGTATCACCAGCCCAGTAGTCAGCACTTGTTATGCTGTCATGAATTATCATTGATATGGTTATATTTATAAATAAACTGTTTACAAAATTTAGAATTTTTGTAATACTAAGGCTTTTCTACCTCAGGCAAAGATTACCTTAGCTGGATTTGGAAAAACCTTTATATGAATTTTGGTCCTCAATGCTCTTCAACTTCGTTCTTTATTTGGCCTTTTTAACTTTTTTTGGATTCGAGCGTCACTGATGAGTCTTTTGTAGACGAAACGCGCGTCTGGTGTATATACACAATTTAGTCCTGGTATCTATGATGAGTTTATTTATAAGGTCATCGCATGACTTTAGAGGTCAACTCGATAATTAATTAGATGGCGTCAGGACTAAAATACACACGAAACGAAGCTACGTATTTTCATGCTCGTGCCCTGTTTATTATTTATTTTAGACTTTTAATAGTTTGGATAAATGTTTTTACATTGTTATAAATAAAATATGAGAATTTGATTAAAATCGGTGAACATGAATTTGACAGCTAGTGCCCCTTTAAAGGATCTATAAGCTTACCCGGATTGTATCATAGTTCACAGGATCGAGGCGGTTAAGTACATAATTAAAAAAAATGGAGGTGCTTTCTCGATTGTTACTTTTTTGTATTACATGTATTAATGTTTCCTATCATTCTTTCTTTAAAAGATGCTTAAGCAAAGACCCATCGAAACAACATCTGATAAACAAATTTAATAATACTTTTAGATATTTGGATGATATTTTGGCTCTCAATAATGACGACTTCAGTATGTATATTAATGAAATTTATCCTGTTGAACTTACTTTAAATAAAGCTAATACTAACAATGACCACTGCCCTTTTCTCGATCTTGATATCTATATCACTAATGGAAAGCTGAATACTAAAATTTATGATAAAAGGGATGATTTTTCATTTCCTATCGTTAATTATCCGTTTTTAGATGGTGACGTTCCCTTGTCACCATCTTACGGTATTTATATATCTCAACTTGTACGATTCGCTCGTGTATGTAACAATGTTTTAGATTTTAACGAGAGAAATTTATGTATTACTGAAAAATTATTACACCAGGGTTTTCGATATCACAAACTAGTCAAAACATTTACTAAATTTTATCATCGGTATAAAGACATTATTCGTAAATATAGCTCAACATGCAGACTTTTAATACGTTCAGGTATTTCACATCCAATTTTTTATGGTAATATTCTTTATAAAGCACAAAGGTGTCAGTATTCACCTCAGAAACTTACAAAACCTTTGAATAGACTTATTAAGAAGGGATATAATTACGATACTGTTGTCAAGTCATTAAAGATTGCATATTTTGGCGTTAATATTGAGTCATTGATAAGGTCTTTGCATCGGAACTAAACACATTTATTTTAAAAACAGTTGTTGGCATGACACGGGTTATGTTCTTCTCATATATGTTATGATGGTATGATACTAAACCCCTAACGGGAAGGATTGTGCCTGATGTTCATATGATGAAATCATAATCTTTCAGTCAGTTTAGTTGAAGTCTGGAGCTGGCATGTCAGTTAACTGCTAGTAGTCTGTTGTTATTTATGTATTATTGTCATTTTGTTTATTTTCTTTGGTTACATCTTCTGACATCAGACTCGGATTTCTCTTGAACTGAATTTTAATGTGCGTATTGTTATGCGTTTACTTTACTACATTGGTTAGAGGTATAGGGGGAGGGTTGAGATCTCACAAACATGTTTAACCCCGCCGCATTTTTGCGCCTGTCTCAAGTCAGGAGCCTCTGGCCTTTGTTAGTCTTGTATTATTTTAATTTTAGTTTCTTGTGTACAATTTGGAAATTAGTATGGCGTTCATTATCACTGGACTAGTATATATTTGTTTAAGGGCCAGCTGAAGGACGCCTCCGGGTGCGGGAATTTCTCGCTACATATAAGACCTGTTGGTGACCCTCTGCTGTTGTTTTTTTATTTGGGCGGGTTGTTGTCTCTTTGACACATTCCCCATTTCCATTCTCAATTTTATTGATTGTATTTCAATTTCCAATACCAATTCTATTATGTTCAAAATAATGCAATAATTACAAAAAATGTTTGGCAATCTTAGAGAAAACGAAATTTTGTGTTTCTTCATCAGTTCTGACTCGTTTCCTGCAGTAAAACTCATTTCGCACATAGATTTTTAAAACAGTTATATTTTTTCAAATATGACCATATAATAATATTTCTTATCATATACTTAGACTAAATAACATATAAATTTTACCGTATGATAATAGCATTAAATTGACGTAAATTCCATATTTTTCGAATTGGTGCTTAGCGGGCTGATATGAAAAGTTTATCACATGCTTCGATTGTTATCACATGCCTTTCCGTAACGTTATCACATGGCATTCCGGTAGTACTCGGCCAATTCCGGAAAATACACCTCAATGCTTTGTTTTCAGTGAAAATCATTACAAAGTAGTGTACAAAACAATTATTTAAATACTGGAAAGTATATTGTTTAAAATAATAAAAAAAATAAAAAAAATAAAAAAAACCAAACAAATTATTTAATAAATTCATTTTTTAAGTTTTTCTTAAACATAATTTACAAAGTTTCCTTAAAAAGTTGACTTTTCCAAACAATGATCATTAGGTATATTGTTGAATTATTTTTTGCTGATTCGTCCATATTAAAATGTTTGTTTTCTCTCTCTCTGTTGAGGCATATGATAGAAAGATTTCATATTGAATGTATCAAATTTTGGGCCCGACGGCCGTGAACGTTTTTACTCTTTAAACTTCAGGAACCACATAAAAGGATCAATATGTGAATCTGTTATTTTTCTCTACTGTTGAAGCATATGATAAAAAGATCATAACATGTCATTTTTCATATCGCATGTATTATCAGCCCTCGGTCAATATCAGCCCTCGAGCCGTGCGGCTCTTGGGCTGATATTGAACCTAGGGCTGATAATACATGCAATATGAAAAGTGCCATGTAATAATCTGATAATATCAACACAGAAGTGCTGGTCTGGTGATAACAATAAATTATTCATGTTTAACTGTTGGTTGAAATATCTAAATGAGCAAACTTAAACACTAAATGATAGTCCTGCAAATTGTCCGGTACTAATGTTTGTTTCATTATCACCAATTGACGAGTCCTTGAACTGTAAAGTAACCCCAGATTGGGGTTCTGTGACAGATTCTTTACAGTTTATTCCATAATAAGTTTGATTAAACATCCCATTCATTTGAATTGTGTAATCCCTCCTAGAATTAATATGAATTGGTTTAGAAAACTTCACTTCCATAACTGTATCGTAATTTGGACCATAGGTCATTCGTTCATCGTGGCGATATTTTTCTTCATTTGAATCATTCAGTATTTGTATGTTTATGTCAACGTTGTTACTGACAGTTCCGGTAGAATTATGATATCCGTAGGATTGTTCAACGTAAGGAAGAAAAATGTGTACACCTTTCAGCCAAATATCGGTATCCGCGAGAAAAATTATAGATTGTATTCCTCTTGTTGACATAGGTTGGCTCATCTGTTCATATCGATTGACTTTAAAGGTCTCTCGTTGCGTAACGGGAATTCTTTTGCTGTTAGAAAAGATTTTTGATTCTTCACCGAAATGTGACTGATAAATGGATACCGTCTCGTCATTTGTAAGTAAACCAGAAACAGCGACCTTTTTTGAAAACAATTTCATATCAACATCTTGGAATCTAATCATGTACAAATTATTCCCCAGAACGTCGCGGATGTTTCCACCAGAAGGCTCTAAATTTGCAAGCGTACATTGATGTTCACCCCATTTTATGATAAAATGGCAGATGTCTGTTTCTGTGCAGTTGAGATAATCTGAATTCAAAATTAGCCGTAAACAATCCCTGGAAAGACTTAATGCATATTCGGACAGCAAACATTCCTTTGTATTAATCTCAATATAGCATAGGCTTTCCCGCTGAAGATCTGATAGATTGTGTTGGTATGCAGTTTGTAAAGCCTTGGTCGCATGCTCTGACTGTGCCGTTTGTTTAAGAACTGCCTCGCATCCTCTCTTAACTGCAGCTAACATATACTTATCAGCTGCATACAATATCTCCTTAACGTTGTCGTTTGTAATTGTAATTTGATCGCAATAAATATATCTGTAAGATAATATTTAAATCAGATTTATTCCATGGCACATCCAAATGTAACATATTGAAAGTTGGAAATAGATGTTATTTGAAAGAAATTGGAGTTAATCTAATATATAATCTTGATGACAGCTATACAAGAATAAGGAGATATGGCATGATCGCCAATGATACAACATTTACCGTAGACCAAATGGAGTGGACTTTATGATACAGAATACAATATTATTATTTGAATAAGAAAGTCGCATGGCTAAATGTAAAACAATACAAACGGCATGATTTCTTACTAAACAATTAACAAAACCAAATATGACAAACAGAAACCGCCGACTACTGATCATAAAGTTGAAACTTTAAAAAAAAAAATATATATCAAGAAATATCACAATGGAATGTACACTAAATTCGCAATTTGCACAAGAAGCTATGATACAAAACAAAAGAGGAAAATATCTCTAGGCTATTGAACAAAGTAGACAAAAAGAAACAGTATGATTAAGGTTCCAAACTCTATTAGAAAATCCTGTAAATTTGATTAATACATGAAATCAAAATAGTATTTAATAATAGTGCAGAAATATATTCGTGCAAATATTTATTTTGCTCAGTCATTTACAGCGAGTATGAAGCTATAGGTAGAGCATAGCACCGATTCATCATCCAATGAAAACACTCATATCAATAGCCTGTTTATTATTTATAATATGTATGTTTCATACAAACAGGTTTACCTAGACAACTTTGCAAATGAAAATTCATTTCTTATAGTCTTTGATTGAATTAAAAAATCTTTTTTTTACAAAAAATTAAAAGCGGAGTAACGTTTTTTTTTTTTTTTTTTAATATTTACGCCGGGAATAGGCAGTTTAGTTAATTATTGTTTTTTTTGGTGTATTCCCCACGCATGAAACTTTGTTATACTCTAAGTGTCTTTTCTTCATGTATATATACATAGTTTTCAAAACTAAAATCTTTTATATTTACACAGAAAAGAACAACTAGCTTACTACGTAATATCATTCACGGTTGTGGACCTTTAATTTAGTTAAAAATGCAACGAAAAAAAACCAACAAACCAGCAAACAACTGCAGTTTTGAATTGAAAATATTGCAGAGTTTATAAACATCCACTTGGTCCGTAAACATTACCTTACTTTTTAGTTTTAGATAAATAATTCAGACACGAAGAACAATTTTGATGTCTCTACTTCATTGAGATTTAATCTGACCTCGATTGAATGATCAGGTCATATATACTTTTGGACACCTCACAATCTGTCTTACCTGTTCGGGTGTATTGTAAAAAAATGTGTACGTGTCAAAACTTTATCACTATTACAATTCAATCAAATGTGTTGTACTGAAAATGCGATGAAATATTTGCAAATGGGCATAAAGCAAACAATTAACAAATGCATTAATTCTTTCACGATTCACCGAGAACAAAATGGAACTATTTAAAATGAGATCATACATGTAAAGTTTCAATCAGTTTAAGTTTGATTTTTGCTTGAATTCTTTCAATAGTTCATAATTTCAGTTCAGTACTTTTAAAAAAATAATTACAAACGCTTTCAAAGTGCATTGAAACAACTTTATATTAATCAAAACAATACAACAAAAAAATACATTAGCATGATGAGATTAAAACACAAAGATGTCACAAAATAAATGTTTACACATTCTGTAGCACTTCCCCGAAAATACACATGAAAAGCAAAGATATGTAATGGGGATGTGACAGTTTTTTTTATCGATTGTACCATTGTAAAGTACATACACATAACTGGATTTATAAATGAACATGATCAATGAGTAATTGATTGAAATAAAATTTGCAAATCAAACCTACAACATGCTTGTGAATTAGCTTATAATTATCACTAAATTTAATTTAGATTGAAAACTAATTTTTAAACTGACTTGGAAAACTAGTTTTCCAATGTTTATGTTCTATCACTAGTTCTGATTGGTTCTATGCTTAACTATGGACTCCACCCAAAGGTTTGTTGTACCTTACCTAATAATGATTTCATGGTTGAGCGAGCAAGGATGCTAACCAAAGAATCTACAGTTAGCTTCATACTCGTTGGAATTTGCTGTAACTTAGAAATTAGATATCAGAACAGTGTTATACCACAAATAAATATCTAAGCTACTGGATTTTAATATTAGACATTTATTGTCAAAACAGGTTCAGAAAGAGTTTTATGTTATTACTTAGCGTCCGTTGTCAGTCGTCTGTCTTCGTCGTCCTCGTTCGTTGACTTTAAGAAACTTTAAGAAAAAATGTTCTCCTCTGAAACAGCTAGGCCACATTTCTCCAATCTTCGCAACAATTATCATTCGGGTCTCTATTTCAAAAAGTATATTCAATAAAATTGAGAATGGAAATGGGGAATGTGTCAAAGAGACAACAACCCGACCAAATAAAAAACAACAGCAGAGGGTCACCAACAGGTCTTCAATGTAGCGAGAAATTCCCGCACCCGGAGGCGTCCTTCAGCTGGCCCCTAAACAAATATATACTAGTCCAGTGATAATGAACGCCATACTAATTTCCAAATTGTACACAAGAAACTAAAATTAAAATAATACAAGACTAACAAAGGCCAGAGGCTCCTGACTTGGGACAGGCGCAAAAATGCGGCGGGGTTAAACATGTTTGTGAGATCTCAACCCTCCCCCTATACCACTAACCAATGTAGTAAAGTAAACGCATAACAATACGCACATTAAAATTCAGTTCAAGAGAAATCCGAGTCTGATGTCAGAAGATGTAACCAAAGAAAATAAACAAAATGACAAAAATACATAAATAACAACAGACTACTAGCAGTTAACTGACATGCCAGCTCCAGAACCTTGTCTGCCAACAAACAAGGCCGACACGGCTGAAACATAACATACAGTGGAGATCACTTCTAACCTCTCATTAAATCTGTCAGGAGAACTGTTCTAGAACAGTACGTAGAACTGTCAGCCTGACACCTTTTAGTCAGTTCTAGGTTAGAACTGTTCTAGCTAGAACTGATTTGGTCAGTTCTACCTAGAACTGATTTGGACAGTTCTACCTAGAACTGATCCTGACAGTTCTACCCTAGAACAGTTTTAGACAGTTCTAGCTAGAACTGACAAAAAAATTTCCATATCAATTTATAGTACCAGCAATTTTCTGCAAGTCCTCTTTTTATTCAAAATATCGAATTGTAAACAAATTTCAGTAGTTTTGATATACATGTATCAGACCGAGTCGTTTTAACAAAATTATTTGACCACATCAACCAAACCTGAACTTATTTACACTTATCATGTAAATATATATGGCCTCAGTCATTGTAAACCAATAATATTTCTATGTCAGGACGGATCGTATGGTAAAAATGACACCAACTTTGGAACACAATACACCTTATTGCTAATCCTGGCTGACCCGGCATCTTGAACTTTTGAAGCATACAACAATCACTTTTCCATTGTGGCGGCAGATATTTTGTTTTATGACGTTAAATTTTTACGGGAACCTGTGTGATATCTAGTAATGGCAGACAAATAGCGATAAGGTGTATTTATGCCATATCTAAAAATTTAGCGCGCCGTTATTTCCTCTCTGTATCCATAATAATGAACCGTCACTAAAGTGACTTTTTAAGTCCGTTAGTTTGTGCTGAGACTACTATATAGTAGTATATAGTAGTCTCAGGTTTGTAATGTTTTTTTTTTAAACAAAACTATTTTACAGCATCATCCAACACTCACATGACTGATTCATATACTTTATTTTAAAATAAAAAGTACATGTATGGGAAGTTCTCTTCTTGGAATGGTATACTGTTAATATAATTTGAAGAAGGCAAAGAAAAAGGCATGCTTTTGTTTTTAGCCGAACGTCCAGGGGCAAATGTTTCATTCATGTTCAGATGAGTATATTTTTCTGAGTTCCAGACTCCCTGATATCATTTATAATCGTTATGGATAAGTCTGGCTAATTGACGAGATGGTGCAAATGTATATAGTTTTTTTACGTTATAATACAACACCTTTTTTCATTAATATCCCATAATTCATCCACTGTACAATTTTCGTTTGAACATTTGTCAAAACAGAATCTTAAATGAATGTAAATCCAAGGCAAACAAGGTAAATTACGATTAAAATTCCATGAATTCAATGCAGAGTTATATTTATGAAGAGACTGTTAAAAACGGGGAACGAAGAAACGTAAACAATGATGTTTCCTATGCAATCTTATAAAAATATTTCTCCGATGAGTTTGATAACCTTCTATTCACTTCGATATTTGTACATGTAACGTTTGATCAGTAAAAAATATATAAAATCTGTTATAGCAAAGTAATTGAAAGTGATTTATTTCTTCTAAATTCTAGTTTCTGATTTAGTCAGTTCTACCTAGAACTGATTCTGACAGTTCTAGGTAGAACTGTTCTAGGACAGGTTAGAACAGTTCTATGACAGATATTCTGACAGTTCTAATGATAGGTTAGAAGTGATTTCCACTGTAGGGGTAAAATGCAGATTTTGGCTTAAATTTCTGAAACTTAAGCATTGAAAACAAAAATGTTTATCAGGTTTAGATCTTTCTGCCCTGAAAGTTTCAGACGAATCAGAAAACCCGTTGTTGGGTTGCTAACCCTGAATTTGTACTTTACGGATATTTTGCAGTTTTTGGTTATTATCTTGTTCATGATTAAAAAAGAGATAAATGTAAACACCAATAATGTTCAGCAAAGTACGATCTACAAAAAAACAATTCACCAAAATTTCCAATGGAATCTTTAAGAAGTTATTGCCATTTATACATGTTATAGTCAATTTTTCGTAAATTTTTGTTATCTTTTCAAACATTTTCTTCTCTTAATCTACTGGGCCAAATAGAATTAAACTTAAGGGGGCTCGCGGGTCTAAATCATTTTTTTTTATTTAATATAAGATTTCGCTATATTTTTCTATGAATTAACTTTATCTTATACCTAATAGAAAAATGAAATAAAAAAATGGGGTCACCGTTCATTTACGCTCACAATCTGCCTTCGAAAAAAGCATACATTTTTGCTAATGTCCTTTTTTTCTGTTGAACTAATAGGAGAAAAAGCGGTAATATAGAAATTAAAAAAGAACTAAATGAGTTAAAAAAGATATTTAAATTTTAATGCCAAAAAATGGCATTTTTGCACCAAAGGGAGATAATTTGGAGCTTTCTCAATGATATCTACATTTTAAAAGTCACCTGGGGCCAACACGTATTGATTTTTTGGAATAGTTTTTGTACCATATGATAAAGTAACAACTTCTTAAGGTAATCAATAAAATTTGTAATGAAAAATAAACATTTGATTTTTTTTTTGAAAATTTTATACCCGCGAGCCTCCTTAAGGCATCTTGATTGAAAAATATATCCGATGATCCTGTCATCCAACCAACATGACCGCAATGGCTAAAAATAGAACAAACGGGGTTTACTATAGAAGTCTAAGGAAAAACTGTAAAAAAAACCAATTTCAAATGGTCACAAACTGAGAACTAATTTAGATAATGATAAGGGGTCTTCAGTAACTATTATGGAACTACAATGAAGTAAATTTAACCTGCTTTAATTTACCTTCGGTTGTTAAATTAAACAAACTTGGCTACAGTCATTATTAGGCTATCTTATACTATTAATTATGGTTTTAACCTTATTTTACATGATTTCCAAAAACAACACTAGATACAGGTAAGCGACAAAGGTTCTTCAGAGCCTCTAGGTTGAATTCCAAATTAAAAAAAAGTCAAATGAAGAAATATCTCTATGCTGTTGAACAATTACTGCTTTGTACTTTGTACTCGTTTCGGCTTTCAAACTTTTGTATCTGGGCGTCACACGTAGGTCTTGTGTGGACATAATACACTTCTGGCGTATTAAAATTTTGAACTTGTTGCCTTATTTGGCTGTTGTTCGTGTGATTCTTTGTCAATTGTGTTCTCCAATTTATTTAAATTGTAGTCCTGTGTTGTCATTTTGATGTTATATTTCACATGGCCATAATAGTGCGAGGTTTGGCATGCCACAAAACCAGGTTCAACCCACCATTTTTTCCTTTAAAAATGCCCTGTACCAAGTCAGGAATATGGCCATTGTTATATTATAGTTCGTTTCTGTGTGTATTACATTATAACGTTGTGTCGTTTGTTTTCTCTTATTTTTGAGTGTAAATTCACATTGCGATAAGACGTGTCACGGTACTTGTCTATCCCAAATTCATGTATTTGGTTTTGATGTTATATATATATGTTATATTTGTTATTCTCGTTTGTCTATGTGTGTTACATTTTAGTGTTATGTCGGTTGTTCTCCTCTTATATTTAATGCGTTTCCCTCGGTTTTAGTTTGTTACCCCGATTTTGTTTTTTATCCATGGATTTATGAGTTTTGAACAGCGGTATACTACTGTTGCCTTTATTTGTTAAAGACAACCATTTTGCTAAGATACTCACTTCAGAATATCCTGAAAGGTATTTTCTTCAATATCAGGTATTGTTATTTCTCCTTTTTCTGGCAGAGACCCCTCAAACATGGTGTGGAAGACGTCACTCCGGCTCGACAACATATATTTGTGTGCTTTGACAAGTGTGCTTTCATGCCCAACTCTGAGTGTGACGTCACACATGATCTCGTTCTGCAGCATAAACATCATACATTCAGGCAAAGGTTTATTATCCCGCCAGTCTGCTGAATACTGTACACCCATCTGTAGTGATATGAGGGATACGATTATACACATATTGCTACTCTTATATGTAAGACTCAGATCAACGTCCGATGTCTAATCGACGGCTGTTCTTAAAATCGACGTCCAAATATGACGTCACAATGAACCAAGATTACAAATCGACGGCCAATTTTATTCGCCTCTAATCGACGTCTAATTTTTGACTTCCCTAATCGACATTTGACTGAGTCCGACTTATAATACTCTCAAAACAGTTGGCTCTACGTCTTTATAAAAAAATAGATGTGGTATGATTGCCAATGATACAACTCTACACAAGAGACCACAATGACACAGAAATGAACAAATATAGGTCACCGTACGGCCTTCAACAATAAGCAAAGCCCATACCGCATAGTCAGCTATAAAAAGGCCCCGAATTGACAATGTAAAAAAATACAAACGAGAAAACTAACGGCCTTATTTATATTTGTTTTGTCGATTGTTTAGGACTAAATGTTGCCATCTATATGTCGTTCTGTTTGTCGTTGTGTTGTTTTCATATACCCATATGCCATTTATAAATATTGATATGAATGAGATCGATTGGATTAGCTTCTATGAAGATAATTTAAAGATACATGTATGTTATAAGATGTCGGTGGTTGTCGTGTTGCCATTTATCGATGTTAGTCTTTATTGCTTTTTTTAATTTAATATGAATATTGATGACATACGGCAACGTACATCGAATGGATCAATTTCTATCAGGATTGAAAATTCATTATGGAAAGTATGTATAACTGTTCTTATAAGAACACTACCAATCAGTCCTAATATCATCTTTTATTTCGTATTTTGGATGTTTCAAATTCAATCAACGTTTTATACATGTACATCTTTACGGGCAGTAATAAATTACATATTGATATTGGACATCGGTTAGAGTAGTTATCAAAGGTACCAGAATTATAATTTAATACACCGGACGCGTGTTTCGTCTCCACAAGACTCATCAGTGACGCTCAGAACAAAATAGTTATAAAGCCAAACAAGTACAAAATTGAAGAGCATTGACGATCCAAAATTCAAAAAAGTTGTGCCAAATACGGCTAAGGTAATCTATTCCTGGGACAAGAAAATCCTTAGTTTTTCGAAAAAATCAAAGTTTTGTAACAGGAAATTTATAAAAATGACTATATAATTGATATTCATGTCAACACCGAATTGCTGACTACTGGGACAAAATAAATTAATCGAACGTCGTTTTGGCAATACATGACGTCACATTGGAAGTCGATTAGAAGATAAAAATATTTGACGTCGATTTGAGAATGTGACGTCGATTTGAGGAATGGACGCCGATAAGAGACCGGATATCGATAAGAGTTCAACATATATAAGAACACTTTAATATGTTTAATGATAAAATAAGATACCCGAAAAAGTATATAAGAAATACACAATGCTGAAATAATTACATTAACCATGGATATATTATATTAACAGGAACTACTACGACCCGACTTCAAACGTTTCATCTGCGATGCCGCGCGCAATTTAATGACATGTTAATTAGCTTGAAACATGGCACGTTATTTACATACCAGCGTGTGGTGCCCTACAATATTGTCATTCTCGGTTGCTTTCGGGATTACGGAAATAAACGAAGAAATCGAAAGTTGTTATAAATTCTTAGGAAACAGCAATTGGCAAACCTCGGCAGATTCCGTTACCCTACATCTGCATACGTGTGCCGATTGAGTGATTGATGGATTAATGCGAGTCATCATTAATTCTATAGAAAAACACATTGACGATGGGAATTTGTACCAAATTTATTGAATAAATGCCCCATTTTTATTGATTTATTTTTCGGTAGAAATTGGACTATATGTAATATATATCGCAAGTTGTGATTATATAATAACTACTGTTTACTCCACTGAGTGGCACGCATTTCCTGCATATTTAAGGTTTATGTACCCTTCTGTAGCCATTTTTGTACGAATTTTTCAAACCTCAATTGTATCAAAACTAAATATATAATAAATAATAGAGATAGGCCATTTAGTACATGTTCCAAGGGGAAACTTGATGCAAAGCATTATTTTTTACTGTTTCATTGCATTTGATAGAAAAAGAGGACTTTGTGGCAAATAAATCATGATTTTTATAGAAAATCCACAGCCTTTAATACAGAGATTTTTGTTATAAAATTTGAAACATAAATTACTCACTTGATTTTCTATGATGTGCTAGTGTTTATTTTTTACAAAAAGTTCTAAGTAACCTGTAAATTCCAAAACACCTCGTGCTGAGTCACTAAAGTCGAGCGCACCCTAAAAGGTGTACTTGATTTTGGCCATATTTATACTTGTCTTAACCAATAACTACATTTATAAACTTGTTTTAAGGAAATCAATGCTAGCACTGCATGCAATAATCCTATATCTATCAGTCATCAAATTGCCAAATATGAGAGTACAAGGATAAAGGCTGTGGATTTTCTATAAAAATCTTGATTTATTTGTCACAAAGTCCTCTTTTTCTATTAACTGCAATGGAATAGTAAAAAATAATGCTTTGCATCAAGTTTCCCCTTGGAATATGTACAAAATGGCCTATCTCTATTATTCATTATATCTGTAGTTTTGATACAATTGAAGTTTGAAAAGTTCGTACAAAAATGGCTACAGAAGGGTACATAAACCTTAAGACGATTGTTAATTATCGTTTTGATAAAATCAAAAGATCAAAGAGATTTTAGATCAATGTAGGAATTATTAAGCTTCGCTCTAAATCCAGGGTAAGATCATTGGTTGGTATATACGAATGTTCAGCTGAACCCCGATGTGTTGAATTTTTTTTTTAGTACTGCGACTCAAGGATTTGTATAGTGACATTATACAAACTCTTGTTCGACTGTTTAATAATATTTACCAGTATCATTTGGACGGTTTCATTTGGTCGGATCTAATTTATTTTATTTAACATACTTATAGAAATTATTTCTTTATACAATTTTAGCTTATACATTTGACTATACAAGTCTATATATATATTCTTTTATATGTTATCTCATCCGAAATTTTGAATTTTATGCATTTTTAATGCATTTTTTATTTTTATGTATACTATTTTTTTTTAACCTCTCTGTAACCTTTGTACTTGCATGGTTTTATGAGAATAAACTATCTATCTATTGATAGTGATAACATATTTTAGGGGACAGAAATGTATTATATAAATAGCTATATAACGTAGTTAGATCTCTGTTGTATTTTGTTGATTGGTACTTGCTCGATTAATTTTCGTATTGTAAACTGGAAATTTCTACTTTCCAGGATTATCCAGTAACTTAACCATATATATTACTCTAAACTTCACAGTTTTAATATTTATCAAATATCTTTATTGTTAACCGGCGGTAACCGGAACACACCTTAATAGCGATTTAAACTTCACCCACAAACTAAGAAAATAATGTCACTCACTATTTCAAATCGTTGTAGAATAATCAATTCTGGGCCGATTTTCATTTTTTATGCATCAGTCGATTTGTTTAAATAAGTTGTTCACGAATAAAGGTCTACCGACGCGATTGAAATAAATAAAGGTGTTTTCCGACAGGTAATATTGTTAAGCTGTCTCGATTAAAACCACGTGATTGATAAGAAGTATCTCTGATCAATTTATGACCAAAAATAGTCACAAAAGAAATTAACGACAGTGTACTAATTAGACAGTTTCCATATCTTTTCTACAGGGCTACCCGGGTTATAAATAAATGCTAATTAATCGTTGTTGTTCCTGTTAATATAATACTTCCATGCATTAACTAAATAAAATAAATAAATTAATTCCTTTCTTTCTTTCTTTCTTTCTTTTACTAGTATTTTATAATCATTATAATTATAGAGACAACTTTTTCATATTGAAAGATATCGAAACAAGCATAAGTTATAACTTAGGAGGTTCGAAACATCTTAAATAAATTAATTTGGCTCGTTTAATTTTCATAAAATTTTGACAAAATATGTTTTTTGATCCGTTGACAAACATATTTAGAAAAACTTGAACCATACACTTTCATCTGAAAATTTTCATTGGATATATGTAGACGTCCGACAAACACTAAATTTAGGCTAACTTTAGTTATTATTATTTAGAATGTGCGTACCTTGTAAGGTCCTCATGCCTGTTAGACAGATTTATCTGACCTAGACCTCATTTCATTGCATTGATCAGTGAAAAAGGTAACGTTTTCGTAGTAAAGTCGATTTATCAGACACTATAATCAATAGTAACTAAATTTGGCACATGGCTTGATTATAAGGTGTACATGTCTAATTTTCATAGTTCAGTGATTGATTTATGATTGAATTATTATTGAATGACCATGACTTCATTTTTACGGTTCATTGCTCAAGGCACAAAGATAAATTGCCGCTGCTGAACTGGAGTAACCTTTTTGAAGTATAAAGACAGGCAAGCGTTAATGGATTTTCCTGACAAGACTAAAAAAAGGATGTCAAATTTCGTCTATAAACATCTTAATTTGATTGTCATACAGAAAATTGAAGACAAATTGAGACAAGTTAGACTCCAGTTGCAGCTAATTTAATTACAGGCGTCAATGTTTGTGCAACCTTTAACAAAGTACATGCAATCATAACCCCCTGCTGTCTTCATCCGGATATTATGTCACGTAAAACATTGCCCTGACGTCAACCTATTCATCTACTGTGGTTTCTTTTTCTAGAATCAACGGTTCCTATAGTTGTCGCTTAAATGGCCTCACTAAAATACATTCAATTGTTTCCTTTGTTTATCTTATTTCATAAAGTTTGAATTGTACAATTAACTGATTTATAATCGCTAACAGAATTAAAGAAAAATCATATCTGATCTTTTGTAATTTTTATATACCTTCAAGGGGAAGACGACCTCTCCTTGAAATTTGTTATGTGCGACTGACGACAGTTCTCGGATACCGATAGAGTGTAATTTAGCTGGACAACGGACACACATGATCCATATGTATACATAATAAACACAGATATCATATAAGTTGGTAGCCGCAAAGGTTAGAAAATGATGTGGATATCCAAAAGGATTAGTCGTATTACCAAATATAAAACCTTGAATTAATATGAGTTTTGAATATCTTTTCCACCCTTAGACATATTCGATTTTTGATCAAGTTTTACTTGGCAACAGTAGTGAGGTGTAGCAAAATATTTATTAAAGTTAATTAAAGAGTTAAATTCTTAATAACCGGAACGTTCCATAGCAGGAACAAAACTGAGAATTCATGTATAAACAAAACTGCTAACTGAGTAAGATCTATATTAAGGTTGGATACCAATTGTCATTGGTTTCGTTGCAACAGGTGAATCGCGAAATCAAATATCCACAAAAAAGCAGGTTTTCACCAGACCACGACAATTGATAATATCAACGAAAATGAATGAATCCACAGTACATTAAAAATCAAGTTTGTTGCTAAACAGGTATACAAAATATTCATTTTAAATTCGTCAATGCCATAATCATGTTTTTATAAATTTGAGAGTTGAAACCATAGCCGATGCTTTAGAGGGTTGTGATATGAATTTACAGCTTAAATTTGATGGACAATTATAAAAAGTAGCAAGTCGCAGTTATCGTTATAGCTAAGAAATTGGAAATCGAATCATAACATGTGCCATATATTACGTAATATATTTAGAAGTCATTAACTTTAAAGCGGTTGATTTTCGCAGGTATCAAATGTTCCAAATTCAAGGCCATATTCTGTTCACGAGATTTTCTATAGAAAAGAATTTTACATGTTATATATTACTTAATAAGTCGATATCATGAAATTTGCGAACATTTTTCACTTTTCAGTAGTGTTTAATAAACATATATATTGAATAGTAAAGATGCACCTTATCTCTGTAAAAAACATTTTTTTTATACTTGTTTCACGCATATATATTAAAGGACAAGGCTTAGAATACCGTCGTTATTCTTTAATTATATTTCACAACAAATATCAATAGATTAAGTACTGGAAACGACATTAACATATATGGTATGACTACTAATAATATAACAAGATTTTTTAAAGAACATCTAAGGTTAAAATATTTTAAATTCACCTTAGGATGAGCCTTATTCCTTCCAACTTTTTGTTTATTCATCCCAGATTCGTAAAGCCTACAAAAGAAAATTATACATTAAATGAAAATTATTACATGCTGCGAAAAGCTTGATAATAATTCTCCGGGCGTTTTGTGGCTCTTTGACAATTCCAAGTTTCCATTATCTACGATTTTTTTTATTAAAATGAAAAAAGTTTAATGTTGAAAAACTTTCCTTCTGCTAAAATGTAAAAAAAAACAACCCAAAAACTTTCAAAACGAGGAGATCTATTAAAAACTTTATCATCCAAAGGAACGTCAGTTAAAACAACTGTCACATTCATGATTTTATGATGGGTTAAGCCTGATTGTATAGCTAGCTAAACCTAACACTTAAGGGAGAAGCAGGATGATTCAAGTTCTTTTTTTTGTAATTTTGGAATCTATATTCTCCAGTAAAACATTTCACTGTGATAAACTGTCCATGAAATGCTGCATCAAATAAAATATTAAACAATTATAGTACACCAGAATGAAGCATTCAAATTTTATACTATTAACTAAAAATATGTGTGAATGGTTAGCGTTCGTTAAGTTTATGATCTGTCAATCACTTCTGGTTACAAGAGCGCAATTATTTGTTTACATTTTATGGACAAGTTTTTTTTTTAAAGAACTCAGAATAGAATCATGTACGGCTTCTGATTGGATGATACTTAATTAAAATGACTTGAAATCGAAAGTTTATTCAATTATGTTTAAGAAATGCCGAAAATCTTGTTCACATTTTACAAAATATAGAAAATATCTTCCATTCTTGCAGGCCGTAGCCATTAAAAATATGCCTTTTTGATTAAGTGAAAAAATAGACGATCTTTTTCAACTTCATTTAAGTCAATTTTTGCCGCATGACAATATACATTTTTTTGGTTGTAACACTGTTTGTGCAGTCATCGAGGAAAAAAATAAGGAACACTAGTGGAACCTTTGGCAAATGCATTACGAATAATTGCGCTCTTGTAACCTTCTAGTGTATGTTTGGTATTATCAATGAAATAAAACACTTTTATGATATCATTGTCAAAATATTAATGTTTAATATCCCCCTTTTTATGAAAAAAAATTCCGTGCAATATTGTCTTAACTTACATACAAGACTTCTTTGGATATCCTCTAATCAAAGAAACATTTTTTTTATTATTACTATCAAACTATGAAACATTATACAATACAGACAACATTTCCTTACCTGAACGTTTTTAATATAAGGGTACAAAGTTTCCAGATACTTAAACACGAAATATTGTATTAATATCGTATTGAACTAGCAATGGATTTTTGCAATTTAATGCATGTTCTCATATTCTTCACAGTTTTGTTAAATTGTTTTCACTTTGTACAATTGAGCTGCATTTACACCAAAAGATCTTTTCTTTAAGTATCGAGGATATTTAACATTGTAATATCGAATATCTTTAGGTTATTCATAATATAACTAAAATAAAAACAAACATAACGTACCCAGTTTGTCCCGACTCGTTTTTGTCAATTATCCTTGTGATAACCATTCACATAGAATTTAGTCTATGTAATTTGACGCTTTTCAATACATAATTATCGTTGCAATTATTGTATTGTATATGTCTCAGTAAGATATCCAGTGTCATGTAACGCTGTTTATTATAGAAAGTCAATCGGTTTATCTTAAAATCAGTTTGTTAAAGTGGTTACCATCACAATACATTTAAAATACAACCACGGGGGAAATAAACAAAGGTGTGTAACTTGTATTAGAGCATTTGCATTATTCACGTATCAGGATACGTGCACGGATCGACCTATACGTATCGAACAGATTTGTTTACAATAATGATTTTACCCCGATCTCAATTAAAATTTAATGCATTATATATTTTCATCGGGACTAACTTGACTTAATTTATCTTTTCCTCATATACGTGTTATACGATACGTCGATACGGATACGCCAGCAAATACTTGTTAATGCAAATGCTCTATTAGATGTAATGGACGAACTCAGACATGTTAGGTATTACCATTAACCGATACACGTATTTCTATACAATCAGATTACACATGAATGTGTTGGAATCATAAAAATTGATGGTTACCTTACTTGTCGAGACATATCAGAGTATGTTCTTTATTTCAATAACGAAGGTCAGTACAATGATCATGAAGCCAACGAGGAAAGTTAACATGCGAACTGGAAATCAATTTATAATATTTATGTATAGGATTTAGATCCTGATCCCAAACGGTATTCAAAAACTGTTGAGTTAGATTGCTAACAAATGAAAGTACATTGTGTATGCATGATGATTAAACATCTACACACGCTAAGATACATATAAAGAGATCAATGACAATTAGGAAAACAAACCGTCTATGATTACCCTGAAGTCACGTAACATTTCATAGAAGTGTTATTAAGGAAAGCAATGAATATGCACGAAAAAATAATGAATTACATATAATTTATTTATTCATGAAATGCACATTTATACCCCTGGGGGTTCAAGACATATACAAACAATACAATACAATATACACAATGGAAACATGAACATATTAAACATCATATATAAATGATAAAACAGTAATATTTATGCAGGTGTTGTGTCCACTCCCCTCAGTGCAAATGACTTTTTAATGAACGGAACAGTAAGCTGCATAATATCAAATGAAGATAGAAATAATTGTAATCTATCTGTTTCAGACAATGTAAAGTATTCTGGACATATATTATTTATATCTTTTTCAAGCTGATTACGTAAAGATTTATTATGTCACCCGATCGACAATGTCGGGTGACATATTGCTTTTCCTCTGTTTCTTTTTCTGTATTATTATTATTATTATACTTCCACCTTTTTTGTCCGGCAGGTTTTTTGGAGTGAAATGGAACCAATCTTAATGATAGTTCACTATAAGGTGGAACAAAAAATTTCGGGGTGCAGGTGGGTCTAAGACCATAAAAAATGGCTGCCGTTTCCATGGAAACAGAATAATTGTGAAAAATTTCAGTTTTTGGTTTTGGTGAATAATTTGGAGATTCTTAAACTCAGAATCATCATATTTTGATACAATGTAGGTGCCAGCCATATACTGGTTTTGGATGATTTTGGCATTCATTGGAACTACTATGTTGCCATGGAAACTGCACCAAAAATTTCAAAAATATCAAAATGCTCCAAATTTTTTGAAACTTCATGGTAACGATGAGAAACATTGGTAGATGTGGAATTTGGCGTTGGAATTTCCAAAATGTCTACCGTTACCATGGAAACAGAGCATAAGTGTCAAAATGCTCTAAAAACTTCAGGGTTTGGTGAATAATTTTGATATGCTTGAACTTGAAATCAACAAATATTTACACAATATAGTTATCCACTATATACAGGTTTTGATTGATTTTGACAATCATTGGAACTACTCTGTTACGATGGATACAGGATCAAATATCTCAAAAATTTCAAAATGCTCCAAAATTGATGAAACTTAATATGATAGTTGACTGACAAGTCTGGATGAGACTTTTGACTTTGGAATTTCCAAAATGGCCACCGTTGCCATGGAAACTGCAAAAAAGTCAAAATTTCTCAAAATGCTTTGAACTTAATGAAACTTGATATTATTGTTAACTGGCAAGTACAGATGAGACTTTTGACTTTGAAATTTTCAAAATGGCTGCCGTTGCCATGGAAACAGCAGAAATGTGAATTTTTTGAAAATGCTCTGAATGTACTGAAAATTTACAGAAAGATGTATTGCCATGAATATATGTGCATTCACTATTAAACCATTTTGAAATGGCTGCCGGTTAGTGGCAATAGTGGAAGGGTGACATCCGCTATTGCTTGCAATGGCAATTCTAGTTAATTTTACATTTTAAGAAAAAGTGGGTTTCATCTTCAACCGCATTTATATTACACTGTTTACATATTCTATTTTCTCTTTGAATTCTTTTATATCTACCCCTCTCTATTTCCAAGAAATGGTCACTTACTCGCATTTTACATAATAATTTTCTATTTTCAAAACTATTTTTAGAAATGTATTTGTCTATTTCATATTTTGTTTTTATTTTACTGTACAAGAATATTTTACTGGTTTCATTAGTTAATTTTAATTTTTCAAAGAAAATATTTTCAAAGCTATCTTTTAGTTCTTTTTTAATATTTTTTGAGAATGAACTCTTCTCTTGTTTATAGTTTATATCCTGTATTTTATTTATGTCTAATTTATTTACATTGGCTATATTTTCTACATATGAGAACCATGAAAATATACCGTTAGTGCTAAGCCATTTAGATAAACAGAAAGCATCATATAATAAAGGGTTATTTTCATCACTAGAAATTCTTGCTAAGTACTTCAATGATTGTACTTTAATAAAGACATCTATGGGATACTGAGCTAGTTCTGCTCTTGCAGCTATATTGACAGATTGTTTACTAAGCCCCAGTACATATTTGCAAAATTTTAAATGTGTCTTTTCCACTTGGCTACTATCAATCATTGCTAGAATATCAAATTTACCCATGTCTTTAATTTGTGCTCGTCTTTCAGCTCTTATTATTTTTTCATAAAAATCCATATACTAAATTTCAGAGTTATACATGAGAATAGGTTTAACTAGTGATTCAAACAATTTTTTGTATAGTTTTTAAATAGTAGACACATTTTCTAAAGGAGAAAGCCAATTCAGTGTGTGATTAAGTCAATTTCCCAGATGCTTCAATTATATTTCCAAGATATTTATATTTTAAAACTTTTTCTAGTTTGTCACCATTTAAGTAAAAATCATATTTATTATATAAAATATTTTTCTGTTGAAAGACCATTATTTTAGTTTTTTGTGTATTTATTGTGAGCTGCCACTTATTACAATAAGAATTTAGTTTATTTATAGAGTTCTGTAAACCTTCAGGAGTTTCAGATAATAACAAAATGTCATCTGCAAACATAAGGCAGTTCATTGACATATTTTGCAGAGTCACTGGTTTACAACTTTCATCAAATATTTCTGGTAGATCATTTATGTAAACATTAAATAAGTTTGGACTCATATTATCCCCTTGTTTCACTCCTCTATCAATAGATACATATTCAGATATATTCTCCTTTGATTTCACTGAAGCTTCAGTATTCTTATACATATTTTTTTATCAAATTGTAAAATTTTACACCAATATTCTCATTTTTTGTTATTTTGTACAAAAGACCTAACCTCCACACTGAATCGAATGCCTTTTTTAGGTCTACAAAACAACCATAAATCTTTTTCTTTTTATAATTCATATATTTACAATAAAGATACCATCTGAAGTCCTACTATTCTTCTTAAAGCCTAGTTGATGGTGACATATATTATTTTCAAATAAAGTAACTAACCTACAATTTATAACCATATTAAATAATTTACTCAGACAGCTCACCAGAGAAATTCCTCTGTAGTTTGAAGGATTAAGATGATCCCCACTTTTAAATAAAGGAATTATAAATGATTTATTCCAATTTTCAGGATATAGAGAGGTAGATAATATAAGGTTAAAATATTTAGCTATGGCTGTTAACATTACAGAACTACTATGTTTTATAATTTCATAACATATTTTATCTGGTCCACAACTTTTCCCACTTTTTAATCTTTTAATTTGTGTTTCTATTTCAGATATAGTTATTGGTGTATCACTTTCTTTTGATGTTAGCAACTTCTCCGTTTTGCACAATTCTTCAAAAATACTTTTCTCAAAATTTTTATCTATCTTTTCAGGTTTACACTGATTTTTAAAGTGATCTGCAAACTGACTTAAATCCAGCATATTATCATCATTCTTGTCCTTATTAATTTTTATTGTTCTTAATAGTTTTCAAAATTCCTTGCTTTCATTTGGTGACATGTTTTCTAGTTTATTCAGAACATTGAGTTTAAATTCTCTTTTTTTTAAGTTTAGAAACTGGTTTTAATTGTTTTGAATAAAAGAAGTATTTCAGTCTTATAGATTGGTCAAAGGGAGCTAACTTTAATTTTTTACTATACAGATTAAAAGTACTTCTTAATGCAAAAAAATTTGAGTCTGTCCAGTTAGATATTCTTTTTCTTTTCATTTTATAATATCTTTTTCTCATACACTTATGTGATAAAGTTATATAAATGTCTGAAATTAAGTCTGTAGCTCTGTTCAGTCCATCTTGAGTATTTTCAAAGTTTGTTTGTTGAAAATTGTTTAATTCTTCATATATATATTTGTCATTCTCAAGCAAGAGTTTTGAAGTGTTTGTCCACTTGAATTCAAAATCTATTTTTTTTATAAATGTTATTTATATTTGGCAGTTTTCCATCACATTTTAAATGGGTAACAATTTGATTATGATCTGAAAAGTATGATGGAGTTTTTTTGTTTTTGTTTTTGTTTTTTTTTTTTTAATATTAAACATATTTTATTAACAATCACCTGTTACATCAACCCTCAGTTGCCCAGGGAAGCAACGAAGGGGGCCCCAATTTTTACAGTCTCATTTGTCGGGGAAAAAGCAAATGAGAAAAAAACTCCCACTATAAATTATTAACATCAACTTCTATAAATATTATCTATCCTTGTACAAATGTACATGTACCTGCAATCAATATCGATCTATATATCTATAACTCTCACCATATATAATTATTTGAATAAAGTATGTTTTTTATCTTCATTTATTTCTCACAAAGGCTACCTGTATTTATTAAGCAGTTTCAATTTTATCGTACATCAAGTCTTTTGTTATGTTAATTTCAATTACATTAAATTTCTGGTCGAGTGATCATTTACCACGTGCGATTTGTTAAGATGGAGTTTTAACTATAAAATAATTCACTGAGGAGAGTAGACTTTCACTAGTTATTGCATAATCAACTACACTGCATCCTTTCATGCTAAAAAATGTCATATTTCCTAACAAATCTCCAATAAATCTCCCATTTAGAATACGGAGTTTGGCAGAAACACAGAGGTCTAGTAAATCCCTCCCTTGTGGGTTTATGATTTTATCTTGACTTTTTCTAGTCAGTTGAAAATCTGACTTGTAGTTATCTGGTAAAATATGAGTCAAATTTATGTTGTTTTCATCATTTGCTACAAAATCAGAATAATTAGATACTCTTGAATTAAAATCACCCATTAACAAAAAATTTCCTTTACTAGAAAGAAAACTTATTTCTGATTCCAAACCTTCATATTCATTATTGTAATGCGGGGAATTCTTTGGTGGAATATAAATGCCACATATATACAAATCATCTTGAAGTCCAAAAAATGACTTATCAAGTTTCATCCACAATCTATTCTGAGATTTGGTTACATTTTTTAGATAAGTAATTCCTTTTTAAAACTTTTTCTTATAGTAAACAATAATACCCCCACTACTTCTTTTTGCTTTATTAGCTTTAGTTCTTTGCTTACAATAATAATTATATTCAGGTATTTGGACATCAGGTTCTACCCCATTCCAAGTTTCTATCAATATATTTATGTCATGGTTTATCAATTCCAAGAAATCAGGGTCTCTGAGTTTCTGTCCCAATCCATGAACATTCCAGCTAGATATAGAAATAGAATCTATAGATGAAAACATTTGTTTTGTTTTCATATTTATTTATAAAACATTTAATTATGCAAGAAATTTCCCCATTCAAGTACATGTTTATTAACTCGTATGAAACTTAATTTGAACATATTTCTCTTTTTCTAAGATGTTTTATAACAAAAAGTATATATTTTTTAAGTATATATGTATATATAATATACCCATATCAAGATAAGCATTTTGTATCTATACACATTCCCTTATATACATGTATCTACATGTGTATATGACATATAAACACAAAAACATAGACAGTTTGACCTGTTACAAATCCTTAATTAATATGTTTATGTGTGTGTATAATATAAATGTATATTGAAAAAAAAAAAAAAAAAATCCATTTTTATCAAATCTCAAACAATGCTAAAGAAGTTAAAGTAATTCCAAAAATAGTGCTTTACTTTGTTGTTGTTTTATTTTATCATTACTTTTGAAACATAGCATTTCTCTTTATTCTAAATAAACTTGTAAGTTAATATTGGTTCATATTATGACTAGATTCTGTTATATTTTCAAGTCCAAAATAGAAACTATGAATAATGAGTTTAAATTTCATTAATTTCTATGTAGCTATAACATATAATAAAATATAATATCTAACTATTTAGTTGTACAATTCTTTCATTAGAGATGTTAAAACCCGTTTAAGCGTTTCCTGAGTATTTTCATCCTTATGATGGAAGGATTCCTGCATTTTACTTTTATCATGCCAATATTCATTGTGATTCTGATTTGAGGGTCCAGACTGGCTGTACATATAGCTATTTTGCTGTTCATTCTTTCCATAATTGTAGTTATTTCTTTGTTCTCTTGTATACATGTAAGGTTCTCCATATCTATCTGTATCGTATCTTGGCTTATTTACATGTTTATTTCTGTTTTGGTAATTTTGATTAGTAGATTTATTCGGCCAATTATCAAAGTACTCCTTCAGCCCCATCATTTTATTTAGAATTTTTTTGTATGCTCTTACTAGTTTTGGGACACCAGTTTCGATTGAAGGATGAATTCCATCGATTATATCGTCTTCTTTTAGAGGTGGACTAGTAACCAAATTACAATTATAGTGATCACTTATTTCCTTTAATCCTAAGTTGAACTCTACCCTTCTTTTTTCATACATCTTTCTCCAGATTGTGTTCCTCTGGAATCTAGGAAGTAATTCACAAAGTACAATTTTTGTTGTTGGTATACATTTTTGGTATGTATAAACTAGGTCTTCAACTTCTTGTAATACTTCACTTGGGACTTTCTTGTTCAAATCATTGGAACCAATTTGTAAAAGGGTTACCGTAGCTTTTATACCCTCATTTTCTGTTTTGTCTTTAAGCGTTGCAACTATTACTTTTTTGTCTTTGTACATAACTTTAGTTTTTATGTATTTCGTAACTGAAGATCCAATGATCCATAAGTCAGTTGTGATGTATTTGTCATTTAAGTCACATCTTTCATTCTTTTTAGTTTCTTCTGTCTTTGAACTCTCATTTTCATTATTTGTTAATGTTTTCTCGCTTATGTAAGAAACATGATTATTTCCTGGTTCTGATTTTCTAATATACTAAATTTATTATGCAGGTCTACATTTACCTGAATGTTTGGCTCAGTTTCATCTTCTATATCTTGTTTAGCTTTATTTTTAAAGTCAAATTTTTCAAATTTGCTTTCTAAGCCTGAAATTTTTGTTGTTAATTCAATCAGTGTTTCAATAAATTTACCACAGTCATCATGGTCAGTTTCACATTTATGATTTGTACTATTGACATTATTTTTGTCTATGTTGTGTTCTATTTTCTCAGAAAGTAAAATAAGCTGATCAACTTTTACTTCCAATTTATTTATTCTTTCTAGTATTTTCCCATTACTTGATTCAAAAACCCTTTTTTCTAGTGAATCAAGTTTAGTGTCAAATTGTTTTGTTATTTCTAGAATTTGGTTGTTTCCAATTTCGACTGATTGGACATCATTTTTTAAGGATAAAGTGTTTGACTAATGTGGTCACTCTCTATAGTATGTAGAACTTCAATAATATCTTTATCTGGTAAGCTCTCATTCATACCTTCTTGTTCAATTTCTGTCTCTTTTTGTTCTGTGTCTAAGTCAGTTGAAAGTTTGTCATTCTTTTCTCCTTCTTTTCTGTAAAATCATTCGATACTTTTTGATCAGTTTTATAGACTTGGGTATCATCATTTAAAGGGAAATCACACTATTGTTTATACGCATCGCTCTCGGCGCCGCTATAGTGTCGTAACCGTATTATGACGTCGCCGTTTTCGAGTCCGCCGATTTCTAAAATGGCGGCCCGCTCGAATGGTCGTTTCACGAAAGCAGGAGAATGCAAACGACGTATTGATTTAAGTGTAAAAATGAAAATGATATACGAAACGGACAATTTGTTTGAAGCTGAAATCAATGAACCAAGACAGTTAGACTCCTGTATCTGGATACCGGGAGAGAGGCGTGTTTTTGAACCATATGAGATGGACAAACAGCTAAAAGCAGGTTGTGTAGACTGTGAATTACCACTTCAGTTTACCAACGTTACCGAAGAAACAAAGTGTGGTCTAGGGTGCATTCTGTATGTGGCATGTTCTTGTGGTGTGATAAATAAAATCTACTCCGGAAAGGTCCATTATGATGCAAAAAAACAGAAGACAAGACCAATATTTGATGTAAATTCGAAAGCAGCAGTAGGTAAGATAAATCGGTAAACGAAATGAGTGATTCAAGTTTTTAAAATAATGTTACTGTTCCTTTATTCTTTACAAAAAAAAGAAAACGTTGTTTTATTGGCACTAATACCACATCTTCTTATTTCTAATAAGTGAAAAAGAAAACTATCAGAATAAAAAGCTCAACAAAAATGCAACTAACTACTTGAACTAGCTGTTCCTCTGTCCAAAGGACTCCAAACAAACAGTTTATTTATAAATAACATACTGCATGTATGTATTAATGATACTAAAAAAAAACTGACCATCAAAGTTCTATGAATAACATACTATTTTTCCAACTATTCCCTAAATATTACACTGTAAAACGTTGTCACAGATACCAGTATATTTTGAATTCGTACGTTGTGCAATATGACGTCATGTTTATCATTATGACGTTACCGCATCAACCCATCCACCGTATAGCTACAAAGGAAAAGCAGGTGCTTCTTACCTTTTTGTGTATTGCACTGTATAGCATAAATTAATGTACAAATTAAAACAAGGAACATTTTGTAATTGATATGAGAACAATGTCAGAGCATACCAATCACAAATAATTACATGTAATGACAATGATATATTTATTTGTTCAATGAACAGATTGTATAAACATGTCTTTTAAACTGTACTATATTACTACAGATTTTATTTATTTTTGAATGCAAACAAAGAATATTGTTTGAGATGATCCTTTTAACGATCATTCTTTAATTTTTTATTACAAATTCGGTTTGCGCCACCGTGACGGCATTTTTGAAAGACAATGATTTTTTACAAATACTAGTAACGGAAACATTTTTCTTACATTAATTTTATACGGCTATTCTACACCCTTTACTGAGGGGTAAGACCTTTATAGGTACTTCGGGATCGGGTGTTTTTAAGCTCGGGGTTTCGGGATTGACCCTTGCGGGATCCGGGAATTCTGTCTCGAATTTCGGATTGTCGGGAATTAAATTTATATAAATCAGAGAAATCGGGATTTCGGGGTCAGGACCCTCCTACCACACTCTATAGTTTAAGAAATTAATAAACAATGTGACCTCCGACGCGTAAGCTGATGATTAACACTTCAATGGCAGTAGTCCTTCTAGTGAACGTCGATTTTCATTGAGTTGGGTGCTCCAGACTTGTGTGATTAAGACAGCGATTTTCTGAGTGAGACTTTTATGGTTTTCCAGCATAGGACCGATCCCACTATTTTCATGTGGTTTCCATTCGGTCTAAACATTGTATCCTAATTTGATTTACAAAAATTGTCATTTTGCCTGATCTCAATAAAAGAGCGTAAAAATCGTTCAAAAGATAAAAGAAACCCGTTTCATTTATTTTTTTTAAAACTATTTTTGTACTTTATTAACTAACAACAACATATTGGAAAGAAGTTGTCTGGAAGATGTTGGTACTAATTTCGATATGAATTATCCGATGATGCGGTGCACTATTTATTGAACGCGCAGATTGATACATTTCTTTCAGTGTTTACCTCCTTCCTTTCTGAATAGTATATGTGAAATATTCGATTTCCCCGGACTATGCGGTATGGGCTTTGCTCATTATTGAAGGCCGTACGGTGACCTATAGTTGTTAATGTCTGTGTCATTTTTTGTCTCTGGTGGACAGTTGTCTTATTGGCAATCTTACCACATCTTCTTTTCTATATAAGACATCATAAAATATTTCAAAACATCAAATATAGTTGATCTTTTGCATAAAGTATTTATTTAGATAAATAGATCAAACTCAAAAACTCAACTTTGACCACTGAACACTGAAAATGAGATCAATGTCCGATATCACCTACCAGCCAGAAGCGCACATCTTACAATCATTCAATACACCAAATAAAGTAGATCTATTGCATACAGTAATAGTAAAAACAGACCAAAAAACAAAAACTTAACTTAAACCACTGATGAAAATGAGGTCGAGCTCAGATGGCACATGCCAGTTAGACATGTACATCTTACAGTTCTTTCATACATCAAATATACTAAGCCATTGCTTATAGTATCTTCAGATATGAACTGGACCTTAACCTATTAATCATAATCATGATAATAAGACAAAAAGTAAATTTACAAAAAACCTGAACTTTTTTAAAACTAGTCACTTAAGCATGAAAATGAGGTCAAGGACAATGGACATGTGACAGACGGAAACTTCGTAACATAATGCATCTATATGCAAAGTATGAATCATCCAGGTCTTCCACCTCCTAAAATGTAAAGCTTTTAAGAAGTTAGCTAACGCCGCCGCCGCCGCCGGATTACTCTCCCTTGGTCGAACTTTCTGCGACAAAAGTCATCGGCTCGACAAACACACATTCGTTGTCCGGTTTTTCATTCTATAAAAAGAAACATGCTTCTGTAAACCTAATTCCCCCCGAGAACAATAATTCCTTCTTTGTGGTGAATAGTTTTACATACATCCCAATAAGAGGCCTTTTCCGAATCAGCCCAGGAATCATCCCAAAAAAACAAAAATCAAACCTCGAATAAGTCTCGAACGGATATTGGTCGAGGGATGATATCCGGACACGCATTAAACTTTCATAATTTTATCATATACTAACGACTCACTAACGCAACAAGGCTAATAACCACATAACAGCCCTACTATGCGATGTTGCATACTGCTGATATGGGTATTCTGACCGGTTTTTAAGTTATTGATAGTTTGCTCCCGCTCATCACACGCATATATATGTATTTCATATAATCTAGAATTTTCAACGTATGATGAACATCAAATTGAAAGTATATCTAAGACTCGATCATTACTTTTATAGCTATGTATGACACTGGTCTTGGACCTGCAGAAGTAAACAGATATTTAGCTAATTTAAATATAAATGGGATGTCACAATCTGCTTTCAAGAAAAGAGAAAAAGAAGTGTACGAGCCTATAAGAAAAGTTGCACAAAATTCACTAGATACTTCTTTAGAGGAGGAGAAGAGCAAATCTCCAGTAATAGAAGATAGGTATGTACGTGTATGAAGTTTACAACCACATCAGTCAAACACCAAACTAAGTAACGACATAAACGTTACCAATATCATTGCATAAGATGCGGATTTTAACAAGCGGTTTCTCGCCAGTAATGCTCGACGAGATCAAAATATGTGAAAACAGAAACTTTTCCAACTGTTGACATGAAAAGCAAATAAAAATTGACATTAAGTATAGCTTAATCCGAAGAAGGATAAATTCTTAATCTTTCAAATATGTTAAAACTCAAGAATATTATTAGGGCTCATTCGTTCTTATTTTGAACTTTGATTTGCTCAAGTGGGTTAAGAATCCAGCGTTCTTCTTTGCATTCAACTGTTCTTTTCATTTGCACAAATGCACTCGACGTAGTGAATAATTTGGGTTTGTTTAAAACTTACTAATTGGTGTGAGACAGGGCTCCGCGTTGAATGCGTCACCTTGGCCTATATAATTGCTTACATCGACAATATTTTGTCTTGGAGATGAATGGAGATATTTCTCATTGGCAATCATACCACATCCTCTTATTTTATTAAACACAAATGTATTACAGTTTGTTTTCTTTTAAAGTCCGTTTTAGATGAATAAAAATAAAACACTCCACAGAAAACGTTATGATATTCATTGGACAGGTTTTTTTTTTTAAATAATGTTTTTCCGATAATGAGTTTTTCAATTATTTGTAGTGAAAATGGTGAAGATGTTAGTCTGGTAACTGTCAAGTATGATATGGGGTGGCAAAAGAGAGGCTCCGGAAGAAAATACGACTCCAAATCAGGCGTTGGAACTTTAATCGGCGACCAAACAGGAAAGGTTGTAGGAAGGGGTATTCGGTCAAGCGATTGTAGAGTTTGTTCCTATTGGGAAGCAAAACATGTTGAGCCACAGGAACACAAATGCACCCGCAATTGGTTTGGTTATTATGGATGACGACACTACAACCATGGCACGCATAAGACGAACAATCCAACATCCTATAAAAAAATTGAGTGATACGAACCATATCAAATCACAATTTAACAACAAACTATGGAACTTAAAGAATACCTTTAAAAATGATTTAACTAAACCTGCAATAACCCATCTCAATAGGTGTTTTTCTTATGCTCTTTATTCAAACAGAAATAATCCGGAATCCATGAGTAATGACTTACAAGCTATTGTACCTCATCTTTATAAAGAACATGACCTCTGCAATCAGAAATGGTGTTCATACAAAAGAAATCCTAATAAGTACAAACCCACGGTATCTCTTAATAGCCTTCCTCTTCGTAAAAAACTGGCTGAAATCATTGGGGAATACACCTCTAATGACAATATTGAGAAAATATCCCCCTGTGCATCCACAAAAGAGGTTGAATCGTTTCACAGCATGCTAGCCAACAAAACACCTAAGGCGAAACATTTATGCTCATCGTCAAGTTTGGAATGTCGGGTTGACTGCACTGTTGCTCAAAAAAATATATCGTATGGTTATATATCACAGGTATATGAAGAGTGTGGTCTTTCACCAGGTAAAATAACAGAAAAATCGTCAGAAAAACTCACGGATAAAAGAAAATACCAAAATGATTATAAGAATTCAGCAGTTAATAAACGGAGAAAACTATTTCGGAAACAGATTATAAAAGAGAAGGAAACAGTAGTGGAGATGAGGGAAGGTGACACGTACAAAAAATCTATTGATTTAGAACAACCGACCCTAATAGACATTGATTTCATATCTGATCCCTTGACAACCCCTTTATTAGAAACATTTGATGTCAAAATTGATAATATGTCAGTTGTTTACTTTGACTTAGAAACAACATCACTAGCCAATGATTGTGATATAATCCAAATTTCAGCCATTGAAAAGTCTTCAGAATTCAATCAGTACATTACTCCATCACAGTGTATAAGTAGACAGGCATCATCCGTTACAGGACTATCAGTGTGGAACAACACACTTGTATATTATGGTCAGCGGGTAGATCAATGCATTCCACAAAAAGCATTTCAAAATTTTATATGCTGGCTAGAGAAATTTCCCTCTCAGATTATTTTAGTTGGACATAATTGCCGACGTTTGGATGCCCCAAGACTAATTAGATCCCTGTCTCAATATAATCTAAGCACATCATTTCAAAAGAAAGTAATCGGCTTTATGGATACACTATCTTTTTTCAGGAACAAGTATCCTCATCTAAAGTGCCACAAGCAGGAATTTTTGGCTGAAAATTTATTACAAAAGCAATACCAGGCACACAATGCTTCTGAGGATGTTAGAATCTTACAATCTATTCTTAACCATGCACAACCATCAGAAACAGAGATCTCAGAAAATTCTTTTAGTACAGAATCCCTAATCAGAAATATTGCTTCTGTCAAACAGACAAACCAAAGATATTTAACACTGCAAGGGCTTGTGGATAAAAAAATCATAACAAAATGTATGGCAAAAAAAATAGCCGAGAGTGGTCTTGATATGGCTCAACTGTTAGCAGCGTACCGTCGCGATGCGGTATGTGGGATTCAGCGTATATTTTCTGAGAAAAAGGTTGACAATAAACCAAGAGTAACAGCATGCAAGCGTATAGCTTCCGGAATCTGTAGTTTTCTGTCCAACGGAGAGAAGTAAATAAGGACGATCAGTTTAGACTGTCAGTTTTCTCACAATACATAAAACGTCAATACTTTAGTCTTCTATACATACTATATAGTACATAAATAAGTCAACAAAAATTGAATTGCATATTATTATTTATTCGGCTCAGTCTGTCGATTTAGTGAAAAGAATTTTTCGATATGTTCTAGTTCTGAATATGCATTTAACTTGCCACTAGTATTTCTTCAAACTGCATGTCAATTAGATAACGGTTGTCCTAACTAGTATCGTGTCGACAGGGGACCATACGACCTTCAACAACAACAAAAATGTTTGGCTTTACAAGTCTCCAACAAGACAACTATTTAACACACAACACCCGTCCATTTATGTAGAGAAATCTGATGTGTAGTGGTTGTCATTTGTTGATGTGGTTGTTCTCGTTCTCGTTTTTCATATAGAGTAGACCGTTAGTTTTCCTGTTTGAATGATTTTACATTAGTCGTTATTGGAGTCCTTTATACAACTTGCTGATAGGTGTTAGCCAAGGCTCCGTGTTGAAGACCGTACTTTGATCTATAATTGTTTACTTTTATAAATTGTGACTTGAACGGAGAGTTATCGCATTGGCACTCATACAACATCTTCTTATATTTACTTACAGAGTACTGCTAAATTTTAACATTAAGGTCCGTCTTACGAAAGGGTATTCAATCCATAGATATATATATAATTTTATTTTGAGTGCAACCTGATATAACATTGTAAACATACATTGATACAAAGTCAATCAGCCAGCCTTCAAAGGCTTACGAAGCACTATCAATTAATATCTATAATTTGCGCTAATATTGAAAATATGAAATTTATACTTCAAGGACATTTTAAAACAAGGTTATTTAGATATCACAATGAGAAAGTAACTGAGTTCTGATTTTAGAAATATTGAATATATAGTTTGACACTAGTTTACAGTTTGTATTTAGCAATTTAATGAGAATTTCGTGACTGTGTTAGCGTTAGTATTCATGTAATATTTGCCACTGAAAGTTTTAAAATACAAAACAAGTAAAGGACGAAAAATAAACCAAAAATAGTTCAGATGTATGTTCATGTTCAGGTCACTCACTGTGGTCTATTGCCTGTCAACAGAGATGAAGGGAGATAGTTGATAGTTGCATCCGATTATGTCGGAAAGGACAGTTAGTTTTTCAATACAGAGGTAGCTGGTTCTCTCTGAATACATTGGTTCTTTCAAAAAATGGCTAACGTGACATAGGAAAGAGAGCTGCAAGTGGCACACACAATCAATCAGTTATTTTCAAATCACTTTTAGACATTTACTTGGCATAGATCATTATTGGCAAAAAAGTATATATAACAACTGAAACATACATCTGGTAGAAAAATATAAATTCAAATAAGTCAAGAGGGGCACCAACAGAAATAGAAACTGCAATGTTACTCTTTATTTTATCGGATCTCAAAATTTTAACTCTTACCACAATTTTCACTATGATAACTCATAGTATAAATCGGAAGCTTATAAGTGTAACGAAAACTTATACAACTCAAAGTAAAACTCAAACTTTAACTCAAAATAAAGCTGTAACTCCAACTTAATCTCTTAATCTACCTGAACGTTTAGCCATATCTGATAAAAAAAAATAGTTAGATAAAAATTCCACAGAAAAAATAGTTATCTATAATATGTCCACAGAAAACGGTATAAATGTAGCAAAACAGGATAAAATCAAAATCCGTTTATAACAATTTTTTTTTATTATTATATATCAATATTGGGATGTGTATTTTGTCCAGTGGCGGTTTCATGATGTTTTGTAAGATATAATCAAACAAATTTTTCCAACAAAAAGGGGTAGGCGGGTCCCTGCCCACGCCCTTTGCTTAATTCGCCTCTGTTGTCATTGTGTGGTACATCTATCAGATGCAGTGCATTGTATAACATTACAAGTTGTTCGACTAATTGAACGGTGATAATAAATAAGAAATCGTTAAGCTCTAATACCCAGACAATGGACATTGAACAATATGATAATGTATGTACAATGAATATGAATACGGTGTGACGATGATCGAACTCAGTAAAAATTTGTTGCCACAGTTCGAATAAGTTATGCAGCGTTGTGTTAGTACGGAAATTTTAACCAATTGTCCTTTCGCTACATGTGGTTCGACATTAAGGTTTTTTTTATCATGCTGGGTTTTGCATTTTTTACATGGATTTTCAAGTTTTATCTTCCCGGTCCGAATGGACAAGGCAGTGCAATTGTTCTGCCTGTAGACAAAAAGGCACGCACTTCTTTTCAGCGGAAACACTGCAAGCCGAAAATAATTTCTATCATATATGGCATGAGGCAATCATTAATTTCGTTTTCCTCATACAAAAAATGCAATTAAAAAGAATGAGATGATTTCATCGTGGACAATATTTTTTTAAACTTTGTTTAACAATTCGATAGATTGATAAAAATATTAATGAATAATCAAAATACCTTAAAAAACCATTTCAAACATGATATAAAGTTTGTAGCGAAATAATTTGTTTCAACTCAACGCAAGCTTTGCACAAAATGCTGCTGTACCAGCAACGTCTTTCTATAACGTTAAAGAAAAGTTATATTTCCCGCCAAAAATCGATAATATGATTATTTCCTTTTTAGCGGTTTTAAAACATCGGTGACCCCCTTTTTTATTTATGCTTTTTAAATCTTCTCTGAAGCTGCAACTTATGCAGAAGTTTAAAGGAAAAAACATTAGTAGATTTTTTTTATTTTGAGAAAAATCTAGAATAGATAGGAATTAAAATGGCGGGAAATATTAAAAAGCCTTGAAAAGCAAGGAAATTGCTACAAATAACTGTTTTTAAGGTACAAGTTATATTTGACTGTTTTTATTTTCTCAGTTAAACATCTTTTTTTAATAATTTTGGATTTTTTTAACAACTTGGAGGGCTATTTTTATATTTTGGTTATTAGCGATTCTTTAAGTTTTGATGACGTCATATCTCGAAAACAACATCGGTGACCCCAATTTTTTTTTCGCCTAAAATTTCGTAATAAGTATGATTTATCTGCATGCAAAATTTCAATTAATTATTATTAGTAGTTTAAATAGTGTGATTTCCCTTTAATGGACTTTCTAGAGGCATAGTATTTTTTAGTTGGTCAGGCTCCCCACCCCCTTTTTTCATCATCTCTTGTACTTTATCGCTTATTAGTTTGAATTCAGTTTCAACCCACTTCTGTGTTACTTGTCCTTGTACCAAGCAATGGTATGTTGTGTAATAAAGGGTAATAGTAACAAGTTTTGTCCCTTTAACAGCTATCTGCGTTACTGATTTTGACAGGTTTGTTGCTGGGCACACAGGTTGAAAGGGAGCTTTTTCGTCTTCTAAAAGGATTTTTCTCAATTTAATATCGTAGTCCGACCAAGTGACTTTAATGCTATCATTTTCCCCGAGTTTAATGTAATATAATGATATGTCTGATGTTAAATGCTTAAGAAAATCGTTAGAACTGAATATATGATTTTGGTACATTTACGTTAAATAAATAAATTTTGAAAATGTTTCTTAACGGAACATACCATTTATAAACCATTCAACTAGAGTATATATAAATATACATTCCACAGACGACACTGTGACAAAGAGATCTTCAAAGTACTTCACGGCATCATTACAAACAGAGCCGGCTATAAAAAAGATTCACCGAAAAAGGATTATCATGTGGTAACAACACACCAGCCGGGGAGAACTTTTCTATATAAAGAGAAATACGTAAATCATGTAAAACAGGTTGTTCCGTTTGTGTTTACTTATCATTCACCCTTTGATAAATTGTCACACTTTAACCGCTAAAATTGGAAAGAAATCGACAAAAAACCCAAACTTTCCAAAAATCTTTCCTGAGCCACTTACACAAGCAGAAAAGATATGAATTATCATCTCAACCAAACTCCATGTCAGCAGGGTCATTTAAGGGTTGTACACAAAAAACACACGATGCACTTAATAGTAAGATATTACTGCATACTGATACTTTCAGGAGTCATTCGACTGATAAACGATATGTATCATTGGCAAATTGTGAATTATCAAAGTGAAAGCATTGTGTATTGTTTTACTGGAAATGTGACAATCGTACAGCAAGACCTCCTATTCAGTCGTCATTTGTGATTTCCCGTTCAACTTTTGTTAAATTACCAGAGCAAATGACGCCATGTTATGGCGGTTGCTGATGTATGATGTATATTTCTGCAATATTTACTGAATTGTTTTTGTTTTTGTTCAAAATGTATTGTTCATTGTTTAGACGTATACTATAAACGCATATATGTAACAAATAATATAAGACTTGGTTTACAAAATAAACCCAACATTACCGGAACTATGAGTATTTGTTTTAAATGTGGAAACATCCCTTCACCTATTGGCTATATTTATAATATATTTGATAAAACTCAAAACAAATATCGTAAAGGAACAATAATAATCAAAACCATGAGTAAACAAAGACTCAAAAGACATTTACTTCAACAGTTATAAATAATAAATAAGAAACAATATGTGAACTCCACTTAAAACCGGGAGTGAGATAAGGTGAACCCCAAATAAGAAGCTTGTTCATGAAGATAATTTCCTGAAAGTACAAAAATAAAACCGACAGCAATTTTGAAGCAATAACTGTTTATTCCCTTCATATATGTAAAGTACCACTCAGTCTTTGAATTTCTTTTTTGTGTGTTTTAAAGTGCTGTTTGCTTTTTGGTCTTTTTTTTCCTTTCAATTAATTGTAGACTGATTAGTGTGAAGGGCCCTGTTGGTATCTTTCGCTTGTTAAGTTAATGTTTTATTGCATTCTATAATTCTGCTTTCATACTAGTTTATTAAATATACACATGGAAAAAAGTATTGCAACACCTTGTTTTTTTAAAATTTGAAAAATCAGCCTCTTTTTTTTATGGAATATAATGAAATATGTGTATATTATTATTGAAACATAGTTCACGATAACATTGGAATTGAAACGAACAAAAAATGTTTAAAAAAAAAAATGATTTATATAACCACAATTTTAATTACAAAATGAAGTGTTTTTTGTACAAAAAAACGCATTTGACAAGTTTCACTGTAGTCGAACTTTACAATGTCAGACATTTCAAAATTAATCTTCAGATGACTGTTCACATCATGGTTGATCGTTATACGCCAAAGAATTAGTACTTTGTGCGCAGCCTCCATTCAAACGGATAACCGCATCTTAACGTTTTCTGATTCCAGCCATAAATCGACTAATTTGTTGCTAAGGTAGCAGCAACCATTTCTGATGAAGGGAATTGTTTATTTCATGTTGTGATTGAATTGGGGTGTCCTTTCGCTCACTTTCCGCCCAATAGTGTCCCATATAAGCTCAATATGGTTCAAAGCCGGGCTACGATCGGACCAAGGAAGATGAATCAAATTCCATTTGAACATTGGATCTTCCTCCACGATGCTAATTTCCAACTTTGGCGAGCTCTGCACTACATTGGATACGGAAAACTGTAAGTCTGCTCGTTAGCAAAGGTCTCCGAAATGATATTATCGCACGGTAACCAGTAGCGATGAGTTAATCTCGAACAGTTCTTGTCAAAAGGCTCTTGTATGGCCACCACTCTCATTTTAGGATTGTCTTGTATGCAATGGGTTTCCTTCTGACCAACCTTCATTATGCTTGATTTTCTCTAGCAAATGGTATAGGGGGTCTTCATTATCTCGGAAGGTATTTTACAGCGTTTATTGCCTGATTTTTATTCTCAAAACGACTTTAGTGGAATGGTGATGACCAACAATGCGTGCAGTTGTTACAGCGACATCCCTGCTTCTCTTATGCTGATAATCTGCCATCTTGCTGCGGTTAAGAGTTGTCAAGGACCCATTATAAGGTGTCAATCACATAATTTCAAAAACTTGGTTATTTAAAGTGCTGAAAACAATGAGGATCAAAACATCTTTTTTGCTGTTAACGGGTACAGTAGCTGCATGTGCAGATAAAAACTTATCGAGTCGATATTTATTGATTAAACTCAGGTGTTACTTAAATAATGTTTAACTAGTTCTATTTTACCAAATTATATCACAAAAAAATAATGAGTGTTTTTTTTTAATTCAATTTCAATTTGGTGTTGCAATACTTTTTTCCAGGTGTATACATAAGTATATTAGTTCAATTTTATTACCAACTACGTAGATTTTAATTGTTTGATTTAGTAAATTATTCAAAGTCAACATTTTATAAAAAATAAGAATGCATTAGTTTAAACACTGAATAAAAGCCCCGCGAGTTGTCCAGTATTGTTATCTGTTCCATTTTCATCAACTGAGGAATTCTTGAACACTATGGTAACCCCAGATTGCTGGTCTGTGACAGACTCCTGACAGTCTGTTCCATAAAAATGCTGGTGTGTCATCCGATCCAATACAATAGTATAATCTCTCATAGAAGTGACACGAACAGGTTTACAAAAGTCAATCTGCTGAACTTCCTCACCATTATGTGAAAAGTTTATGTTTTCTTGCTGTTGAAATGTTTCCTCTTTAGAATCATTTAGTACTTTTATGCTTATGTTCACAGTACCAGGATAATGCTTACGGATGCCACCTCGAACTTGTGGAACATATTGCTTAAACGGAGGAAAAATATTTACCCCCTTGAGCCAAATCTCTTTATTTGAACGAAATGTGAGGGACTGTATTCCCGATGACCCCATAGGCCCAGTAATCTGTCCATATCGATTGATATTATAGGTTTGTCGTTTAGATACAGGAGCTCTTATTCTCCTCGGAAAGGCTTTTGATGGTTCACCGAAATGGGACTGATAAATAGATACCATTTCGTTACTCGTGAGTAAACCAGAGTTAGCAATGGCTTTTGAAAAGAATTTCATTTCAACATTTGGGAATCTTATCAGATACAGAATATTTCCAAGGGATTCCCGCATATTTCCACCAGAAGGCTCTAATTTTGCAAGCTCACACTGATATTTACCCCATTTTAAAATAAACTGACAGATGTCTGTTTCGCTGCAGGCTAGAAAATCTGATTTCAGAATCAGCTCTAAACAATCCTTGGAAAGGCTCACTGCATGTTCTGAAAGAAGGCATGCCTTTGTATTCATCTCAATATAGTCTAGACTTTCTTTTTGGAGTTCTAACAGATGGAATTGGTATGCTGTTTGTAAGGCCTTTGTCGCATGCTCTGATTGTGCCGTTTGTTTAAGAACTGTCTCGCATTTCCTCTTCACTGCAGCTATCATATACTTATCAGCTACATACAACATCTCCTTCAAATTGTTATTTGTAATTGTGATGTCATCGCTATAAAAATATCTGCAAGGGAAAATGACTAACGTTAAAAATTAGTTCAAGAACGTAAATGAAACAAGCATTTAGTAGAGCAATTTTTGTATTAACGTTAAAAAGGAACGCGACAATCTAAACCTTTGAAATGTCTTGAAGTTGAAGTAGTTATAAGAGAAACGATCACTATTATTGAAAGTGTGTTAGGTAAGGGGCGACATCAAAAGATCAATGTAGGATAAAAAAAAACTTAAATCAAATAGTTTGGGGGTGGGGTGGGGGTTCAACTGCTGCAAGTTTTGTTTATCCGACATTGTTTTTTACATATATTTATATTCGTCAATCAATTTTTCCCAAATTAAGTTAAGAGGGGAGGGGTGGGAAAAAAAGGGTGGGTATGGTGGTGGTCATTAAAAAACTATTTTATCCTTCATTGAACTTTTGATGCCGTCCCTTACATATAATTAGAAAAATCTCAATTATTTGGGGGAAACTTAAGGGGAAACTTGTTGGTTAAATATTTCTTCTAAACCATGAACTACATCAGTTATATTTTGTGTTGTTTTTAGTATAACGAATGAGTTTTACAATATTTGAAGGCGTAGTTTAGTTATATAGTGTTTTTGTAATGCCATTGCACCGACGTATATCTCATGTGTTACTTACTAAATAGTTTATTACATCTACATGGACGATTATGGTATTTTCATCAGTTGTATTACGTAAAAAGAATTCTTACGATTGCAGTATAATTCTTATATGATTTCCAAACTGGACAAAGTCACTCATAAACCTATCATAAAAGTCCTTCGGACTTCTATTTGTTTTTAATGCCCGCGTCACACTGTCCCGATTTTTACGCCCATGGCAACACCATTATGGAAATGTTCAAAATTGGGACTGATCGTATCCAGATCGGGCTATTCGTAGTTCCATCTTTAACCATCGTAGAACCATCGGCCACTTTTTCTTGCCTTCGGGGACAACTTCGGAAAGGGTTCTAATTTTTTTAACATGTTAAAAAATCCCCGATGGTGCGTCCGATGTTGGGGGTTTGTATTGAGTTTGTATCACCATCCTCACCATCGTAATGTCACCGGGAATGCATCTTTGAACATCGTATTGCATTCTTGTTTCCATCGTTTCCATAGGGCATTTTTGACATTACGATGTCTACACGAATGAATCACGAAGCTACCCGAAGGTCTTACGATGGCAACACGACTTCGTGAAGACCTCGTAATCCCGTCGTGTTGCCATTGAATAAAAGTACGAAGACGACTTGATGGAACTACGACGGCAAAAATCCAGCTAAATGTAAGTTAATTTTCGTGCTAAAATACATTTAAAGTGCCATGTGCGATATGCACTAGTCAGTATAATACGACAGTTAAGAAAGACGTTCACAAAACATGGAGCTCATATCATATGATTCTATGAGAACAAGAAAGGTGACAACGTTGTTTCTATTAATTCAAATGGAACAAGAAGAGCAGCTATTACAGGCTCAGGATTTACTTTACAAGTAAAATATTATTTTTTGTCAATTTTCATATCAAGTAATATAACGAAAATCATAAACGCGCCTCGTACACCAACACTGCAGGTATACACGTATATAGGAAAACCAACTTTTTCTTCATTATTCTATTTTTTTATGTATCGTCTGAGTTGTTGTCACACGAATGTTTACTCCATTACCATTTTGTTTTCTATATGTCATAGTTTGCCGCATTTGTTGCTTTCCCCACATCCTTCCTTTTGTCCATATTATTATGATATTCTCCTGGAAAGAGCTCTTTTAAAATGTGCGCAAGGTCAACGCTTTTACAACCCAATGAAGTTACAAAAGGAAACATTCAATACTTATAATTACATTTTTTTAGCTAGGATTATGAAAACACGATTTTTATCAAGTTTTTATTTAATATACCTGTGCAATCTATTGTGGGACCTCGTGTCATCATGAATAATACATTTTATTGTGTAATGAAATTGATTGCTATGGGTATCCGATTCCAAACTTTCCACTTCTATATCTTTTTTTCATTTGGTCTAATACTTTCCTGCTAGACTCATACCCCTTCCTCTTCCTCTCCCTCTCCCTGATTTTGGTGGCATTATATGCAGAGACTCAGAGTCAAGTTTTACCCTTCAAGCCCACGGTCTTCCGTCTTATGATTAAACCAGAAATTAAATGTACAATATAATATATATTCAATATTGATCAAAAAATTTAAAACGCATGATGCCTTCGGCATATAATTTAAATGCATCGTAAGCTGTACATGACGTCTTTTAGACATCGTATGGCCATCGCGCCATCTGCGTAATCCATCGTGTAGTCTTCGTAATCCATCGTGTAGCCTTCGTGATCCATCGTGTAGGCTTCGGCTGAGATATGAAGCTTAAATACCCGTCTTCGGTTAACCTTCGTATGTCCATCTTTTGCTATCGTATATAATTTCGGCACCTTCGTATAGACTTCGTTATTCATCGTACTTGCTTCGGTCACTTTTTGGTACTTTAACGAGATCAGGACCAACATCGTACGAACTTACAATTTTCGCACTCGGTTGTCCACCGCACATAAAAATCGGGACAGTGTGACGCGGGCATAAGTGAATTGGTCGAGTTTATACACCAATAAATTCCTTTAAAAAGACGTTTAATCCTATATTAAGTTTTTGTAGGGTTTCTTACAATTGTCTGGATCGTTCCGTTTTGTTGCATAAAATTGGTGTTGACAGTGTTTTTATGATTATTAACCTTATTAATATCGTTGTGAAAATCTTCTCTTGATATGCAGCAAAAAAAAAAGAGCAGACTAATGACTTCAGTACTCTCTGTTCATTGTTAAACATTTTGACTGCAGTTCACGTAGTGCCGCGGCTTTTCTACCAATGGCATACTTTATGTGACGTTATTTATTTTATTCATTGGTTCATGAAAAATAGTATTATTGCCTGTACTCACTTCAGAATATCCCGAAAGGTATTGTCATCTATATCAGGTATTGTTATTTCTCCCGTTTCGGGCAGAGACCCCTCAAACATGGTATGGAAGACGGCACTCCGGCTCGACAACATGATCTTGTGTGCTTTGATAAGTGTGCTTTCATGCCCAACTCTGAAGGTGACGTCACACATGATCTCGTTCTGCAGCATATACATCATACATTCAGGCAACGCTTTGTTATCGCGCCAGTCTGTTGTATTATTGGCATCCATCTTAAATATAATAAGAAAATAATCCAGCTTCATCAAACCGGACAATAATATACGAACCCTTACCTGGTCATGCTGGTAAACCAGAAATTGACATACAATGCCCGAAACCTGTGTGTTGCGTTGATTTTTTTTTTATTCTTGTCTTACATGTATGTTAACTATTTTACTTTAACATTTTCTGTTTTAATGGACTTATGACTTATACCAAGACTAAGACTGTCGTTATCAAGTCGTTTATAAGTCGTAATCAAACTTGATAAAGTTTTTCAGTTAATATACAATAATGAAAATAGATCTACATTTTACATTATCTAAAATAGATAATGGTTTACCTTTTTAAATTGTAATTTGGATGGAGAGTTGTCTCATTGGCACTCATACCACATCTTCCTATATCTATCTACAATAGAGAGGCATATGAATAAATACAAGTCTAATAATACTTAACATGATAATACAATTGTATGACTTTTTTGGATTTTTTTCAATGTATTATGTTGAAAAGGCTTTTTATATCATATTTGGTTCATTTGGTGCGACTGATTACTGAATAAGTTTGGTACAATATGATGACGAAGGGATAGCAATGTTCTATATATATCTGAGCAACGTAAGACATTCCAGTATTTATTAATTGAAAATATTTATATAAAAACTTCAAAAGTAAAACACTGGTTTATCAAAACGAATGAAATGCAGAGAAACGTACGATTTTGAAGCAGAAGAAGTGTATATTTGAAACACTCAAACGTCGAAGACAAACTGATCGACGGCGACTTAAAAACGGAAAAAAAAGACAAGGGTGAACTCTGGTGCTTAGAGTGGAAAAACAGCTCATGCCGCTCCGCAATCGGTACCCTGCGTTTTCCTCATTTACATGAAAGTAAAATTGGGGATAAATTATAAAACGGTGATGTCACATGATTGTAAAAGAGGATGGAGTCTGTGAAAACATGTATTCTGGAATAACTGTCAACGAACGTGAGTGATGGTGTCAATACATATGTTGATGATGTATAATCACTTGGTAGAATACCGCTGTTAAAAATTTATAAATCTATTTATAAAAGACAAATCCGGGAAACAAACTAAACCCAATGAAACACGTCATCTAGTATAAGAAGAAAAGAACAGGACAACAGAAACACCGAACTGCACTAAAAACAACAACCAACTTCAGCATAATAGAAGTGGACATTGGCACTCATACCACCTCTTTTTATATTTATTTGATAACAACTACCATATTTCTGACTTGGTATAGAACGTTTGAAGAAACAAATGGTGGGTTGAACCTGGTTTTATTGCTAGCCAAAGCAAGAGGTTTGCATGAGGGAGATATTTCCTTAAAGACTTTGGAGTAGCATTATCAGTTTTTAAACTTTTCTGTAATTCAATAGTAACTCGATTGTGACATAACTGAATAATAAAGGCAACAGTAGTATACCGCTAAGAAAAAATAAATACGCGTATATCAGGGTAATTGGACTTTTTTTACCAATTTTGTTTATCATTAGGAAAATGATAATATTTAAAGAATAATTAAAGTTCTACTTTCATTTTCGTCGGAGAAGGGAAAATACCGAACTCCGAAGAAGATTGAAAATGGAAAATCCCTAAGCAAATCCTTAAACTAAGCTCAAACACATAAAACCAATGGATACAAACTGTCATATTCCTGACTGGATGCAGGCATTTATTTTATTCATCTCTACACAAGAGGATATGCTGAATTTAAACTTCATAAGGATCAACTCAGATTGTATCTGTTATAGAGAATATTAATAATTATTTTGAAATTCATTAGAGATTCAATTACAAAAAACAAACCGTATTTATATGTAACAGTTTTTGGCTTTCTTTATCTGTAGACGCTTTTGGTATAGCGGAAGTACACATATAATAATCTTTCAAATTATCGTGTGTGGTGTCAGTCGATAACTTCAGGCCAAACAAATGAAATGTTGATGATTTACGTTAATCGTTTTAACAAACTTAAATAAACATTTATTGTTGAAATACGTATCTGGTGCAACAAAATTGAGATCATGTAGGTTATTTTAACGTGTACCTTTGCATTAATTAATTATGATCCTGCTAAAATTCCAACGTAACGTCCAAGGCCATGTGAATATATCCACGCAATCTATGGTTTGTACATATTATTTCTCAAACAGAAAAAAATATCATTATTAGTGCAATTTCCACATGATATAGGGTCCCTGTCCGGAAATATATTTTTGTCAGTATTCTTGTGGGTAACAATACTTCAGATATTTCCTTTCTTAATAGTGTTGTGATCCCGAGTATAACTAAAGATCAATATATACCTTGGATGGTCGTTCCTGCAGTCAGGAACGGCCGATTGCTCTTCAAGTCAGAATACTCGTCTGTATTAGCCATTGTATTCAACCGGAAGAGGATGCTTTCTGGGTAATTCTTCGGACATCTCTTGATGGTCTGTCTGATGACCTAAAACTAACCCTCCGGATACCACACTCCCCCCAGTTTTATTAATAAGGCCCCCTTTACTGAGATGGGGCCTGTGAATTTCGCCTAATATTAATAAAATACGGAAATAATACCAAATTTAGAGAAAATATGCATCAATTTAAAAAAGTATATACCCTATCCCCCTACCAATTTTGAAAAGAATAAAACCTATCCCCCCAAACGGACCCTTTGTATCCATGGGTCTACTGATTAACTAAAAGCTAGTATACCAACTCCTGTCTTTATACAAACTAGAACCGGGCCATTTAGTGGCTACATGTCCACTATATAGTTGCACCCAGGAGGTTGTGCTGATCCATTCTCCATCGTGAAGAGTTTGGTTTCATTTTTCCTCACTTGCGCTGTATTCATACCTTTGTTTATCATGTTTATGTAGGGAATTCCAGGGTCCCACTGTCTTCTGTTGGGACCCGATCTAACTGTGCTCACACAAAAGACTGACGTCCCACTGTCTACTGGTGGCGGCTGCTGCTGATTGAAATGCCTAGTGCCAACATTATCTGTTTTGAAAAGTAGCCCCAATCCCAAATCGGGGCTTTCTGGATTAATGTATACAGATTCCTGGTTGACAGGGGATTTGAAAGTTATAATTATTTCATTGTTGAGCGGACTGTTGCTTTTTGTTGCGGCTTTTCTGTCAGTTTCTCCCATTGAGGAAGGGTCCTCAAAAGTGAGGGATGTATGACTGTTTTCAGTATTGTCAGTCACTCCTTCGTCAACAACAGGAGTAGGGAAAACTGTGACTATCTTCTCATCAATGGCTCCTTCTACCAAAGTGGTATGAGCCGCACCGTCTGAGGTGGAGTCCCAACTTTCTTGGGCCTCCTCATCACTTGCCAAAGTTGTCTCTGTTGTGGCAGCAACCTTTTGAATGCTACTGTGATTCTCAACTGCCAAAATAGCTCCTATGGGTTTCCTCATAATATTGGCTACTGAACCCTCCTTGTCGCCTGTGAGCAATGCTGCAGTAACTAAGTTGACTTGGGGCACCTCGCATTTCTCTACTAACGGTATGGCTGGGGTATCCACCATCAAGGAATACCCCTGGTTGGCCCTTATTTTCCAACAACCACTGTCAGAGTCCTTTATTAAAGTGAACCTCCTATCCACATCAACCTTGATCAGTTTATGAATATCAGGTAAGGAGTACCCGGCAAAGCCTGGGTCCCTTTTAAGGATTTCCTCAACCAACAGATACCCACCTGGGAGAAGGCTGCGGTCCAACTCCCGTGCACTATGCCCCAATATGTTCCAGAGACATTTTAATAGGTAGCAGTCCAATCCATCTGAAGGATTTGCCTCTTTGTCAGAATTGGAGCACTGCTCTGAATCAATCTCTGCTCTAACCTTCACCGACACTCTGGGTTCTCTGTTCCCCTCTCTGTCCCTGGCACTTACCTCTGTACCCACTATAGCTACCTCCGCTACTCTGCCTTGGGGTACAGACTCAACTACTGAGAGGCCTAACTTCATTTGCGGGGACTCACTCCGGCCTCCTGAGTAGTCCCGTTTAAGTTTAATGGTCCTGTTGCAGTTCTGCTTAACTGATTCATGAAGGGAACAGTTTTATCCCTCCCCTGTAAATCAAGACAATCCTTCCTAACATGTCCAGGCTTTAAACAGTGGTAGCACACTCCCTCCCATGGAGGTCCTCTATCAGTGGAGGGACTCCCTGAGACGGACTTACCTCTTAAGTTTGGGCATTCCATTTTGGAATGGCCCCTCTCCCCACAGTGGTGGCAACTTTCTGTCCCTGTCTGTCTGCCAGGTGAGCGACTTCCTGAAAAGGGGCTTGTGAGGAGTTGCTTGAATTGGTCCATCATGTTGCCTAATTATTCATGGACTTGACCAAGTTTGTTTTCAAACTTCTTATTAGACTTTTCTAACTCCACTTTCCATGTACTGACTGGGGCCCCCTCGAGGGCCATTGTATCCCTTACATGGAGCCCCCGATACTCACGGAAAGCCTCATGGTGGGCTTCATACTGCCCATCAGTCACTTGCCTAACATCACGCCTATTTGGCTTGCCATATATTGCCTGTGTGTTGTGTTGGAATAGCCGTATTTTATCTATGGCCTCCTCAATACTTTGGGGCTGAAGGTTAGAGATTTGCAATCCCAGCTGTTTGTTTTCAATGCCCTGGCACAGTCGCATTACGGCTTGCTCGTACATGTAATCGTCAGGGAGGTTTCTAAATGCCCTGGTGGCCAAGGACAACACCCGATCAGCCCAGTCCTCGAGGGACTCCTCAGGGGCTTGCCGGGCATTGTTAAACTGGACCTGGGCAGTCTCAGTGAGCGCCTTGAAACCAAACCGCTTGTGAAGCTTCTCAACAAGCTCCCTATAACTCACCTCCCTGTCTCTTTCTGTTATGAGGGCATAATATTCACTGGTAGTCCGGCCGATCGGTGAAAAAAATGCTCAAATAATGAGGAAAGCACCAATTTTTGCATGAATGTACATTTTTATGTACTGAGCAATATGAGCTATGGACCCACCCTCAAAATTCAATATGGCGGCTTATTTCAAGATGGCCGCACGTTCTAACATATTTTCCAGTATTGCACAAACCACAGTGGATTTGATGCTGGAAGCACAAAAATCAGCATATTTGAATGACTTGGTGTACTTAGCAAGATTTTGTTTTGATCTATCTTTGAAATATAAAATGGCGGCTATTTTCAAAATTGACGTCTTGAAAAATAAGCAAATATTCATTATTGAAAATTGACCTGAATATAAGCATTTTATTGATGTATAGTGCCATTGCGTATCTGTCCAAGTTCTGTCTTTTTTATTCTGCCTTGTTTGTCATTTCATACACAATATAGTAGCTTTCATTAAAAGCTGCACTATTTGTTGTCTTGGGTCACACATTAAAGCTGTGATTTGGGATTTATCTGCCTTAAGATATTATTCAGTGCCTATCTTATTTCGGAGTCACAATATTTTGCAATTTGAGATATTATACTGTGAATTGAGAATCATCTAAATACATATCAGTGAAATGGCAGGTATTGGGGACAACAACGACAAGAACATTGAAATGGCAGAAATTGAATCACTTCGGGATATTGAGAAACCCACAACTGAAGACGCTTTAACGGAAGACAGCTCAGAAATGATTATTAAACAATTGTACCAAGAACTTTTAGCAGATGGAAAATATAATGCTCAAAGAACAGCTGAGATTTACCGCAATATAAAACAGAGCGAAGCGCGAATTGTGTTGGTCTCATTACGATTCAAGCTGAACAAAAAGAGGCAGTGAATATTTATAACGAACAGATGGGAGCAATATCTCAGCAACTTCAGCAGTCTGAAGACATGATAGACCATAAGGCTACTTGTAGTTGCTTGGCGGAATTGATGGTCATACCAATAAGATATTAAATGTTGTGGTGAGACGGATGGACAAGCTGACGACAACTAAGGAAGGATGCACGGTTCAATTTAAAAGTGCATTTGAACAGCAGGGTACCTTCCAACAAATGGCATCTGTTGTAAATGAATTAGTGGACAATCGGAACAAAGAAGTTAAAATTCCTGCAATGGAGACATCATCTAAGCCGAAATGTGACCTTAGCCAGTACAACGCAAGTTTACCAAAAGTACACAACAAAAACCCATGCCTTGGGTCTATCCCCAACTGTAGTTCGCATGAACCATCAACCGCGCCAACTCTGTTGAAGGTGTCTTCACCTTAAATCAGAAGTCCTATGTCAGGGCCAAGGGAGACAGTTTAAATTACTTAACAAGAATCTCCATTTAAGAACATACTATAAACCTCTAGTACTAATCAAGAACACCGGCAAAAGGCTTATGTGTCTTCTTACGCACACTTACAATCTACTATGAGTCAATAATATTTGGTTCAGAGCAGCACACCATTACATAAACAAATGGCTGCAGGTGGATTCTATCAAGTTTCTTTAATGCTGAATGCAGTGCCTACTGACGGTATCATCCCTCATAGCTCCTGTAGCTCTAACAGTCTTCACATAACAGCAAACTGACTCCACTGACCGATCCAGGAAAGGGCAGAGGAAACAAAAAATGCGTGGCAACAGCTCTTTTTCAGACTCCTCAATGGAGAGAGAATATACCCGATGGCAAGAAATATTGGTGTAAGGGACCGGAGCCGAAGCCCACAGCTCCCAAAAATACAAAAACTCAATTGAAGAGGATCCTTGAATTGGGAGGCGTTCATTTACCAATTTGAACGAACTGCCGGTAGGTGACAATGGGAAAACAGGAAAAATGTGTGTAGGCCCCAGATTGACAGGCCGATGTTGGCTTTGAGTACGATCGCAAGGTAAACACAGATTATGATTCCAAGGCCTTAAAAAGCATTCATTTGGAGCAGCGCTTCAGCAAGAAAGATGATCAAACCAGATTGGAACCGAAGCATTCGTCCGAGGATGTAATGACAAAGATTCTTCAAGGCATGTTAGTATAGAGAGGAACCCAGAAACACTCAACAAGGCGTTAAAAGAATTGAAAACCTCAATAGCAAACCAGATGGCGATATATGGATCAAAAAGTGCCAATTATGACCATCGACAAGTCTACTTTGCTGATGGCGCAGTATCACTGACCGATAAAGGGAATATGGATAATGAGGTGCATAACCTCAAACAATTTGTCACAAGATTAGCTGATGTTATGCTTTCAACTAATCAATATAACCTTGGTTCTTCTGATCAAATAATCATGGAAGATTACAAGTTCAATGGAAGATCATCTGATCAATATACAAGTGGAAGATCTCCTGAGCAATACAATCGCGGTAGATCGCCAGATAGAAATACACCAAGCTTAATTCCTATCGATCAGCAACACCCTCACTAAGCTAGAGATCATAAAGTACCCCCAAAGACAACGGTTAGCATCTCCACGGATAAACTCGAAAAATCCCTTTTATTTCAGACAAAGGTTACCTTCACCAAGATACGGATCAAATCAAAGTGCAACCCCAACATTGGAGTCTTTAAACAGCAAAGGGTCGGGCCAGTAGGCCAACGCACGATTCCAAAGTCTTTTAACCATGAAACATCACCTCATCACAAAATCGAACAGAGGCCCTCGGCTTCGTCCGATATTTCCATCAGACGAATAATTTGAAAGAGCTTAGCAGTACGAGGTACTATACATGACCAGAATGTGAGCATGATTGTGGACACTGCTGCAATTGTAATATTAGTAAATGAGAAATTATTTCCGGCAGAAAATGCAGATTTGGAGAACGTAACGCTACGTGGTTTGGGTAAACAGCTTGTTATTGGGAAGATTATAAAGAACGACTCTCGACATTAATAGAGAAAACATACAATGGGATGTGTGCAAAGAGCCATTAACAGAACAGACGATGTTATACTTAGGTTCGATATTTTGGACACAATGATCGCATGATAAACCTGAGTACTCCCACCATGCGGCATTTGTCAACAGTGGAAACGAGATTTCAACTCAGCAAGTTTGCATAAAACGATCCATCACAGTTCCTCCAAACTCAAAAATGACTTTTGCCATTAAAACTAATAAAAGTGCTGACCAGGAGTGCATTTTAGGACCATGCTCGCTGAATAGTTGTGGATTGGTTTCGCACGTAGTTGGAAAAAGAAATAGTTGCCACTTTACCATTTTAAATGAAGACAATCGTCTGATCCGCCTGAAGAAAGGTACACCTATTGATTAAATAGAATAATTTGACGATGTAGTGGGTACGGCAGATTAAATCGCGAGAAGTGACGTAAGACGTTGCATTGCAGAGACACGAGACAAGGTGCCCTCGGCACTTCCTCAAAGTTCAGATGAGTTACCTACTATTCCACAACATGTAACTGACATATATTAACGTTCAATCGACTCATTTCAACCTATTTCATTCCAACCATTAAAACTGAAAGTGTTTAAAGTACAATTACAATAAACACGTTACATATTGATTAAAATTTTGAATTTCACTATTTACTTTTGTATATGCAGCCCTATTTGCAAATCTATGTGTTATAGAAATGACCAAATTATTATTTTTATATTTTAATATTAATTGATAACAAATTCAACAACTTGAAGTCCTTTTTTAAAGAATCATTACTTTAATTTCCGAAATTATATAGAATACCTTTAGGACAATTTTGATATTTATACCGTTTTTCCGCCATCTTCAAAATGGCGGCCATATGGATTTTTCAGAGTTGGTCCATAGCTGAAATCAAAGGGTATATAACCTAGGACGAGTATGCAAAGTTTCATGCTTTCCTCATCAAGTGAGCAATTCTGTTCTTTATCTGCACCAATCGGCCGGACTATGGCTTTTCCCTCAAGACACCAGCAAAGTTGGTCCTTGCATTCCTGGGGACCCCATTCACAAACTTCCGCATACCTTGCAAATTTAGTGAAAAAGGCCTGCCAGTTGCCCTTCCCGTCATACTTAATATTTTTTGGGGCATTGGTAACTTTAGAGATGCCACCTAAAGTTCCTCGTGCCCCACCTCTGATGTCAGGTCCCCTTGTGTTTTCTATAGGCCTATCCTCATTATATGGTACTGGGTATGCCTGTTGTCCATAGCCCACCTCTGTGGTGACCCCTTGTGGGAGAACCGCTGTATACCCTTGATTATACTGGTTCTTGGGTTGCCTAACCCTATTGTCATGATATGGGGTCTGCCTTGTGTCCGCACCCCTATTGTCTTGCCCCTTGCCATACTTACTGCAGGCCATCTCGTACTGTCCCCCACCAGTGTAAGCTGGTTGGGTACAGGGTGCTGACCCCTGACCTGCATAGTTGCTTGCGTAACCAATGGGGTGTGAAGGTGTGCCCCAATAGTTCGGGGTAAGTTTGTCCCACGCACTGTCTTTACCTGGCCAATACGGCTTGTTCCCAATACCACCCCTGTACATGTGGTGAGAGGGACTACCTTGGTTTTGGTCACCAATATCATGGTGACTCCACTCTTTTTTCTGTAACTGTTCCCTGTAGACCCCATCCCAATTCCCTGTGGGTTCAGGTCTAGTATTAGCATCCCCGGAGTTTGAACTATATTCAAGGAAGGCAGAGTCCATCTGGCTGGGCCCTTCCAAGGGCCTGGGACTTTGCCTCTGGTGCCATGCTTCTTGCCTAAATGCAGCTTGGCCTTGTACTTGGGATGGTGTGCCCTATGGGGCAATGTGTCCCATGTCTAACATATCACCATGCCTGCCTTGGGCCTGAGGTGGTGGCCCAATATTGTGGCCACCTCCATTTGGGCTGAAGTCCAGCCTGGATAAGAGGCCCCTTGTTACTAGTAAGTGGGAGATTGTGGCCAAGTCTGATTCGGTCATCAAGCCCTTGCTCTCTCTAATGTCCATTATTTGCTCCCCAGTTTTTATGCCTATACCTGGGAGCTGGAGTAACTCTTGAAAGCTACAAGTGTTTAGGTTTACAACCGACATTTGTAACTGTAAATTAATGAACAACAATTTATAACAAAGATTATTTATTTGAAGAATAAAAAACAACAAACAACACACATTGAATACCACAAGTTATTTATTTAATAACACAAATACTACTGCTTCGGGTAACCCGTCCTTCTAGTCTGCGGTTAAGAGAAGTAAACAAAACAATAACAATAACAATACGACTGGTAACCCGTCCTTCTGGTCTGCGGTTATCAGAAGTAAACAAAACAATAACTTGTCGACTGGTAACCCGTCCTTCTGGTCTGCAGTTACCGGTGACTGGTACCCAGCTGTCCCTTCAGGGTCAGCAAGGTAACCTGACGTCTACTTGCACAATCCTTTCTCCTAAACAACCGTGAAGTATTCTCCAAAATACTCCACGAGTGCCTGAAATGACTTATTCCTGCGCTGGAATAAACCAAATCACCTTTCCCCTCCTGCCTTACTATTTTTTGCCGTACACTACCGGCACGGCAAAAATATAAAAAATACTCAATAATACGCAAAAATCAGGGGTTCTACTGCGCTGCAAAACCCCTGAAATGTTATGTAATATTCTCTACCAGAGTATTACACAACAAAAAACGATCGGCAAAGGTTTCCCCCGAATCCTTTTCCGCGGGAAACACTGTCGAAGCGAACGTCGCCTCAAATCACAAAATGAGCTCTTAATTGCAATGCACCACGCAAATAAGTGCTCGCAGCGCCAATGTTGTGATCCCGAGTATAACTAAAGATCAATATATACCTTGGATGGTCGTTCCTGCAGTCAGGAACGGCCGATTGCTCTTCTAGTCAAAATAGTCGTCTGTATTAGCCATTGTATTCAACCGGAAGAGGATGCTTTCTGGGTAATTCTTCGGACATCTCTTGATGGTCTGTCTGATGACCTAAAACTAACCCTCCGGATACTACAATAGAAAAACCTTACTGTATTTCGACTATTTATTGTTATTCGTTTTCCTCTGCCAAATTTCCAAGTCAAAAGTAAAAAAAAAAGTACGCGACATAAATCACTGGGGTAAAGCTGATGACCGTAACTGCATTCACGGTCATCCCAAGATGTCGGATGAAAAATTAGGTCAGTTTCTGTATTGTCTGTTAAAGTGTTTCTATATCATTTTCTTTACAAATCATACATTGAAACGATGTAAATTTATAAAAGAATCACTCGGAAATCACTAATTACTTCTGAGAAATGTGCATGAAACGGGAAATTAGATTTGAAAAAATCGGCAAGATGACCGTAAATCACAATCGAGATGACCGTAACAGAATCAGCGATTCATAACAAGGCTGACCGTAATTGCTTTTAAGATGACCGTAACTTTTAAAGGATGACCCTCAATTCTAAGAAATATCCGTATTTATATAACTATCTTTTTGTATCAAATGATTAATCGTGTTGGTATACACATATTAATATGAGAGTTTTATCCTATAGGTAGAAGAAAATAAGACGTGCTTCAAATGCAAAGATTACCATATGTATCTTTTTTACAGTAGTGGGTTTAATTTTCAAAATGAATTTGCCAAAAGTCATGCAAATGAACAGGAAGGGAAAACATGCTACAAAAGCGCGATAAAATGACACCTTTCAAGCATAATGAAAAAAATGCGGTGCACAGCCTTCAACTGCCCGACAAAAGAATTTTTTCTTGTTTCTGGGATTCCTTTTAATGACATATAATAAATACACATTTTTAAAAATGCCAAAAAATTGCATGTACACCCATTGATATTATATCGTCTTTCATTTTATCGTGCAAATAAAATAACAGAAATATTTTGAAAATATCATTCGAATAAACTAGTGAAGGTGAGCTCCAGCAAAGTAGATCCTTAAAATAGTATTGTACGAAAAGCGTATCACAAGGCGGAACGTTGTCAATTTGTATATATACAGAAATGTTATTCATACAGTCAGGATTCTATTTCTTCAAAATTATCTCCCCATTACGCCAGTTCATGCTCACAATCGTAGAAATGGAAGCCATTGTAGGGATGACGCTCTGCCAATTTTGCTCTTGAAAACTGATAAATTTATCCACATAGCACCATTACGATCGATCGTTATATGTCAGTTATATTTTAAAAGACAAATGTATCTACTAGCTAATGAGCATTGGTTAATGATCTTGTCTGCATTGATTCAACTTAAAAATATTGTCTGTTCGGATGTCAGATGGAATTTTTGAAAAATCTTTAAGCATTTAAAAAAATTCTAATTTAATATTTCGTGGAAGGGCAGACTAAACATTTTCAGTGGTTGAAGATTATAAACCCTAGTTATCACACACAAGAAAATCATATTTTTTCGAAGATATCCATTTTCATCATCCAAATTAAAAGACTGTCGTCAAGTACTTTTAGAAAAATAGCTATTCGAACACACCTACTCTGTTTTTGTGATTCATTAGATAGGTATCTCACTTGACCCATATATTTCATCTTTTCGTACTGTCATTTTTTTACGTTATAAAGTCAACCTGTAGCTTTGATATATAATAATGATAGAATCTGAAGCGAGATGCTATATAAAATACTCTTGCTTTGTATTTTTTAAAGATAAATATACACCCCAAACATGCCCCAACATAAAAAGGTGCACTCGATTTTTCTCTTTTCGATACAATCGTTACCTGTTTTGGGGAATTTTTTCTTGATTCACATAATGGAAGGGCAGACACGAAAATTTCTGAACTAAAAGATTGATATGTTCTCCATCCGTGATAAAAAAAAAAATCGGAGGTTATGCATTTTCTACATCCATCTTATAGATACTATATATAAAAAAGAAGATGTTATTATTGCCAATGAGACAACTATCCAGAAAAGACCAAAATGACACAAACATTAACAACTATAGGTAACCGTAAGGCATTCAACAATGAGCAAAGCCCATACCGCATAGTCAGCTATAAAAGGCCCCAATAAGAACCATGTCGTCGTCTTGATATCTTATTGTTTTGCATTACTATGTAATAGATACATTGAAAACTTATGCAAAAGGTGTTTTTAAAATAAGAAAATTGTCGTTTTATTTGTTTCTATTAACTTTTTAAAATTTTGTTACTATATCAAACATTACAGTTAACATTTATCGCTTTCTCGATAAACACAGAGCTTCTATTCTTTTGTTCTATTTCAAAAGTGTTTCCGCCTGCATATATCAAGACAAATTAAGATTTTAATCTGCTTCCTCTGGAACCATACACATGGGCTCGATTACCAAATATTCGTATGTATTATTAATGTTTTTAATGCTCCATTTATTGGCATTATGTTTTTCTGGTCTGTGCGTACGTTCGTCCGTTCGTCTGTTTGTTTGTCCGTTTGTTCAGCTTCAAGTTAAATAAAATTCAAACTTAGTACACATTTTCACTATGGTATGATCTTTTTAATTCTAATTCCAAATTACAGTTTTATCCCATTTTCATAGTCCACTAAACATTGAAAATGATAATGTAGATGAGGCATCCGTGTACTAGGGACACATTCATGTTTCTTCAAATTTTCGTCGTATCGCTGTCAATTTGTGTTAAAATTTTAACGTCGATATCAATAAATATTTCATTGTTTACGAGAAATATGCAATTTACTATCATTGTTATAAATCCTAAATATGGCCAATTATATCATAGTTTAAAAAAAGAAATTTATGAAACATATTTATATCCGCTAACGGAGCCCCTATTGAGATCGACAAACTCAACAAAAAAGCTTTGAATACAATACGGATATTTCTTAGAATTGATGGTCATCCTATAAAAGTTACGGTCGTCCTATATAAATTACAGTCAGTCTTTACAAATTACGGTCATCCTTTACAAGTTACGGTCATCTTTTTACCAATCACGGTCATCCTTGTTTTATGTTACGGTCATCTTGAAAATATTTTGATTATGATTTACGGTCATCTTAACGATTTTTTCAAATCTAATTTCCCGTTTCATGCACATTTCTCAGAAGTAATTAGTGATTTCCGAGTGATTCTTTTATAAATTTACATCGTTTCAATGTATGATATGTAAAGAAAATGATATAGAAACACTTTAACAGACAATACAGAAACTGACCTAATTTTTCAGCCGACATCTTGGGATGACCGTGAATGCAGTTACGGTCATCAGCTTTACCCCAGTGATAAATGATCCTAGGTATGCAAGTATCGGGTTGGTGGTACTATTCACATAATAAGAGTTATCTCCCCCATTCCGAAAAACTTCGTTTTTGCTTCTCTTCATGAACATGTTTTTTAAATCATCCTTACCAAAGTGAATTGAAGAACAAAGCCAAATAGTAATTCGACAGAACTAATATTTCTATACGACATATTTTTAGTAGACTTGGGCAGATGTGACACTATCAGCTTAGGCATAGTCAAACAGAAAGTACAACAAAGTTTAACATTTTTAAAACAACTATAAAAGATTTGTGTAGGTATTACCTGCAAAAGCGAAAAATATAAACAATTAAAATTCAATTCTTCATAAACAATTGATATATCTTTCCTTTCATATTATTTTAAATATACTGTCGTACACTTGTCGCAACATACTTGTGGTGTCCTTTGATAGGGGAAATCCAGTGGTATATCTATGACTTAGGCTAAAATCACGTAACATTCCTTTAAACCATGGGTCCCCAAGTTATTCACATTGTACCGGGAATTTTTGAACTCCTGTATTACCAGTGTTATTTCAACTGAAAAGGCGGAGCTTACGTTTAAATTTGCATAAGGTCAGTCTATTTGAAGATGTGTTTGATGAGGATGATTGCCATTAGTTTCCTCGTTTAAATTGTTTTACATTGTCCTATCGGGGGCTTTTATAGCTCACTATGCGGTATGGGCTTTGCTCAATGTTGAAGGCCGTACGGTGACCTATGGTGTTATTTTGGTCTCTTGTGGACAGTTGTCTCATTGGCAATCATACCACATCTTCTTTTTTATAGTCATTATTATTACTGATTTCCAATCACCTATCAGTGTCATGATAGGAATTTACAAGAAAATGACTGGACACTTCATTGATGAGTTTATCCTAAAACATCTATCTATAGATGGACTGGTTTATTATGAGCAAACTGGTTAAACTCCGCCCAGTCAAGTGAAATAATAATAAAGTAATAATTGTGGCTTAAGAGTTAAATCTAATTTTGTCTTTCAAAATCAGTTAAAGAAGGTTATATTTCTTCGGTACAAATGCAACAAAGTTGCGCCTTAATGATCCAAATATTGTATAACAACTAGTAAGTTCACAGGTCAATGTCAATCTATACAGAAATTAAAACAAAATCATTTCAATATCGTCAATGGCATTGCAAAAGACCCTATGGGTCTAGGAGTTTTTGCTTAAGAGTTTTGCCTACTAATGTCTTTTAGCAAACGTCAATGAGGGTTATGTTTAAACAATGGTAAATGGAAAACAGTCATAATAAAATTGACAAAGGAAATGGGGAATGTGTCAAAGCGACAACAACCCGACCATAGAGCAGAAAACAGCCGAAGGCCACCAATGGGTCTTCAATGTAGCGAGATATTTCCGCACCCGTAGGCTTTAATGTAATAAAATTGTCCCTTGTTATACCAAACATTTTGCACTTTCTCTATCAATAACTATTTGAGAATTAAAAGGAAATCAACGAAATTTCAAAATCTTAAATATGACCTTGACCCTTTACCTTGACCTATATTTTCAAGTTATAGTCCAATGATCTCAAATCAAAAGAACCCTAGGTCTTCACAACTTATGGTTTATGAGATTCATATACATACCTTTCCATGTATACTTAATCTAACGATTGTAATATACGTCTCCATAGCTTTTGAAATTATTACCTTCAAGCATTAGATATTGAACAGTAATTAATTTATTTGTTATATCGCTCATACAGTATAAAGAAAAACAACACGGGATTTTTATGAAGCTGTATAATTAGAAATGAGTACATCTTTAACCCTTTATGAGACTGTCGTAAAAGTGAGAGACTAAGCGCTAAAAACCAAGGTTCAATTCACCATTTTCTAAATTTGAAAATGCCTGTACCAAGTCAGGAATATGACAGTCGTCCATTCGTTTGATGTGTTTTGTCATTTGATTTTGCCATGTGAATAGGGACTTTCGATTGAATTTCCCCGGGAATTCAGTATTTTTGTGATTTGACTTTTTACAACGATCTTTTAAAGGGTAAGTCAAGTTCAGCCCTTAATGAAAAACAAAAAATCGCCAATCATTCCATCAAAATAATAACTAACAAACAATTTATCTCATGAAACATGTTTAAGTTTGCTATTTAAAAATGGGCAGATGTTGTATGATTGCCCTGAAAGTCGTCTTTACAGAAAATTATACCGACACTTATATCCTACGCAGAAAACACTTCGAGTGATGGCGTATCATAATGTAATTTTTCTAAGTCTATATTCATAAAGTATTTCACTTTCAGAAAACTGCTTTCACATATTCCCCGTTTCCATTCTCAATTTTATATTGTATTTTAAATGTATTCAGGACCAACTTTTGGGCTGTCTTAGAGAAATTATGATTGATTGATTATTGGTTGCCTAACGTCCAGTGGCAAATATGTCATGCGTATTCAGGCGAGAACAAGTTAACAATAAATACAATAGGTAGGTTTTGTCATAATAAAGGCCATTTGGGATGATAGTCGGGGAAACTTGAACTACCACTGGAAAATGAGGGTATATTAGATAGGGACAGAAATGTTACCTTGCAACTGGACACCCACGAACCCCTCAAAGAGTTGTTGCAAGGGTTCTTAACGTGCAAAGAGCTTGGTACTCTCTTTACACGAGGCATCGGATTTAACGTCCCCAATCTGACCGGACGTGACTGCGAACTTGATACATCCCGCACAGTCAAACGGACGCCCCACTTCGGCAAGCGTTTTACTGCCAGTCAGAAGAAGACAAAGTGACCATATTTCTATTCCCCAGTCACCCTTGGAAGGAGAGAAGTTGTGAAATTGTTGCAATTACTTGCAAAGAATTATATAATAATATTTTGTATATTTTAGCTAATTTAATTCGTTCAGAAAGTGTCATAGGTTCACATGTATTTCCAAAGGTAGACTCAAATGGTAGACAGAACAGTGATATATTGAACAGTTATCTTTTAATTAGAAATTTTGTATGACACAACAGCAGCAAGTTATTAAAATAAGTTTTATTCTATTCGTATGAACAATAAAATTATGAAAATTGTAATCTTAGCATGGAGTCGATACGAGGACAATGTACCTTGAGAAATATATTGACTTCGGACAATGCTTTTATTCGACGTATTTCACACAGTTATCGATATGCAATGTAACATCTGTTTTTTTAATACGACTACCATGCTAGAACTAAACCTATTTGTTGATCTTTCAATGCATTTGTATAAAATGGTTGATGGATACATTGGTTAACCAGAAAGTAAAGTGTTTAATGTAAGATCAATTTTATATAGGCAGAATTTACCAAACCCGCGAGTTCAAGAAGCCACGGAAAAAAATCAGTCTTCAATCCACAAATTCAGAACAACGAAAATAATTTAATCTACAACAGTGAGAGTATATAACGTTTCCAATATCAAGCACAAAGGATGAAAGCCCAGATTGGAGGGAGGCTAAAAGTTTGTCGGAATGTTTGATGCACACATTAAAGAATGAAATTATGTGTGACGTCACTTTCAGAATAGGGGAAGACAAAACTCTAGTGAAGGCGCAGAAGTATATGTTGTCAACTCGAAGCCAAGTGTTTCATACAATGTTCGAAGGACCATTGTCGGAGACGGGGGATATAGATATACCAGACATTGATACAAAAACATTTAATCTTAATAAAATGTTTTTTCTAATACAAAAATAATAAAAATTGTGAATTTACAAATTAATTCCATACAGATAATATATACTTATTTTAGAGTAAGTATATATTATCTGTATGGAATTAATTTGTAAATTCACAATTTTTATTATTTTTGTATTAGAAAAAACATTTTATTTGATAGAGGTTTTGTAGATAATAGTCACCAGGCTGAAAATTGTGTACGCCAGACGCGCATTTCGTCTATAAAAGATTCATCAGTGACGCTAGAATAAACTAGAGGCTCTTAAGAGCCTTTATCGCACCGCGGGTAAAATATCACGTTGTGATTGGTTTAACGCCGTCACGTGGTGACCCCCTATGAGACCGTAGGGGGTTAGTAAATTTCATAGGTGGTTCATGACGCGTTAATGGTGACGTCATCTATTAATGTTGTTGTGATTCATTGTTTATTTTTATCATAACGCAGCAGAAAAAGTCCAGCGTGCGATAAAATAGTTATACGGTTAACTACTGACCCCCTACGGACCATAGAGGGTGAATAAAATCCATAGGGGATTCGTCCTCCGGCCTCACCCCCTATGAATTTTACTAACCCTCTATGGATCCGTAGGGGGTCAGTAGCGAACCATATAACTTATAGTATCGCTCACTTTGGTCTATGTGCATATTAAACAAAGGACACAGATGGATTCATGACAAAATTGTGTTTTGGTGATGGTGATGTGTTTGTAGATCTTACTTTATTGAACATTCTTGCTACTTACAATTTTCTCTATATATAATAAACTTGGCCCTTTAGGTACAGAGGAAAATATTTTGTAAAAATTTACAAAAATTTTCAAAATTAATGAAAATTGTTAAAAATTGACTATAAAGGGCAATCACTCATTAAGGGGTCAACTGACCATTTTTGCAGCAACAACCCAACAACCAGTTGTCCAATTCATCTGAAAATTTCAGGGCAGATAGATCTTGACTTGATAAACAATTTTAGCCCATTTCAGATTTGCTCTGAATGCTTTGGTTTCAGAGTTATAATCCAAAATCTACATTTTACCCCTATGTTCTATTTTTAGCCATGGCGGCCATTTTGGTTGGTTGGCCGGGTCACAGGACACATTTTTTAAACTAGATACTCCAATGTTGATTGTGGCCAAGTTTGGTTAAACTTGGCCAAGTAGTTTCAGAGGAGAAGATTTTTGTAAAAGTTTACGGACGCAGGACGACGGACGCCAAGTGATGAGAATTGCTCACTTGGCCCTTTAGGCCAGGTAAGCTAAAAAAAGTTAAAAAGGCCAAATAAAGTATGAAGTTAAAGAGCACTAAGCACCAAAAATTTCAAAACGTTTTGCCAAATACAGCTAAGGTAATCGAGGGGCGTAAAAGGTGGGGGGGGGGGGGTGGTATCTACACCGAAGAACGGGAAATAAAATCGCCATTCTAATGCAATTCGTTTGTAACGATCATTTTCATTGGACGTTAGCAAATATTTTGAAGGGTTAGATTCCACGTTCTACCAGTCCGTAACTAAGAAAGCCACCATTTTGAATTCCGATTTTTTTTATATGCAATTTCTCAAAAAATATACAAGAAAGTCACATTTTGTGCCTCAATATTTTCTTTTTGTCAAAATTGAATCCATTCAGAAGTGTACGAAAAGTATAAATACGTCTAGTGTTTATGTTTGACACCAGAAGTATACATATGACGTCACATTGTTTAGATACCAAAGACCATGCAACAGTTTCGCGGACTTTTTCATTTAAGGCATTTTTAAGCCAAAATATTTATCAAACGGAATGTATTTTAATATGTGGAATTAGAATGGAGATAACTGTATTGTATTTTCAGCTTGGCCTTCGTAAAACTTGCTTTTACTGTCGCAAATATCCGTTTACCTAGCTCAGCTACGCGTCGCTAGGTAAACTCCATTTGCGACAGTAAAATCTACATTTTTCGAAGGCCAAGCTTCACGATGAACGAACAATTAAAAATTTCTTGTACGATTTACCGATTTCACGAAACACGGTGATTAACGAACCTTTTTCACGGCTGCACGTGAAATAAAAATGGCAAAACACGAAAATAACCCTTTACCACCCTCGTATTATATTCCTGGTGTAGAAAATCTATAGTATTTGGAAAAATTCAAAGTTTTGTAAACAGTTAATTTATCATTTATATTAATGATAATTCGTCAACACAAAAGTGCTGACTTCTGGGCTGGGGATGTTTTCCTGGCGTTGGCTCGAACATTTCCATAGCTGCAGAATAACATATTTGTATTCAAACACAATTATACAGCTAAAAATGCAGAAATAAAACTCGTGCTTACGGATTTTGTAAACAATGAGATTTCTTATCCGAGTGGGCATAGGAATGAGTCAAACAGATTCATATTTTTGCCAACAAAAACACTTTAGTATTCAATTTGCTTCAAACTATAAATTAGGGAATTTACGTTTTAGTCTAGAAACGCGATTGAAAAAAATCCCGGTCAACGACTAACTTACAAAATATGTAAGTACAGGTACCAATTATAGTTCGTTTTATTCTGCAATCAGCCAACTTTTATAATACATTTAACATGTACACAAATACATTTTTTACTTTATTTGTACTTGAAAAAATACAGTCGCTTGTTTTGAGCAAGCAGTAATGGGAAGATTTCTTTGCATAACAGTTCATTTCGGGGTCCTCATTTTAACTATGTCGATCGATGTCTTTGAAAAATCAGAGACAACTCGGCCAGTCTCGCTTGTCGTCCTGTTTCTAAAGCTCGTACGCATAAATTTTATATTTTCTGACAATGTACATATATCAAAATTGAGAATGGAAATGGGGAATGTGTCAAAGAGACAACAACCCGACCATAGAAAAAACAACGACAGAAGGTCACCAAACAGGTCTTCAATGTAGCGAGAAATTCCCGCACCTGGAGGCGTCCTTCAGCTGTCCCCTAAACAAATATATACTATTTCAGTGATAATGAACGCCATACTAATTTGTATATGTAATGCATGAACTAGGAAATTTTCACCGTGAGTTGCTTTGAAAAACTATTTCAATGTTTCAATGTGTACACAAAAACCGTTTGGTAAAATTCTATTACCGTATTTTTACAGATATATTTATACTGACAGCAGCAATATATCAAACGATAATGTTGAGAATGTCCTTTACGCTGCCGAGAAGTACATGCTAACGAATTTGAAAAAGGTTTGTGAAACATTCCTCAAGGAAACCCTCTCAGCTGACGTTGCTGCAAAATACCTTGATACCGCTTACCAATATCATATGGACGAACTCAAGAAACTTTGCGTATCATACATAAAGGAAAATACCAGAAACTGTTTACAATCGGATTACGCAGTGAAGCTTCCAAAGGAATGTATAGAAATCATCATGATATCGGATTATCTTACTTGTTCCGAGACAGAACTTTGCATGTTTTTTATGAGATGGATGGAAATGCAATGTCAGATAAATAACCGTGAAACCAACGGGGAAAACATGCGAGAAATCGCAAATAAATTGCTCTATTTAGTTAGATTTCCTGAAGTTGATATGATGTATTTTTCTGAGAATGTTTCTAAATCAGGTGTTCTGAATTCCAATGAGATAATATCAATTTATCAATCTCACTTTGGAGAAAAGAATGATTTATTTCCCAATCACCCAAGAAAACCATATGGAAAGAAGCGATTTAGAAGCATCGCAAACCGATTTAGTGATATGCATTTGAAAAGATCAACTAAAGGATTACATGCATTATCGTTCTATACAAGTAGAGATGTATGGTTAACTGGTGTGGTTATAGGTTGTCCGTTCGTCGATTGGAGAAAACAATCAGTCTCATCTTGTGCACTGAAAGCTGAACTCAAAGTACTCTCTAATAACAACAGTCATGTTGCCAGTTCATTGAAAAAGTTTCAGTTGGCTGAAGAGAACGGCGAGATGTATGGTAAATGTTACGATATGATTCTTAGTAGCAAACTGAGGATTTCTGCTAACAAATTGTATACATGCGTTTTATCAATGGAAATGATCAAAACAACTTCTGTGGAATATATGTGCTATGTTGGAACTAGTGGAGCTCAACAGACTATTAGCGACGGTGTAACAGTCATTTTTGAAAATTCATCGAGATCCAATGCCGGAACAAACATTCGACAAGGTCAGTTTGCTGGATTAATATTCGACATTTGTTGCACAAAGGAAAATTAATTGTTGTCTATTTAAATCATATTTTATAAAAGATGGGCTCACCTGCTTTAATGTTTATACTTGGGTAGTACATGTATGGGACTTGGGTTTATGCAAACAGATGGCTTGTAAACTAACATTGTTTGTAGCTATAAACAATTTATTCATCAGTACTTTAGAAAAATAAAATTATTAAGATCATCATTGAGAAATTACACATGTTCAATGATAGTATACTAAAGCATTACATAGGTAGCAGCTTTATGATATATCTGGTTTAACTCCTAACACATTATGTGCCAAGTCAGGTTAGTGTTTAAGCTTTCTTTCAAACATATAGTTCAGTTGGGACTTTACCTATACAAACATTTTGTTATGAATGACTTTCATGTTAAAAAAGGCAGGAAATTTAATTTTTGCTTTTCTACGCTTTCTCACTAACGCTATTGTTCTATAACAGCGGATGAGTGTGCGTTCTCACTGTATACCGATACATTTTTGATTGAAAACGTTTTTGTCAACCCTATTGTTCTATAGTGTCGGATGTGTGTAAATACAGATTTATTTCACGTGTGAAACATTCGTTTTTATTTCACTAGAAAATCACGGTATTTCATTGCAACAATTGACACGAAAATCATAATGCTTTGAGTGTTTGCTACAGTACTGAGTGTGGACGTTTATCTTGTAAAAGTGCCAATCTGTTTATTATCTTTTTATTATATGCTTTACTTTAAATACAATATTTCATAAAACAGATTTAAATAAATATCATCCTGTCCAAGGTACATCACAGGGGTTCCATGGTTTGCAGGATTTTTCGGGGAAATTATCCTGAAAAAAAGAGTATTCATCATAATGGTGATAAAATAACTAAATGTACTAAAACTTTTAAATATTGTGAACACTTAATTAATTCTAACACGGGAAACTTTGTGTTATTAGTTATTTATGAGTGGTTTGAAATATACGTAGTCTAACTAATATTAATTGACTTTAAGGGTTAAATGTTTTATGTTTATTCAAAATGGTGGGGTCATGGCAATTTATGCGACTGAGTCAGATTTTGAAAATAAAACTTTGACGTACAAAGCGAAACTCCACAAAAGGAGATTTAATTACTACACAAAGGAGAGATATACTCCACAAAAGGAGAGGAACATACTCCGCAAAATGAGAGATAACAAAGAGCTAACCAGTCAGTGAAGCAGTAAATACACAACAGCCTTTGTGGATTTTGCTTTTTCCACATGCTATATTCCTTTTTTTATGACCCACCTAGGGCACTATATTTTTCGGTCTGTGCGTTCGTTCGGCCGTTCGTCCATCTGTTCCGCTTCAGGTTAAAGTTTTTGGTCAAGGTAGTTTTTGATGAAGTTGAAGTCCAATCTAAGTACACATGTTCCCTATGATATGACCTTTCTTATTTGTATGCCAAATTAGAGTTTTGACCACAATTTTACGGTCCACTGTACATAGAAAATGATAGTGCGAGTGGGGCATCCGTGTACTATGGACACATGCTTGTTTTTAAAAATCTTGTTTACATATGCTAATCTGCTTTTTCAATTGATTGTACTTGCAAGTCTTATATTCAACAAAAGAAATTGCATGTCCACTCACTCCTATGGGTGGGCAGAGTGGACAAGCCATAAATTTTGCCCATCCGGAGCCCACTCTGACTGAGGACAGATAGACAAAGCAAAATCCACATGTAGTATATCATTTTGTGAGTTTTTGGTTTGATGAAAAAAAATACTACTTAATATGAAAACATAAAGTTGCTTCTTATTTTCAAAGAAGTTCTTCCAAAATCTTCTTTGTTCCCCATTTTCATAAACGGACATTTTTGTAATGTCGATAAATAGCTTCCTCTTAACTTCAACACGGAGCAAAGAAAAAAAAACTCTCACACTACTGAAAGTTTAAGACAGACATAGCCCCTTATTTTTTGTTTTATACCTAAAGCATACAATTCTTGTTTTTCCTTTGATTTTACCAAATTAAAAAGCAACGTCAAATAGTAGCTGAACAAAACCTGTACTCACTAATATTGCCATATCTTTGTCATTTAATGACCAATCAAATACTAGCATATTTTCTTCTATTCTACTAGAATGTACAGATTTAGGAATTGTTATGAAACCATGTTGTAAACTCCATCTAATAAGTATTTGTGCTGGTGATTTGTTGTTTCTGAAAAAAATAAATAAGTGCATTTGTTTAAATCAAAGAACTATAAATAAGAAAATGTAGCATGTGTGCAAATGATTGAACTCTTGATGCACCACGACAGGTATAATGAATAACAAACAACACTTTTATAGAACTATGCATTCTGTTCATAATCAGGGATGATTCCAGGTGTTTTCAAATGGGTCCCTTGAATATCAAATTGGAAATTTTTATCCCAATTGGGAATTTTTTATGCAAACAATCTAAGACCAAATAATATTTTCCTGTAAAAACGGAAAATGAATATTAAGTTAATTTCACCTGTACACTGATTGAAAAAATTATTGGATTCAGACCAGGGAAGTTGTAATACATGAATATCATTGCATATGATGCACTATCATCTTAACTTTGGTAAACGAGGCCTATTACAAAAACATATATACCACAAGTACCAGCTAACATAAACCTATGGTAAGCCGTTTAGCTATTTATTCGAATTTCAAATTATCTCATAATATATAAGATATCTTATGTAATATATAAGATATCTTATGTAATATATAAGATATCTCATATAGTATATAAGATTTATTTAAGATACCTTAAAGTATATGAAATATCTTATAAATATGTTTTGTATAAAATATCTTATATAATTTATTGGATATCATATTAAGAAAATTATATGAAATATAATTTATATACGATATCTCTAATAATATTTCTTATGATATATAAGATATCATAAATAATAGATTAGGTCATAATTATTGCTGTTACTGCTGCTTCCGGTTATAACTGCGCGGTAATCAGAATAATATAGTTCCTCGTTTTTCCAATGATTGTCAAGTCTGTTTTTAAAGGCATTAACTTAACCACTTTTTCTGGTAGTTTGTTCCAGGTTTTTGCTATTCTCACCGTAAAACTATTTTTCCTAAGATTAGTAAGATATATATTTTAAAATCGATATTAGATATCTTCTATATTATATAAGATATCTATTTTATATAAGATATCTTACAAATATACTTTATAAAAGATATCTTACAAATTTACTTTATATAAGATATCTTATACATGTTATATAGTTTATACGATATCTTATATAGTTTATAAGATATCTTTTATAGTTTATAAGATATCTTATATAATTTATAAGATATCTGATAAAGAAAATTATATGAGATATCTTATAAACTATAAGATATCTCATAAATTATTTGAGATATATCGTGAACTATATAAGATATCTTATAAACTTTATAAGATATCTTTCAAACTATATCAAATATCTAATGAACTGTTATATAAGATATCATATAAAGTTTATGAGATATCTTGAAGTTAGATTGAATAGCAAAACGGCTTGCCATATTAACCAGTGAAAAAAAATCATCCATTTGGGTATTTTTTCAACAGATCATCTTTATAAACTTACCTTGATTTAAATGTATTTCAAATAGAACTGGCCAATTGTCGAATTCAGAAAAGCAATTACAAAAGTATATATATATACTTAATTAATAAGATATTTAAAGCAATTGAACCAGTGAACTTTAAAATTATTTGGATCATTTTCATATCTTTTGAAACAGTTCCATAATGATGACATCGTATTCTAGGGGGGGGGGGGGGGGGGGGGGGGGGGAGGGGGTCTCATTTCATGAATGGTCTATCATCAACTTATTTTCAAAAACGCTCAAACTTGTGTCTTTCGCAGAAAAAAGTGAAAAATATATAAAATAATTTCTTTTACAAAACAAGTTTTAATCAAATTACATAACCGGCTCTGCTGGGCGATCTGCTTAACATTAAAATTCATTCATCAATGTTATATAAAAATTTGAATTGGCTCTTTGCCGAGGTCTGTTTTGACACTCATTTTGACAAAAAGCATTTTTTTGATCAACCTGCTGAGCGATCTACTTTTACGAGACCAAATACTCCGATAACATTTTAACTTCAATTGAATCCGGCCGCCAAAATTGTTTACCTCATGTTGACATAATTAAATCGTTGTTAATAAAATGCGATCATAGTCAGCATTCTTATCAGGATTTTACTACGTTTTGACGACAAACTATGAAATTTATAGTTGCTTTAATCGGTGACGGAAACTTTTCCGGAAATACCGATTTTTGTTTTATTTTCCTGAATTGGGAATTTATATTTACAAACATTTTTTGGGGGGCCGCTAGCCGATTTAAGGGCCGTTAAGCGGCCCTAAACTATATAGTGGAATCATCCCTGATAATCAAAGTAAAATTCAACAAATATGATATTAGAAAGAAAAACATTTTCGTCTGCTTTTATCGTCGGACGACATTTTTATTTGGGACCTTAAAACGGGCCCCTTTTGACAGTTACCGTGGAACGAGCAGGAAATGAGTTTATCACCCATCTCGCTCATTGTTCGCAATAGGAACTTTTGCATACATAAACATGTTCCTATCATTTTGTTGAATATCCTGTATGATTAAACGCCCTGACCTTTAGTTCCTTTTTCATGAGTTGTCCCATCTTGTACTAATTCTATCTCCTTTCGATATCTTCGTTATCCTTGCAATTTAGTCTGTCTAGTATTGCTTTACTTCATATTTAGTTTGCATTTATGTCATATAATTGTAGGTTGTCTTTTATTACTACGTCTTAATTTTCAATGGTAGTGGTCTTGTATTGTCCTTTTTTCATCTTCATTTTTTTTAATTACGGCATTCAGATTTATATTCACGCTAGATATAGAAAATTTTCTTGATTTTATGCAAAATGTGACTATAATTATGCACACAAACCTTTTTGAAATCTCACAAAGTGTTTCGTCATCAAATCTTTGTCCTTTGACGAGAGGAGCATATCCCATGACTGCAATATTATTGTCTCTACAGTATTTAATTATATCCGGTTTCTGTTGCCATGGATGCAGTTCTATCTGATTAACTGATGGTACCGGAAGTCCATTAGACTTTATACCCTCTAAATGTTGGATACCAAAATTGGATACACCTACAGATCTATAAGATAAATCTTCCGTTACACACATAATGAATTTTGAAAATAACTCTCTCATATAACAAACTAGTGCTGTTTTATGTGTGACATCAAAATTATAGCACAGCGATTATTAAAATGTTAATGTTTGATTGAGATAAATACACTTATCTTACTTTCTATACATTTCTAGGAATATGATTGGTTAAAAGCGTCCTCGTGGAAACCGTGTATATTTAATATTAAGTTAGTTGGGAGGCGGGGCTTATTTCATACACGGTTAGTTGTGGAGTTACGTCCCTTTATATTCCATATAAGGTAATAAGGAGGCGGGCCTTATTTCATACACGGTTAGTAGTGGTGTTACGTGGTTTTAGAAAAACAAAACAGTACTGAGAAAAAATCTTAAAGGTTTCAACAGACGAAGAAAGTGATAATAAAGTGAAATAAATTCATAAAACATTTTTTGAATCTAACAAGTTGTCATTGTTGGCATCTGTTTTTGTAGGATCAAAAGAAGTAGTTTCTTAATCATGTTAATGCTTACTGTATTGAAGACTTGCTCATAATGACATTTTGATAGGTCACTAGTCTAAAATTTACACGTTAAGATAGTCGGTAAGATCAATTCGTTACATAGTGTGCAAGTGACGTAATACGGTATATATGGGGTCAGTAAATTCTATATGGGGATTCGAGCTTCGCTCTCACCCCATATGGAATTTACTGACCCCATATATACCGTATAAGGTCACTACCACACTATGTAACTAATAATATTCATAGCTATCTTTACCAACGGAAAAGAAAAGTAGAACAGCGCTTTGTTTTGCTATTCTTTATTAATTTTCAAAGTAACAGACTGAGTATGGCTTTCAATACGAAGCAACACCTCGCATTTCAGTAAGTTTTAGACTTCTATAAAAAAAATAGAGAAATAATTGAAACAGTTAGACAACAAGTATTAAATAAATATAAAAATAAGAAGCTGTGGTATAAATGCCATTGCAATGAGACAACTCTCCACCAGAGACCAAATGACGTAGAAATTAACAATTGTAGACTACATATATGATACGTAATTGAATAATAATAATGTTATAGGATTACTTACCTAATAAGACCTTGTTCTTTCAGTTCCAACATGGCTTTGTATGTTTCGATTATTTTGCCACTTTTTGGTGAGTGCACAAGGTAAAGATCTATATACGGTACATCTAGCCTGAAAAATAATAGGTTTGCGTTCTTGTTGAAAGTATTATGTTAGATAAGATTAACATTGTATATTCGTTGAAATTCGTCAAAATTCTGTTGCAGGCACTGAATATTTGAATGGACGTGTAATTTTTAAATTGACAACATGCAATCTTAAAATTCCTAGAGAAACTGGCAGATGTTACATTGATTATATATGTAATGAAAGTGTTGATGATGAATATCATTATTTATATGTATGTAATAATACTACTATCACTGAACTTTTGAAGAAATATATTCCGAAATATTGTAGAACAAACACTATCGATATACTGAAAATGCAAAAGATGCTGTCCATATGTTACTGTCAGTTATTGCATAATTTATCTTTATTTATCAAGAAACTATCTACACTTATACACTCATCTAAAAAGATACATATACCTTAAAGTTTTGTTATCTTTAGACAGAATACTCTTTCTCTCTCTTTAAAGTCTAGATGTGCCCTTGGGCACTTCTTTTCCTTGTTATATTAACGAAGATAATATGCTAATATGTACCAAATTGAACTCGGCTGAATATGTCAATAGACTGCGGTAGAACCCGTATAATCTTACCATAACGGAAACGCGTTTGGACAGATACATCCTTTATTAGATAATTACTTGGGTGGCATTTTTAAACGTGGTGTCAGTGAAAATAGCCTACTTTTCCAAACTTTCTTTGAATATTTTCTTGCATCGATCGTAACCATTCTCACTGAGCTTGGTGACAATAAAAACATCTTCTCTGTTTAATCCGGATTTCTTTAGTTCTCTTCCTACATCGGCTTCATTCCTGTAACAAGAGACAGAGGATACAATAAAGTATTTTTTTCTGTAACATAAACGAGGAACCGTGTTTATAAAAACGAAGATGTTTGATTGCCAATGAGACAACTCTCCACAAGAGACCAAAATGACACAGAAATTAACAACTATAGGTCACCGTACGGCGTACGACCTTCAACAATGAGCAGAGCCCATACCGTTGTATGTATATACTTGTCACGTGGTGTCAAAAGAGGAAATACTAATAATAAAAACAGCGACAATCATACACCAATAGATAATTAAGTTATGCACTTAATCCCGATATCAAAAAAGTTTTTAATAATAATAAAAAAAAAAAATACTATCAAAAATCTGCCATAAACAAATAAAAAAGACGCATGGCATAAAACAACCATTAACACGAACGAATATGCGGCTTTCACACTGTTAAGAAGCTCCTGACTTTGACCAGGCAGATACGTGTCTTTGCTAAATGTTGATTTTGTAATCTCAAACCTTCATTCTAAAATAAAACATATCCCAGTATATTAAGTACACAGCAAAGATAACAGTAAAATCCATGTTAAAATGTATAAAATTTCTTCGCTTTAAAATAGTTTGCTGTATCACTAAATGCTAGCAGTTACTGTTGGCAAACTGAAATTAAAAGAAATATTGGAATGCAATCAAGATGTCTAACAATGTGATCTCCCTAGCATGTCCACGTTTGACTATGTATGAGATATACAAATTTGCAGGCACGTACAATGAGAATAGGAAGTTGAATCCGGTGCCTCGTGTAAAGAGAGTACCGCGCCATATGTACGTTTAAAACTCTTTCATCAAATCTTTGAGGGGTCATAAGGTGAACTGTTGTAAAGCATAACTTCTGTCCCTCTCTTAAATAAATCTCATTTTCCAGTGGCCGTCCAAATTTCGCCAACCTTAATTCCGGGCAACCTCAATTGCAGGACTTTCCTATTGTATTGACTGTAAATTTGTTCTCGTCCTCAGCATGCATGAAATTTGTCACTGAACGTTAAGCAACCAACAATTAATCAAATTTGTTCTCTTCCTGGGCATGCATAAATTATTTGTCACTGAACGTTTAGCAACAAACAACTGATTAAATTTGTTCGATCTGATAATGCATGAAATATTTGTCACTGGATGTTAAGCAACAAACAACGGAAATGTGTCCTTGTTCAGAGAATGCATGAAATATTTGTGACTGAACGTTAAGCAACCAACAATTGATTAAATTAGTTCTTGTTCTGAGAATACATGAAATATTTGTAACTGCACGTAAGCTAACCTTAAGCAACAGACATTTGATTAAATTTTTTCTCGCTCTGAGCATGCATGCTATATTATTCTTTGAAAGTTAAGCAACAAACAATCGATCAAATATGATCTAGTCCTGAGCATGCATTACATATCTGTCACTGGACGTTAAGCAATGGACGTAAAAGAAACAACAATCAATCAAATTTATTCTCATCTGGAGCATTCATGAAATATTTGTCACTGGACGATATGCAACAAACAATAAATGAAATGTGTTTTCATCCTAAACATGCGCAATATATTTGTCACTGGACGGTAAGCAACCAACAATCAATCAATACATTATTATGACCCTTTATTCTCTATATATTCCTATCTATTAAGTCTTATGTTGTATAAATACAATATTATAAAATTGAGAATTCAACCAGATCAAAGAGGAGAAAACAACAGAAAGCCACCAATGTGAGAAAATCCCGCACCGGGAGGCGGACTTAAGCTGATTTTGGTGTATTGTTTCGTTGTGTTGCTTTTAAATCTCATTATCATTTCCTTACATTTACTTTAATTGATATTGATATACATGATATAGGCTTTGAAGAAATCAATGTGTAATTATTTACATAAATGTATGATAGCTAAAAGATTATATTGTTACATGTATAAATGTCTAAGTGATGAAAATAAAAAGAAGATTTGGCATGATTGCCAAACGAGACAACTCTTTGCAATACAGAAATTACCAACTATAGATCATCGTACGTCCTCAAACCGCATAGTCAGCTATAAAAGGCCCCGAAATGACAAACGTTTAAGTTTGTATTTATATAGTTACCTACTCATACATTTCAGCCGTGTCTATCATTCGATATCCCTTCTGTAATGCGAACGCTACGGCTTGTTCTGTCTGACCACCCGGTCCTGGCGTGGCTCGCCACACACCAAGTCCAAACAGTGGCATACTTCCGCCATCGTTTAGTGTTATCTTAGATGTTATATCTGTAGCTACTGATGCCATTCTTCTTCTCATAATATAGTGGTATGGTTCTGTGTATAAATAACAAAATAAATGTCATAAATATATGTTGTACATTATAAAGTACGTTTTGTAGATAATTGTTGCAACCAGATATTTACTAATAATTAGTTCTAAACACAATCCTTTTCAATATTGGAGATTTTATTGGCACTTGATTTTACTGAATTTTTATTTGAATGATGCATTTTCTTTATAATCTGAAATGTCTGAGTATAAACAAACAATTATAGCCTAATTCTATTCTCTCAATGATAATGAAAAAAATATGTAATCATATTCTGTTATATTATTTATTATAAATCTATTTTTAATATGTACGATTGTGGTTCCAAAATCATTTTCAATCATCTTTGTTTCTGTCATAAACAAACTACTATGTTGCTTTCTTTTAGTTACTTTTCTATTGTTTTCTATTGTTTCACTCAAATCAGGTCGATGACTGGCCGACGATATATATAGTGTACTGTCATCGTAGCTGACTTTATATTGTTTTTGTTGTGTTGCCGTTATGCAAATCTATATTTATAGGTTTCTTTTCATCAGGCTTAAAATTCTTCCCAATCATTTAAAATTGTTAAACATTAATTATGTGTTTTTATTTGTTTTCATCAAGACGTTAATTATGTTTTGCAAATGAAAAAAAAAGAATACGCTGGTGAACCAAAAATATACATTAAAAATACATTAATATCTTCATTTATCAAGTATGAATATATATCAAGTATCATGTGTTTACCTTGTCATGTGTTGTGTGTGTAATGATTTATTTACCTAACACACAATCACAGGTACAATGTATATTTCAGATAAAACAAAGTTACCTCCCTTTCACGTGGGGTAATTTAAAAATCTACTACATGTATATCATATATATATTATCTATAGGAGTGTATACAAATTAATTCTTTACATAACTGGTCAGCTCTTTCGTATTGAACGTAAAGATATTTTCAGATAACTCCAACCATATTCATTTATAAAATGAGCAATCATTTGACCTAAAAAAAAAAAGGGGGGGGGGGGGGGGGGGGGGGTTAAGGTAAATGGTTTCAGGCAGATTTTATTTTTCGCACAAAGCGTGAATATTTCTGATTTTTTTTTTTTTTTAAATTCAACACTTATAGGTATGGGGAAAATTTTAATTCAGATTTTTTTGTTGTCAACTGCCTGACCACAACCTCAAGAGTTAGACAACAACATCTTTTCATCTTATTCGGGATCAGATTTTTTTAAAGGAAAAAATCCATAATCCCGCCCCTTTTAAAGTTAAATGGTCGTCCCCTAAACACGTATAGGCGACACTAAATTAATCTTCGGGTTCTTTGCATTCCTTTCATTGAACGGTCGGAGCGAGCGAACATTTTTTTTTGAATTTTTATTAATGGATTATATCTTGATTGTGCATAAGTTTCAGATATTATTAAACATGAAATATATTCTGCATTTAGCTATTCGTCCTTCACGAATCAGTTTGATCTAGCTTGGTGTGTATAAAAAGTTTAAGCTTTTAATAGATATTGATTTATAAACCTTTAATCTGCTCAATTTTTCTCATATAAACTTGGTCGTGAGTCGTCGTTAACGTTTACCAAAATCTTCGTCTCAAATACAACTGGACCAAATTTAACCAGACTTAGTCATAATCAGTTTACAAAAACAAAGCGGCCAATTGTAAGAATGTTACAGATGTAAGCCATTTGAAATCAGAAATTTGAAAAATGAAATAAACCATGACTATTATAAAAATTTATATAAAATTAAAATAGAAAAAATTGACGAAAGACTTAGTAGTACACTTTTTCTGTATAAATACTTAAAACCATCACTTGAAGCCAATTTGACCGTATTGTTGAATGATATTCCTATGAATATTTTTAACTAAACTTCGTATAAGTGACCATGTAATGGTCTTGAATTAGAAAATGGTCGTAACATTAAAATTCATCGAGAACAAAGACTGTGTAAAACCTGCAAAGTCATCGAAGATGAATTTCATTTAATTCTCTATTGCCCCAACGAAAATATCAGACGAAATTTGTATAATGATACACAGTTAGATGATGAACATTTTATTCATTTTCCTCATGATCAAAAATTAGTTTATATATTAAACCCCGCTTCTTTTAGACATGTTATATTTATTGGCTTCTTTACCAAAAGGTCATTAGAACTGAGGACAGAGGTCTTATTGTAACATGGATATTAAATATTGTAATATTATCAATTGATCACCTATGTTTTTGTGTCTATTGGATTAACTTTCGTATACTTATTTTTTTTTTATTGTGTTGTTTATTGTATGTTAAAACTTGTATTGTATGGTGGCCGGATGCAGCCATTTAGACTTTTCGTGTTTTCGCGTTTTCTCCTTTCACTTTTCCAACGCGAAATCGGGAAATCAAGAAAGCAAATTCGAGAAATTGAGAAATTGGTAAATAGGGAAATTTGGAAATTCGAGAAATCGAGAAATCGAGAAATCGGGGAATCAAGAAATCGAGAAAGCAAAAACGCGAAATCGCGAAATTCATTTCTCGTTTTCGCGTTTTTGCTTTCGTGTTTTGACTTTTTTGCTTTCTTGATTTCTCAATTTCTCGATTTCCCGATTTCTCGATTTCCCGATTTCTCGATTTTTCTATTTCTCGATGTCCCGATTTCCCGATTTCTCAATTTCTCGATTTTCCGATTTCGTGTTTGCAAAACGACAGGAGAAAACACGAAAACGCGAAAAGGCGGAATGGCCGCATTTGGCCACCTAAGTATTGCTACAAACATTGTAAATTTTTAATGACAATTATTAAAAATATTTTGAAAACTATCATTTAATCTTCAATCTGCATACTGTGTATAGATATAAGTCGACGTGTTATGAGTGCTAATGAGACAACTCTCCAATTTCTAAAAGTATACTATTCAAGGTACAAAGTACGTTCTTCACCATGGAGCCTTGGCTCACACCGAACAGCAAGATATAAAGGGCCCCAAAATGATTAGTGTAAAACCATTCAAACGGAAAAACCAACGGTCTAATCTATATAAAAAACGAGAAACACTTGTGAACCACATCACCAAACGACAACATCTAAACATCTGGCCACCGTTTCACAAAGCCTTCTTTTAAAACTTACGATCATCGTATCAGTTTACGATCCGTTTACGTGCGGTTCTACGTTCCCGTTACGGGTGTTTCACAAAGGCATCGTAAAGGACGACTAAGTCGATCGTAAGTTACGCACTGTGCATTATCGTAAGTGTAGCGTAAAACGGAACTCTCTAAAACAGGAGGTGTGAATCGGGGGTTATTTACAACGAAAATGGCGCAGTCTTCTTTCAGTGACTGGAATAAATTGCAGACGATCATCTGCGCGTGTAAGTATTCATTAGAATTATAAATAAAATGGAGAAGGTTAAAAAAGAGAGACAGCCCAATTTTACACATGACGAGATTATCATTCTGATTGACGAGGTGGAACAGTCAAAGGATGTGCTTTTTTCTTCTTTTTCGTCCACACTTGACAACAACAAAAAACAGAAAGGATGGGAATTGATCAGTCACAAGTAAAATATTATTGATCAGTGAAAGTTCACTGTAAAAATATGTCCAGATAATAATTATACAGCTTGATGGCTGTGTATAAGCACAACTATAAATTTAGCTAAAACAAAAGGAATCCGGGTCTGTTCGCCCTGATTCACGTTCGCCCTGATTCACGTTCGCCCTCAAGATTAACAGTTGGTACATCATTGTTTTTATTAATTTCAAGCTGAATATTTTATCAAAACAAAATTTTTGTTTTTATTATTAATCCATCAAAAGACGAGTACATATCACAATAATCAGTGATCCGAATTAATTTGTCATTGAACAATTAATGATCATAAACCACAGGTGCTTGAGGACAGGATCCTGTATGAGCCCCATTTAGTCACTCCCCTTATTATCATACATCTCAGATTTTTCGATATATATCACTTATTTGTACCACATATGTATAGGCTTAACAGGGATGGGCACGATTACTGACAAATGTAATCGATTAATAATCGATTACATGAAGGTATTTTGTGCAATCGATTAATAATCGATTACCCAGATTTTTGTATGTAATCGATTGCAATCGATTACTTTATCAAAAGTAATTACATTACTTTTCGATTACTGTCAATTACAATGCCTTAAAATTTAAAAAATATAGTATGTTAAGCACAATTATGTTGCTCAATGTTTGTATAGTGGAAATTTAGAACTTTACTAAAAAAAAACAGCATTTAAAACATTGTTTTCAAATTATAAGTTGACAGTTATTATCTTGATTGAATGTCTAACTGATGATCAGAATTGTTAAAAAAATCTTGAAATTTCAACATGAATTAGAGATGACATGGCAATGATTTAATCCTTTTGTTGGATATCCAACCTAATTATAGGTTAGAAATATGCCAATGTAGTTCAATTTATAACCTGGGGGGAAATAAAATTAATAAAATTAATCTCCTTCTTTATTAAACAAACAGTAATTGAAATAAAAACAAAGTATGTGTCTTATATAGTGTGAATGCCTTGTTTCAATCAATATGTGACACTATTATAAACAATTTTATTCTATAGTGATTAGAAGACTTTGATCATCTGATTAGTAAAGACAAGAAAGTTTGTTAAGATTGTTTTTCATTCACTAATAAAATTATAAACAGTATATATTTAAAGTGTCAAAGAGAGATACATGTATCTTTTTCTGAAAAGAGTTTTTCAATGCATAGGCATTGGTTCAATGTTAAAAGGATTTTGTGTACCTTCTTACTTTTTATATACATGTATATCAAAACATTATAAGAAATCAACTGTTTATCTATTCTTAACTAACATTTTATTGAAAATTATGCTTTTAGGTAATTTAATACAAATAAGTACAGAACTTAACTTAAGACACATTTATTATTATTTTAATATAAAAGGAGTTGTCTTATTGACAAGCACATAATTCCATTTGTTTTAAATGCTAGATATAAATTAAATTATGGTAGGGGATCTGGTTGATCATAATGCAGCTTGAGACAATAGATAGAAATATAAAGGCAGCTGATAAACTCTTAAGTCATATCAGTACTTCAAAGTTATGAAATTTAATACATACATGTTTTCATTTCAAATAGGTTATATTATATTATATTTCATCAAACTATTTTACTAAAGTAATCGAAATGTAATCGAAAGTAATCGATGATTACATCATGATTTTTGCTGTAATCGATTAAATTACGATTACATGTAATCGAAAATGTCTTCGATTACAGATTACTGTCGATTACTGGAACAAATGTAATCAATTACAGTCGATTACGATTACAGATTACGATTACCCCAGCCCTATTAGGCTATCGGGTTTTGTACACATTGATATCATAAAACATCAGCCGCGAGCCACAATGTGAACCTTTTTGGGGAGTGAGTGCAGTGGCTGATATTTTACTATATCTATACGAAGCAAACCCCATTATCTTTTTATCGTTCTATTACTGGTCTTTTCTTTCTCCCTAACACAATTTTACGCTTGACGGAAACAAGTTTGATAACGTCATTGTGACGTCGCTGATAACTTATCCTCTTACATTGTGACGTCGCTGATAATGCCTGGTCTCGTTTTGAAGTCTCGATCTGACAGATACTGGTATCATTCTGTTGTTGTTATCTGTGGACATTTGTTTTAACCTTTAGTAATGGTAAAAAGATTGACATCTCTTAAAGTCTTTGAAATTTTATTACAAAGTTTTCAAATCAAAAAAATTTCAACACTATTGTAAGATTTGGATTTATTTCTGGGGTTATGGTCCGAACTGTTCAGGATGTAGGGACCAAAAACAAGCCTTTTTTCTGGTTTCCAGACATTAACTTGTGTTTAAGTGTATAGATCTATATGAAATTGTATATATTTGTCTTACAATGTTCCAGACACAGTTTAATATATTAAAATTTATCTCCATTGTTTCTGAAAATTAATAGTGTACACATGCAGACATCAAACTATTACTATTAATATCCTGTCATCTGGCTGGTTTTTCTTCCTTATAAAATATTTTTTGTTTATATTACAGATAATAGCCATTATGCCACAAACTTTGATTGAGGGAATATCTGGAGGGATTGACACGCATACTAAGGCAGGAACTTCTAAATCTGAAAGAACATCCACAGAGACAACAGGAACTTCAAAATATCAAAGAACATCCACAGATCTAGAAACATTAGGAAATTCAAAATCTAAAAAAACATCCACAGAGACAGTCATGACAGTAGGAACTGCAAAATCTGACAGTGAGTTATATATTTTACTTCATTGCATAGCAATATAATATTTCCCACAGAAAGTAACCAAAAGTTAGCGTGCAATTCCAATATTGCACTAGTGCAATAAATCTTCAACATTCATGACGTCATCAACGACAAAATCTTAGTTTAAACCAATTTTTATTTTCAAATATTATATTGCTATACAATAAAAGGGTTATTGCATGAATATTGGGGAATATTGTCCATCCTAGAACATATATTGCACTCCCAAGCTCGTGCAATATAATATTCTACTTGGGACAATATTCCCCAATATTCATGCAATAACCCTATAGTATTAAGTTTTTGGTCTTAGATAAGAATAGAGAACAATTTGGGAGGTAAGTTACAAAAGAAAATTATAGGCCAAATTTATAATAAATATAGAAAAAGTGGTCAAAAGATAAAAGATTATAAAAGGGTGATGTTACACATTAATTTTTGTATCTACAGCTTTTCTTGAACCAATTATTAGAATCAAATGAAAATTTCTCGGGAACTTTATCTTGTAATGCTACATGTAATGTGCTCTTTCTCTTTTATTTTGTTTGCAAAAATTATTTTCCCAAAATATTTGCTTCAGGTAAAGAAGTTACACAACTTTCTCTCCTTGGAAAAGCCAAAGCAATGACTGTAGAAATTCAACATTTTTTACAAGAGTACAGGCCAAGTAAATTACTGCCAAAAGTAGGAGACATATTTAACAATTATGCAGACACCACAAAATGCATAACTTCAGATGAACGAGATGATCTGACTTCTTTTTTATCTTCATTCAAAGAAATTAATTTTTCAGTCTTAGATGTCCCAACAATGGTGCATGACACAATTTCATTTATTGTGCACCACTCAAATAAAACAGGTACAAGACTAATAAAATCGAATTCAAAACTGTGTTAACATTTAAAACAAACAAAGAAGTTTGAAAACCATAATCAATTATTTTCATAACATTAATCAGGTGTCTTGAAGATTTTTGTGTTATTGAATATGGCGTTGTTAATTTTCAAGCCAATGTTAATGAAGTTATACAATTAACAGAGAACATTTTTTTTTATAAATTCTGTACTCTAGGTGTTCAATATGATATATATATATATATATATATTCAGTGGCCAAAGAAGTTGATAATGGTTTAGCAGCTGAGCCAACAGAAGAAGCTACATGTCGTAACCAGTCCGCAGAAGGTATACCGTCTTTTATATTTCATAACATATTATGTTTATGACAAAGAAAACTAACATAAGTATAAAATTAAATCAAATCAAATATTTTTATTTTGACTTTAAAGGGTGCACCAATTACCAACAAAAATCATAGACAAACATACGAAAACTTTTTTTAAACATAAATATGAATTTAAACATTATGATATGATTTATCTTACCTCCTATAGATTAATAATGATATAAATGGTTAAAAGACTACATGTGGCTGCTGTATTACTATATTAGCATTTGTTTTAGGGAACAACAAATTTGGGGTTAGTTTAATAGAAAAGAATAATGTTTAAATAAGTGCGTTTTCTTTGATTATTCTAAAAGTATTACATTTCTTGCAATGCCAGTTGCTTGAAAAAGAAAGGCGAAAGATACCAAAAGAAACGTTAACACTCACGCAAAAGTCGAAAATAAACTGACAACGCAATAGTTAAAAAAAAACCAAAAAAGATCAACAATAAGTTCATTATTAACAAACAATAGTGTATATTGACAAAACACAACATAGGAAACTGAACATTGGAGTTAAGGATGGAGATAAGTATGGCGTTCATTATCACTGAACTAGTATATATATTTGTTAATGGGGCCAGCTGAAGGACGCCTCCGGGTGCGGGAATTTCTCGCTGCATCGAAGACCTATTGGTGACCTTCTGATGTTGTCTGTTATATGGTCGGGTTGTTGTCTCTGTGACACATTCCCCATTTCCATACTCAATTTTATTGAGAAACACGAACCGAACCAAATCCTTGCGTAATCTCGGATAAGGGTAAGCAGATCCTGCTACACACGTGGCACCCGTTGTGTTTCTTTTATTAGTACAAATCCAATGATACGTCTAATTCAGTAAGTCATATTCATAGAGAATAGGGAACGAGATGACAGTTCTGGTATTTAGAACATATCTGCTGTCATCTGTGAAACGGGTAATCCATAACGGTCATGGGAAGTGTGGCTGATTTCACTAAAAGAAACGTGCGTTATTTAAAGTTGATAATGAAAAGTAAAAACACAAAAATACTGAACTCCGAGGAAAATTCAAAAAGGAAAGTCCCAAATCAAATGGCAAAATCAATAGTTCAAACACATCAAACGAATGGATAACAACTGTCATATTCCTGACTTGGTACAGGCATTTTCTTATGTAGAAAATGGTGGATTGAACCTGGTTTTATAGCTAGCTAAAGCTCTCACTTTTATGACAGTCGCATCAAATTCCATTACATTGTCAACGATGTGTGAACAAAACAAACAGACACAATAAGTAAAAATGTTAAAAATAGGGGTACAACAGTCAACCTTATTTCTAAATGTTATCTTATAAATGTTGTAATACGACCTTTGAATATTGTTTACATAGGCACTGTCATCAATTTTTTCATTAACAAATTAAAACATAACTAAATTTGTATTCTTTTCGAACGTTTTTTTGTATGAATAAATACACATCTTTGCTTTATCTATATATTAAACTATAAAATCTGTACATATTTTGAATTTCCGACGACAAAATCATGTCAAATTTTATTTACGACCAAAAGATATGAAAATAGATGAATTAAGAAATTGAATTTGTTAGATGCTTTACATGATGAATATCAAAGGGACGTTCATACCCATCTATCGAAATAAAACTCACAACGCCAGCGTTAAATAAAAAGAATAAAAAGACAAACAGCATACACAACACTCATTATCTTTTCCTGAATTATTTGAAACAAATATAAATTAAACATAAATTGTAAATTGTTGTTTGAAATTTCAAAAGTCACTTTACATACTAAATGAAAGCCCTGCAAATTGTCTTTGATTAATGTTAGATCCAGCACCTATCAATTGAGAGTTCTTAAACTTTATAGTCACCCCGGATCGCTTGTCTGTGACAGATTCTTTACAGTTTACACCATAATAAGTCTGAAGTCCAATATTATCCATTTGAATTAAGTAATCTCTCAATGAATGAACACGAACTGGTTTTGCAAAGTTCATTTGCCAAATTTTACCATCACTTGGTCCATAGATTTTTGTTTGGCTTCATAAATCTTTTCCTCGTTGGAATCGTCCATTATTCGTATGCCTATGTTTATGTAACCCTGTTGTGGTTGTTGTTGGTATCCGTAGTTGACATATGGTTGAACATAAGGAAGAAAAATTACAACTCCTTTAAGCCAAATATCTTTATCTGAGAAAAAAATGAGATACTGTTTTCCTGATGTTCCCATCGGTCCAGTAATCTGTCCATATCGATTGATTTTATAAGTTTTTCGTTTAGATACAGGACCTCTTAAACTACTTGTAAATGTCTTTGATATTACACTGACATGGGACTTATAAATACATAGCATCTCTTCATCTCTAAGTAAACAAGAGTTAGTCACCTCTTTGGAAACGAATTTCATTTCTACAATTGGGAATTTTATCAGATACAGAATATTTCCAAGGGCCTCTCTAATATTTCCACCAGAGGGCTCTAAATTTACTAGGTTACACTGGTGTTTACCCCATTTTAGAATAAATTGACAGATGTCAGTTTCAGTGCAGTCCAGAAAATCTGATTTCAAAATCAGCTCCAAACAATCTTTGGAAAGATTTACCGCATGTTCTGACAGAAGACATGCCTGTGTATTCATCTCTATATAGTCTAAGCTTTCTGTTTGGAGATCTGATAGATGGTATTCATATGCGGTTTGTAAAGCCATGGTCGCATGCTCTGATTGTGCTGTTTGTATTAGGACTGTCTCACATTCTCCCTTTACTGCAGCTAACATATACTTGTCAGCTGCATACAACATCTCCTTCACATTGTTATTTGTTATTATGATGTCATCGCAATAGAAGTATCTGCAAGATAATATATATAAATTAATTTATCAGTTAAATAACGTAAATGAAAATAATTCTTATATGATTTGCATATAAGGGAATACGTTGATATTATTGGTCGACAGGACTTCCGGTAGTTGATCTTGACGTTGTTTATTGTTCGTTTATTATGGCGGCGATACTTACACCGACGTTAACAAAATTTATTTGCACTGCACGTTAATATTTAGATTAAATAATACACATTAATACATTCGTTTGAAAGATAATAAGAGTTTTTGTACTTTATTTCTATCAGATAGCAAATTTCATTTAGTACATATTTTTGCGTGAACCAACACATATATGCATGCAACAGGCCTATTTAATGACATAAATATAAAAAAGAGGTACGAAAGATACCAAAGGGACAGTCAAACTCATGAATCGAAAATAAACTAACAACTCCATGGCTAAAAATGAAAAAGACAAACAGACAAACAATAGTACACATGACACAACATAGAAAACTAAAGAATAAACAACACGAACCCCACCAAAAACTAGGGGTGATCTAAGGTGCTCCTGAAGGGTTAGCAGATCCTGCTCCACATGTGGCACCCGTCGTGTTGCTTATGTGATAACAAATCCGATAAATAGTCTAATTCGGTAGGTCACATTCATGAAAGGGAAGGGGATTGTAGTTACGACGTAAGGAACATATTCGATATCATTTATGAAACGGTTATTCCATAACGATCAACCAACTCGTGATGGCCTCCGTAAAATTTACGAAGGGATGATTTCAACTTCACCATTTGGAACTCTTGGTTTAATAGCTTCCTTGTGAGCAGCAACCCTCTATCAAAAAATCATGATAGGAAATGCAAGCACGGGAATATCGTATCAATTGGGAGATATATACCCCGTATGCAGGTGTGATAGAAGTTACAAGTGTGGAAAAATATTTTCCTTATCTCCAATTTCAAAGAATTATAAGGATTAAACTCCTTTTTAAAGAACTTTATTGGTGTATAAACTTGACCAAGTCACTCAAATACATATCATAAAAGTCCTTTGGACTTTTATTTGTTTGTAAGTGAACTGGGAGAGTTGATACACCAATAAATTCCTTAAAAAAGACTATGGCAATCCGTTCTCGTCAAAACTATGTTTAAACAATTTTCTGAAAAATTAACATACTGAGAATTTAAACAAAACAAACTGAGATTTTAAAAACTTCAAAACACACACTCTGAGAATCAAAACTTACACACTGAGATTTTATAAAGAAGCACTGAGATTACAAAAAAATAAAAACCCACACTGAGAATTGTAAATTACACACTGAGATTTCAAAAAGATTCACCGAGAAAAAATAAACTGAAAAACACACACTGATAATTTAAAATTAAACACTGAGATTTGTGCGCACATTTTACGCGCACATATCTAATGAGCACACTTAATCTGAATCTATTACAAGCTTAAAACAACTAAGGGACAGAACTCGTTTGTCCTTCGATTTGGTAATTTTGAATTGTCAGTGTGTGTTTTCCTTTTTTTTAAATCACAGTGTGTAATTTCGATTTCTCAGTGTGTTATTTCAGGTTTTCAAATCTCAGTGTGTTATTTCAGGTTTTCAAATCTCAGTGTGTAATTTGTTCAATAAAAGGGGTTATTATATATAAAAAAAGTAAAATCACAAAAACATTGAATTCCGAGGAAAAAAATGACGTTTTGACGAGAACGGCTTGCCATTAAAGACGTTTAATTCTGTAATAACACTTCGTCGATTCAATGATTCGAAAATGCTCCTGTGGGTTAACATTAATAAGGAGCTGTTTTAAAATCCTAACATTTGACACCTTGAGCTTGAATTTTGTTGATCAATTTATCTTGTTATATTCATCATAGTGACTAATGTCTTTGAGATGAAGAACCTTTTTGGTTTTTGTTATGTGCGTGTACACATAGTAAATTTGTGTCAGAAATAGTTTTCATTTCCAATTTTCCATATGTTTTAACATATATTGTGATATTACGATTACCACAAAACTTAAAAGTATTCAGGTATTACGAAGTAAAGGTTAATGTGTGTGTTACATTTTAATGGTGTGTCGTTGTTCTCCTCTTATCTTTGATGCGTTTCCCTCAGTTTTAGTTTGTTACCAAGTTTGGGTTTTCCCTCATCGATTTATGAGTTTTGAATAGCGGTATACTACTGTTGCCTTTATTTAAAATGATATGCAAACAAAACCTGCTGAAAATAGCATACAAAACAGCCAATCAATCAATCAATCATTTACACAGTTGATGATCTTCTCACTTTAGAATATCTCGGAAGGTATCTCCATCAACATCGGGTAGAGTTATATCCCCCTTTTCTAGTAGAGACCCCTCAAACATGTTATGGAAGACGTCACTTCGGCTAGACAGCATATACTTGTGAGCTTTGACAAGAGTTATATCATCTCCTACTCTAAATGTGACGTCACACATGATCTCGTTCTGCAGCATATACATCATACATTCAGGCAAACCTTTGTTATCGCGCCAGTCTGTTGCACTATTTGCATCCATCTAAAATGAATTTGTGGAATAGTCAAGTGTACAAATACTAATTATTTGTATTCTGATAAACGTGGAAAACTTAATTTCATTTTATAATTTCGTGATTTTATACATGAAATAAAATGTTCGACAGTCTGAAGCATGTAATAGAGGGGCGAAAGATACTTGAGGGACATTCAAACTCATAGATCGAAAATAAATTGACAACTCAATGGCTCGTTTAGTGGTTGTCGTTTCGTTTCTTCTAATGTTCTATGTGTATATGCATTTTTGTTTTTCTTTGATGATATATTTGTTCGTTTTTATAGAAAATACAATTATAACAAAAGTTTGACTGCTGTACCTCTTGTTTTGAAATTATTGCATATTATGTCTGTTTTTTTGTCCACACAGTGTTGTCAACATAATGGAATTTCATCCGACTGCCATACAAGTGAGATGTTTAGCTAGGTATAAAACCAAAGGTCATCCATTGCTGTACTGTGTCAGGAATATCACAGTTGTTATCGATTCGATAGATGTTTTTTTATAGCAAATAACATTATAAGAAAATGCTGACTGCTGTACCGCTAGTTTTGAAATTTTTACTTATTATGTTTGTTTGTTTTGTTCACACATTGTTGTCAACATAATGGAATTTCATACGACTGTCATAAAAGTGAGTTGTTCCGCTAGGTATAAAACTAAATTTTTTCAAATAGTTGCCTACACCGTGTAAGGAATATCTCAGTAATGGTATCCATTGGACATTTGGATTGATGTGTTTTAGAGTAACAAATTATTGACTGCTGTACCGCTAGTTTTAAAATGTTTACTTTTTACGTCTGTTTGTTTTATTCACACATTGTTGCCAACATAATGGAATTTCATACGACAGCCATACAATTTAAGTCAGATGTAAGGTTGATCATGTTTTAGTATGCCTGCCATCCACGAAATAAGTAATTAGATTAAAACAAATCTTTGAACTTTGGAAAATCACCCCTGACAACATATTAGACAATAACTCTAAGTAGACCAAATGCACAAAAGAACATTAGATGATGCACAATAGCTAGTAGATAAGTTTGTCTTTTAGAATACAACTGGCATATAACGGAACCCTTACTGCTATAGGCTGTCACAATTTGTGAGAATTTATTTTAATTGTTTAATCTACCTGCACAATTTACCTGTTTCTGTTAGTGGATTAACATCTTGTGCATAAAGAAGTAGATTTGAGAAAAGTTAGTTACAACGTCAACCCTAGATATTTGTGGTGTTCGTGTTGCTCACTCTTTAGTTTTCTGTTATGTGTTTTGTGTACTATTGTTCGTCTATTGTTCTTTTCAATTTAAGCAATGGCGAAAATTTGCAGATTAGCTATTTAGCACTTTATTACTAGTTCAAATGTGTTATAAGTATATACCTTCATGTGCTAGCTTTTTAGATAAATTGGTTCGAACGTTTAGACATGTGATTACAATTTCAGATTAACAAATAAACTGATGCGGATTTTTGTAAAAAAAAGAAAAGGAATATCTCTTAGTGTGTGTAATTAAATGTTTACGCTTTTAGAAAGAACGGTATTTTTTGCTCAATAATTATCTAAATTTATAATAATTAAAAATTTCATTGGTGATTTTTTTTCATAAATATCGTAACAAATGTTATTCATACAATATCAAACCAAATATCTTTTAAAAAAGAAGGGGTTCATGTACTCGTTTTCAAGCTAATGATTAAAATTACTCGAAAAATGCATCTCTTTAGAAATATCATTATCTCTCCTTTAACTGTTTCGTTTGCCTTAAAAAAAGTATTTCAGTTATATAAAAAAAAATCCCTTTCGTTGTAAGATTTAACACCAATTAATATACACCTTTACCTATTACAATCACATGGGGTAATTAATTTATATATAAATTTATTTATGTAGATATTGAAAATTTAAAAACAGTATATATTTTGAATTTCCAACCACCAAAGCATGTCAAGTATTATTTATGACCAAATTATATATAAAAAAAAGATGATTTAAGAAATTGAGTTTGTTAGATGCTCTAAATGGTGGATACTAAAGGGACGTTCATAACTATAAATCGAAATTAAACTGACAACAACAACGTATTGATATAAGATAAGGATCAAAAGACAACAGAATACACAACACTCATCATCATTCTTGAATTATTTGAAACCAATATAAGTTATTAATAAATTTATCATTGTTGTTTGAAAATTTTAAATCAATTTACACACTAAATGAAAGCCCAGCAAATTGTCCTTGCCTTATGTCAGTTCCACCACTCTCTTTATAGTTCTTAAACTTTATAGTCACTCCAGATTGTTGGTCTGTGACAGACTCGTTACAGTTTGTACCATAATAAGTCTGAAGTCCAATTTCATCCATTTGAATTATGTAATCTCTCATGGAATGAACACGAACTGGTTTTGAAAAGTTCATTTGCCAAATTTCACCGTTATATGGTCCATAGTTTGTTGGTTGGTTTTCATGAAACTTTTCCTCGTTGGAATCGTTCATTATTCGTATGCTTATATTGATTGAACCACCCTGGGGTTGTTGGTACCCATAGTTATATCCTGCTGGTGCAACATAAGGAAGAAAAATTACAACTCCTTTGAGCCAAATATCTTTATCTGAAAAAAATATGAGAGACTGATTTCCCGATGTTCCAATTGGTCCAGTAATCTGTCCATATCGATTGATGCTATAGGTTTGACGTTTAGTTACAGGAGCTCTCAAACTACTTGGAAAGGCTTTTGATATTACACCGAAATGAGACTGATAAATGGATACCATTTCGTCACTCGTCAGTAAACAAGAGCTAGCAACAGCTTCAGAAAAGAATTTCATTTCAACATTTGGGAATCGTACCAGAAACAGGACACTTCCAAGAGCTTCTCTGATATTTCCACCAGAAGGCTCTAACTTGGCAAGCTCACACTGGTGTTTACCCCATTTTAAAATAAATTGACATATGTCTGTTTCCGTGCAGTCCAGATAATCTGATTTCAAAATTATCTCCAAGCAATCCTTTGAAAGGCTTACTGCATGTTCTGACAGAAGGCATGCCTTTGTATTTGTCTCTATATAGTCTAAGCTTTCTGTTTGGAGATCTGACAGGTGGTATTGATATCCGGTTTGTAAAGCCTTGGTTGCATGCTCTGATTTCGCCGTTTGTTTAAGAACTGTCTCACATTCTGTCTTCACTGCAGCTAACATATACTTATCAGCTACATACAACATCTCCTTCACATTGTTGTTTGTTATTGTGATGTCGTCGCTATAGAAGTATCTACAAGAAAAATATTTAACTTCAATTAAAGTTGAATAACGCAAATGACAATTTCACTTCACAGATTCAGTGCTTCCGAATTGCCCTTGTGGGTTTACATTAATACAAAAACATATCCGATATTATCTGTGAAACGATTGTTCTATAACTGTAAACCAACTCGTGATGGCGTCCGTAAAATTAATGAAGGGATGATTTCAACTTCACCATTTGGAACTCTTGATTTAATAACTTCCTTGTGAGCTGCAAACTTCTATTAAGGAAATCATGATAGGAACTACAAGCACGGGAATATCGTATCAATTGGGAAATATATAATTCGTATGCAGGCGCTGCTAGAATGTTGCTACTTAGAAATGGAAAGATCACAATTGGGAAGCTAAAATTATCTCTTTTGTAGTAAAGTTTTGTTTTTCAACCGACCCTCATTGTCAATTTCTAGATGTAGGTCAAGATATGAGACCGACGTTAGGTGATACACTTGCATCTTGTTAAATTCATCACACTGACTAGTGACTTCGAGATAAAGAACCTTTTTTGTTTTTGTAATGAGCGTCTTTATGTAGTAAATTTGTGTCCGAAATAGCTTTAATTTTCTATACCGTTTGACATGTATGTGTTATTACGATTACCACAACACTTTCTAGTATGCAGGTACTCCGAAGTCACAAGTCAATGAAAGAAGCACTAAATAAAGGCAACAGTAGTATACCGCTGTTCAAACTCATAAATCCATGGACAAAAAACAAAATCGGGGTAACAAACTAAAACTGACGGAAACGCATAAATATAAGAGGAGAACAACGACACAACACTACAATGTAACTAACACACACAGAAACAAACCAAGCATCAGACAAAATCCCACGAGTGTACAAATATAACATCAAAACCAAATACATGAATTTGGGATAGACAAGTACCGTGACACGTCTTATCGCAATGTCAATTTACACTCAAAAATAAGAGAAAACAAACGACGCAACGTTAAATTGTAACACACACAGAAACGAACTATAATATAACAATGGCCATATTCCTGACTTGGTACAGGACATTTTTAAAGGAAAAAATGGTGGGTTGAACCTGGTTTTGTGGCATGCCAAACCTCGCACTTTAATGGCAATGTTAAATATAACATAGAAATGACAACATAATATTCCAGGACTATAATACAAATAAATAGGAAAACGTATTAGACAAACAAACACACGATTAATGAATAACAAAAAGCATCAGGTTTAAAATTTAATACGCCAAAAACGCGCCTCGTCCACACAAGACTCACCAGTGACGCCCAGATATAAAAGATCGAAAGCGAAAAAAAGTACAAAGTTGTACAGCACTGAAGATCAAAAGTTGAAAAAGGTTGTGTCAAATACGGCTAAGTTTGTATGCTTGGGATAAGAACATCCTAATTATTTAGAACAATTAATGCTATTGCAAACAGTAAATTTTATCAAATGAATATAACTAACAATCAAAATACGATCTTCTTTTTTTTTGTAAATCAATTTCTGTCCATGAACTCACTTTAGAATATCTCGAAAGGTATCTTCATCCACATCGGGTAGAATTATATCCCCTTTTTCTGGTAGAGACCCTTCAAACATTGTATGGAAGACGGCACTTCGGCTAGACAGCATGTACCGGTGTGCTTTAATAGGAGTTCTATCATCTCCTACTCTGAGTGTGACGTCACACATGATCTCGTTTTGCAGCATATACATCATACATTCCGGCAAACCTTTGTTATCGCGCCAGTCTGTTGTATTATTTGCATCCATCTAAAATGAATTTGTGAAATAGTTAAGTATCCCAAATATATATACCAACTATTTATATCTATATACTATTAAATATTATTAATTAATATAAATACACTTTTAAATTTGTAGACCAAATAGTTTTAGCCGGTTTGTCTCCGAGCCGACGATTGTCTGAAGTATTATATAAGAATAATCGTTAGTAAAATAGAGAATAGAAATGGGGATGTGAAATAGAGACAACAACCAAAGTGTAAAAAAAGTGTATGTTATGTACTTCATAACTTTATATATATAGTGCTTGTTTTAATTAGCGTAGCTTAATATATTAAACCACAAATAAAGTTCCGTATCTGGTCTCTTGCCGTCTACGTTTTGTAAGCAGACGAAAATTCCTTACTGGTGACACAGTAGTATTTCCTGGTCCATAAGGGATAATGATAGGATCTTCACAACTTTCTAATACTGCCCAAAGTTCTACATACACAGTTAACTGAAGTACTTTCATTATATTATTCAGAAATTAATTTAAATATGTATCATAATCGTTAACTTTTTTTGCTATCTTTAAAAACCTAAGGCTAGCAGTGCTTTGATGTCTTTTATCATGCATTGAATACAGATTTTTTTTTTAAATCTTAAAAATTCATGTTCACCTGTATCATGTGTATGTAAAATTATTTCATCCCCTAGCTTGGGAAAGTATTTTCAGTTGATACTTTATGGTTTGTCCAATAACAGTGTTCATATACTTTGTACACAAAATAGCAACCTAAATTCCGGAATGCAATTACTACAGTGCTACCAACAACTCGGCGCCCACGGCCAACTCGCACCATTAAAACGCTCTCACTTATTTTCACAACTTGCACCATTTCATCAAACTCCCAACACTCAAAAAGTTAAACCACTGTTACAATAGACTATTACATTGTTATTCTTCGACGCCTTACATCGACGCAGGATGGCATCAAGGCAAATTTTAAAATAGCCTTCCAATGCGTCCCAATTATTTGGACTGATATGCATGTAACAACAAGTCATATCGTCGTGTCTAATATAAACAATGATATCACACTATTTACATCCAATATTCTGTAGTGAAAATTAGTTACCCGGAATAAAATCGTGGTAGAATGAAATTACGATTACATTTTCAAGATGTCCTGAATTTTTGAACTACTTGCATCTATATTTCATTTACATGTTGTTTTAATACTATTATTGTCTGTATTTGGATCACGCCTCTAATGTGCTCTTTCCATGTAGATAAAAATATTAAATTGAACAACTTTTACTATTAAATGATAAGAATAAGTAACAAACCTTGTTGATATCTCACAGTAAACTGGCTGTTTATCAATACGATTTTCCGGAAAAGGAAGTAAAATGTATCGACCACAAAAAATTATGTATTTTTAGAACAGGCAATTGAGAATTACCATATGTATTTGTCTATTTTTGTAATCTATGAATAATGAACTCTTTAATACAATATGTTTACTCGATCTGACTAGTTAAGGTGGTATGGGAGTCTAAAATAAAAATGATAGAATTTGTTCATATTTTGCCAAAACGTTGTATCTTTTGATACATGTTGAAAAATATAATAAAAAGGATAGGTCACCGCGCATTTTCTCAAGCTACAGGACGGAACAAAATGACACATTTTGTATGGATTATACAGGAAATAACACCATTTTGTGATTAGAAACTAAACAAAATGATAGAATTGTTAAATACTTCAGGAAAAGATAGCTTTCAGACACTGCTTTGAGAATATCAAAAGAAAAGATAGGGTCACCGTACGTTTTTTCCGGCTAAAATACAAAATAGGAAAATTCCATACAGAATCCTTCAGAAAATGCACTTTTTTAGAGTTACCTCCCCTTAAAATGCCAATTTAAAAAAAAAAAACAAAAAAAAAAAACAACCAAAAATAATTTACATTTGCAAAAGTATCAATATTTAGAAGTTATATTCTTATAAATTGGTACTTTTAAATGAAAATGTACATTAAACATCTGCATTCCTGCATCAAATTTTGCTAACTTGATGGAAAATCTGGACCTTTGATTCTCTGTTTTTTTACAATCCAAGATGGAGGAAGACACCCATACCACCTTTAGGTCCTTGTTAACCTGACTTTTATAGTTTGTTCTTTAATAGCTGACTCTTCTATACTATAATGGTCTCAGTGTTCTGATTGAGTGGAGAATTGAGTATTGATACTATTTGTGTAATTATTTAATGTCGCATTTCAAAAGTAATACTAAAAGAAGAAAAGAAATATAATATATTGAAAAGTTTTACTCAAAAGTTTTTATTTTTGAAAATTTCGAAGACATGCATGCAGCTCAGCTAGTAAGACATGTGCAGATTGAAACGAGGGGGGGGGGGATACAAATTCATCAAGTTTAAAGTTAAGCATACACATGATAGTATACATTTATAATTAAATTCTAATTGAACTGTTAAATATTTACAAAAACAAAATAGATTATTTTATAATTTTACACCAGTGTCGATATTTTTGTATCGACAATGGTTTTAAACGGACATTTTACTTGCAATTGCATAAAACATTATAATAAAATGCTAAAAATGCACGGCTGTTTATTGTTGAATCTTTGTAAATACATAACATTTCTTGAATGGGTGGAAAATATTGGTGTATGCAATAGGTAAGACATTTTATGCAGAAAACATATTTTTCCTGTAATTATATTTATTTGAAAAAGATAAAAAAAAATAGAAGGGTTAAATGAATTTTTGAAAACAACATCCAGTTGATTAAATTGAATAAGCATATATACATAGGGCTAATATAAAGCAAGCGAAAGGTGATTTTCATGTTCATGTTTTGTGTAATTCAAAAATTGAGGTATAAATGGAAGTGTTTTTAAGGAGGATTTATACTGAAAAATCCAACTTTTTTTCATTTCTAATGTGACTGAAACTTTTTTCTGTGCATTGATAATACTGTAAAAGAGAGACTACTGATACCAAATGGATATTCAAACTCAAAAGTTTAAACTTAATATGCATAGGAATAAAGGAATACTTGAAGTGCAATTATACATAAATTAAAAATGATTTGTGCATCAGAAAAGTATATAATTTAACAAGAAAATAGTTATGATATAGGCATATTTAAAAAGATCATAAGATAAAGTTATTATTAAAAGTATCATTTAATCTTCAATCTGCATTTATAACCGTGTATAGATATAAGTCGATGCGTTATGAGTGCTAACGAGACAACTCTCCAATTTCACAATTTTAATGTAAACCATTAAAGATCAAAGTACGGTCTTCAACACGGAGCCGTGGCTCACACCGAACAGCAAGATAAAAAGGGCCCCCACAATGACTAGTGTAAAACCATTCAAACGAGAAAACCAACGGTCTAATCTATATAGTCTATATAAAAAACGAGAAACACGTATGAACCACATCAACAAACGACAACTACTGAACATCTGTAAGTAAGTACGTTTTCTTTGATTATTCTGAAAGTATTAATTTTTTTAATGTCAGTTGCTTGATATTTGAGATTTTACTTTTTGCTTGAAAAAGAAAGGCGAAAGATGCCAAATGAACGTTAACACTCATGTAAGAGTCGAAAATAAAACTGATAACGCATGCGCAATAGCTAAAAAGGACAATAAAGATCAACAAAAAAACAATAGTATATAACTCATTATCTTTTCCTGAATGATTTAAAACAAATATAAATTAAACATAAATTGTTGATTATTATTGAAATTTCAAAAAATCAATTTACACACTAAATGAAAGCCCTGCAAATTGTCCTTGATTAATGTTAGATCCTGCACTTATCAATTGAGAGTTCAAAAACTTAATAGTCTCCCGGGATCACTTGTCTGTGACAGATTCTTTACAATTTACACCATAATAAGCCGGATGTTCAATCTTATCCATTTGAATTAAGTAATCTCTCATTGAATGAACACGAACTGGTTTTGAAAAGTTCATCTGCCAAATTTGACCATTACTTGGTCCATAGATTGTTTATTTGGTTTCATGAATATTTTCTTCGTTGGAATCGTCCATTATTCGTATGCTAATGCTTATGAAACCCTGTTGGTTTCCAAACTGGTTGAAACCTATTAGTTGAACATAAGGAAGAAAAAATTGCAACTCCTTTAAGCCAAATATCTTTATCTGAGAAAAAAATGAGATACTGTTTACCTGATGTTCCCATCGGTCCAGCATTCTGTCCATATCTAGTGATGTTATAAGTTTTTCGTTCAGATACAGGACCTCCTACACTACTTGTAAATGTTTTTGGTATTACACCGACATGGGAATTATAAATACATAGCATCTCATCATCTGTAAGTAAACAAGAGCTAGCCACCTCTTCGGAAAAGAATGTCATCTCAACATTGGGGAATCTTATCAGATACAGAATATTTCCCAGAGCCTCTCTAATATTCCGCCAGAGGGCTCTTAATTTACCAAGTTACACTGATGTATACCCCATTTTAAAATGAATTGACAGATTTCAGTTTCGGTGCAGTTCAAGAAATTCAAGAAACAACAGATACGGCTTCCGCCGCCTCATGTTTAGACTTATATCTCCAATTTGACTTACACAGTCATCTCAGTACCAGAATCTATGACAAACGAGACGATTTTAATTTTGAAATTATAAATTTCCCCCACCTTAGTAGCAATTTACCAACTTCACCTGCATATGTGATATACATTTCCCAACGCATTCGATATTCAAGAGAGTACAGCTCCTACTCAGACGTTGTAAAACGTCATCAGTGCCTGAGCAAAAAGTTAATGAACCAGGGGTATGTCAAAGAACGTCTCGTCCTTTTTTCTAAAATAGTTCGTCGGAAGGTACCAAGACCTTGTTGATAAATATTCCGTAGGATCTTCACAAAAATACAGGATGGTCTTGATGTATAGATTCTGCGTGCTAACGTTGTTTATTATCTTAACAATGTGTTATATTGTTTTTTTCATTTGTCTTTGTTCTATTATTAATAATACTTTTACTGTTGGATTGCTTTCTGTGATATCCATTCAACGTGTTCGGTACTTATACATCCCGTCAATGTGTTTGTATTATTTCTCATTTTTGCTGGTGTGTTTTGTATATTCGACTTTCTGTGTTTCGTTGGTTCTTATAACATGGCTCTGTACTTAAAAAGATCTTGTCAGTATGTTATTGTTCTATTATATGTCAATAGGTTATATTTCTATTATAAATTAGAAAATACGTGGGACCACAAACGTCAAAATTATTTAATTACGTAGTGAAATGAACCATTTGTGGATTCTTATTAATTCTATAGAACTTATGGACTATTTTACATCTCGGTCTGTTTCTGAAATTAATTCTTACATACATTTGAATTTTTAACCCTGTATGCTAACTGTGCCCATGTGAAATTTTAGAGTTGTTTGTATAAACATTGAGCGACACAAATATGTGACTTACAAATTTTCTGACGTCAGACACGCGAAATTGCTTCTTTTAAAACTGTAACACAATGACGACTGCTGTACCCATATTTTGACTATTTTATTTATTTTGTCTGATTAGTTCACGCATCATTGTAAAAAAACGGAATTTGATCAGACTGTCGTACAAAGTGAGAGGTTTAGCGCTATAGAACCAGTTTAAATTAACCGTTTTTTACATTTATAAATGCCTGTACCAAGTCAGGAATATGACAGTTGTTGTCCATTCCTTTTTGATGTGTTTTGTCATTTGATTTTGCCATGTGATTAGGGACTTTCCGGTTTGATTTTTCCTCTGTGCTGTTGTGATTTTACTTTTTAAAACCGTCAATCCATCAAGCAATCAAAAACAGTGCCGATGATCTACTCACTTAAGAATATCTCGGAATGTATCTCCATCAACATCGAGTATATTTACATCCCCCTTTTCTGGTAGAGACCCTTCAAACATTGTATGGAAGACGGCACTTCGGCTAGACAGCATATACTTGTGTGCTTTGATAGGACCTTTATCGTCTCCTACTCTGAATGTGACGTCACACATGATCTCGTTCTGTAGCTTATACATCATACATTCAGGCAAACCTTTGTTATCGCGCCAGTCAGTTGTATTATTTGCATCTATCTAAAATGAATTTGTGAGGTAGTTATGTGTCACAAATACCAACTATTTTTATTCTGTTTAACGTTTTGAACTAAATTTCATTTTATAATTTCGTGAATATATACTGTTTGACAGTCTGAAGCATGTAAGGGTGAGGCGAAATATACCAGAAGGACATTCAAACTCATAGATCGAAAATAAACTGACAACTCCATTGCTCATTTTGTGGTTGTCGTTTCGTTTCTTATAATATCCTTTGTGTATATGCCTTTTTTGTTTTTTATGATATATTTTTTGGTTTTGTAGCAAGTACAATTATAACAAAATGTTGACTGCTGTACCTCTAGTTTTGAAATTGTTGCCTATTATGTCTGTTTCTTTTGTTCACACAGTGTAATAAACAAAATGGAATAACATTCGACTGCCATACAAGAGAGGTGTTTAGCAAGGTATAAAACCAAATTTCATCCACTGCTGTACTGTGTCAGAGATATCTCAGTTGTTATCCATTCGATTGATGTGTTTTATAGTAAATAACATTATAACAAAATGCTGACTGTTATAATCCTATTACCTTTGATAACTGTACCTAGAGTTTTGTTGTTGTCAACATATTGGAATTTCATACGACAGCTATACAAGTCAGATGTAAGATTGATCATTTTTTTATTATGCCTTCCATCCACGAAAAAAGAAATTAGATTTAACAAAAATCTTTGAACCTTCGAAAATTCCCCCTGACAACAGATTAGACAAAAACTTTAAGTTGACCAATTTGTGAATTGTGTATTCTACCTGTATCACATTACATGTTAGTGGATTAACATCTTGTGCACAAAGAAGTAGAATTGAAAAAATTTAGTAAAAACGTCAACCCCAGATATTGGTGGGATTCGTGTTGCTCAAAATTATTAAAACCGTTTTAGTAAGCTATTTATGCTTTACTCGTAAAAAACCTTTACAAAAGAAAATGATTACAAAGAACATTCTACTTCATTCGTAGGCGGATCCAGGGGGGAGTCCCGGGGGGCCCTGGCAACCCCTTTCATGGAAAAAAAAATGGTTGATTATATAGGGAATATATGTATATGCCCGCGATTTTTTAATAAATATTGGAACAAATAATAATCATACAATATCGAGCCCAATGTCTTTTGAAAAAGAAGGGGTTCATGCACTCGTTATCAAGCTAATGATCAAATTTACTGAATAAATCTCTTCCCGATATGATGCAGTTTTACGTAAACAAACATTACTTATTACGTTAAAACGTCAGTACCTCCCCTTTAACTGTATCGTTTGCCTTAAAAACAAGTATTTCAGTTGTAAAAATGTCTTTCCCTTTCGTTGTAATATCTAAAACCGATTAATATACATCTTGACCTATTAAAATCACATGGGGGTTATTAAGAAATCAACCAATTTCAATTTCATTATAAATTTGTATGAGAGAGGGACAATAGATACCAGAGGGACAGTCAAAAAGGTGCGTTTTTTATTAAGTATTTGTTGTTTGTTTGAATGAAAGTTACTTGAAAGTGTAAGACGAAAAATACCAAAAGGAATATTCAGACTCATGTATAAGTCGAAATAAACTGACAACGCCATAGTCAAAACAAAAAATTATCAACAGACAAACAACAGTACACAAAACACAACATACAAAAACTAAACATTGAGTAACACGAACCGAGCCAACAACTTCACATATGCCACTTGCCGTATTGCTTATGTTGGTACAAACCCGTTCACTAGTCTAAATCGGTATGTCACATTCAGGGGAAAAGGGAACGGGATTGTAGTTCCGACATAAAAGGAACACATCGAATATCATCTGTTAAACGAATAATCCAGTCAACCAACTTATGAACGGTGTGGCTGATTTTTTTCTAAAAATGCCTGAGTTATTAAAACTAGACAATGAAATTATTAGGAAAGTTTATCTTATACATGTTGTAATACGATCTTTGAATATTGTTTACATCACAACCATCTATTTTGTCGTTAACAAACTGAAACATAACTGAATTATAAAATTGAGAAAGGAAATGGGGAATGTGTCAAAGCGACAACAACCAGACCATAGAGCAGACAACAGCCGAAGGCCACCAATTGGTCTTCAATGTAGCGAGAAACTCCTGCACCCGTAGGCGTCCTTCAGCTGGCCCATTAAAAAATATGTAAACTATTACAGTGATGATGGACGTCATACTAAACTCCGAATTATACACAAGAAACTAAAATTAAAAATCAAACAAGACTAACAAAGGCCTGACTTGTGACAAGCGCAAAATATCGGCGGGGTTAAACATGTTTATGAGATCTCAACCCCCCTCTATACCTCTAGCCAATGTAGAAAAGTAAACGCATAACAATACGCACATTAAAATTCAGTTCAAGAGAAATCCGAGTCCGATGTCAGAAGATGTAACAAAAGAAAATAAATAAAATGACAATAATACATAAATAACAACAGAGTACTAGCAGTTAACTGACATGTCAGCTCCAGACCTCAATTAAACTGACTGAAAGATTAAGTCTTCATCATATTAATATCAGGCACAATCCCTCCCGTTAGGGATTTAGTATCATACTATCATAAAATATACGAAAAGAGCATAACCCGTGTCATGCCAACAACTGTTTTTTTTTTTAAATAAATGTGTTTAGTTCCGATGCAAAGACCCTATAAGTGAATCAATATTAAAGCCAAAGTATTCTTTTCTTTGTGGTAAAAATTCAAACTATTTAAATGCCCCAAAAAGGGCCGACCGTGCAAGGGCTGTATAGCCAGTCAAGGTAATAAAAAACTTCCATCGTCGTCTATATATGCAGCATCTATATATTTAAACGAGAAGACCTCATTTTGTGTGTCGCTTCTCTTCCTTCCACAATAAATCAATCATCATGCCTTTGTGTCCTATAGGTAACATGCATAGTCGCATTTGTCATCTATTTTTATGATTATTTATTCAGATTGAGTTATTTTGGGAGAAAAACGACAAAAAAAAAAGGAGTCCGGATATGATTCCGTCATCGGACGGACTTTTAGTCATAGATAAGACTTCCGGTTTGAAAGAATGCACAAATACAACCAATCGTAAGATAGATAACAAAAATGAAAAAATAAATAAGCCAATCAGAGCGTTCTTCATATCATGATGTTTAGATCGCAAGAACCACAACTATTATACCTCCTGAGAGAAGACAATTTTTTATCGCGTTTATCTACATGAAAACTACGATTATGCTACTTTAATATATAGAGACTCTCTGTCATTCTGTCAGGGACTGTCTATGTTAGTATGTTGGTATAGAAAGTCGGCCCTGATTCTGTCTACTGTTTCCTTTGAAATTTTTACTAATTAAGGGGTCATACCACTTGCATATATATTAAAATAAGAAAAAAATGCTCAACTTCATCTAAAACTACCTCGACAAAAAACTGTATCCTGAAGCGGGACGGACACGGACGGACAGACGAACAAACGAACGGATTTACAGACTAGAAAACATAATGCCCAGAAATGAGGCATACAAATTTATTGTTGAAAGGGAAAATAGTGATTTTGCAAAAATGAAAGTAAGGTAGAGATTAGAAGTAGGAAGGACCTTTTTCGGGGCGTCGGGATCGGTTGTTTTTAAGCTCGGTATTTGGGGATTGATCCTTACGGGATCCAGGAATATATTTTTCGATTTCGGGATTTCGGGATATGCATTTCTTTAAATTCTGCATCTCGCGATTTCATGGTTTTAAGCCCGGGATTTCGGGATCAGGACCCCTCCGACCACCCCTCAAATTATCCTTGGTCATTTATACATGATTTATATCCTACGATTGGCATGTTAATAAGGCTCTCAAAAGAAAAAAAAAACACTGATGGATTGTCCTAGATGCATATTTTATCAGACTATTAATGGTCTATATATAAGCGGTTCCATTTATTTAATGTTTGAAACGGTACAAATTGTTAATTTGATTTAACTTTTACCAAAAGAAGCATTGCAGCAAAGGAGATGAATAATTGTGGTCTGAGGCCAGACACAAGAGAAATAATTGAATTTAACAGAAAGGAAACAAATATCGGACTTTGGAAAAAGGGAGAGGGCTTTTGATACCTTTTATGAAATTCTCCATACATAATATCTTTTACAAAAAACATGCTCCAACAGTCCACAAGCTGTATATGCCCGCGATTTCGCGGGTGTGTTTTAGTAAGTTATAATGTTATAATGATCTCACTAAATTGAAATCATTTAGTATGATATGGTTCAATGAATCCAAATAATAGATTTAGTTTTTTTTTATATTTTCTAACCACTGGCTATAGGACAACTTTTATAAATAGTTTTTTTATCTGGTTCTGGCTAGTAATATTTATTAAAAGATTAGTTCTCAGCCTCTGATGCATGATTTCTTTTATTGTTAATTGTTTTATATTAGCTATCTGCTACTGCAAGTACATTTTATTTATGCAGTTTTAAAAACTATAAAATCAGTACATATTTTGAATTTCCAACCACCAAATCATGTCAAGTATTATATATGACCAAAATATCTGAAACTAGATGAATTAAGAAATTGAATGTGTTAGATGCTTTAAATGGTGGATACCAAAAGGGACGTTCATACCTATAAATCGAAATTAAACTGACAACAACAACGTATTGATATAAGATAAGGATCAAAAGACAACAGAATACACAACTCTCATCATTTTTTCCTGAATTATTTGAAACCAATATGAGATAATAATAAATTGCTGATGTTGTTTGACAATTGACAAGTTCGCAAATCAATTTACACACTAAATGAAAGCCCTACAAATTGTCCTAGACTAATGTCAGTTGCAGCACTGCCTTTAGAGTTCTTAAATTTTGTAGTCCGCCGGATTGCTGGTCTGTGACAAACTCTTGGCAGTCTGTTCCATAATTACGTGCGAAGTCCAATATCGTTCATATGAATTAGGTAATCAATCACTCATGGAATGCACAATAACTGGTTTTTTGAAGTTCATCTGCCAAACTCGACCAATATTTGGTCCATAGTTTGTTTGTTGGGTTTCTTGCATCTTTTCCTCGTCGGAATTATCAATTATTCGTATACTGATGTTTATTATTGGACTAAACTATTATGTAGGGTTGGGATCCAAAGGAATACATTCGTCCAAAGTTTGTTTGAACACGAGGAAGAAAAATTACAACTCATTTTAGCCAAATATGTCTATCTGAGGAAAAAGTGTGAGACTGTTTACCTGATGTCTCCATATGTCAAGTAATCTGTCCATATCGATTGATTTTATAAGTTTTTCGTTTAGACACATTAGCCCTCAAAATACTTTTAAAGTCTTTTGTTGTTACACCGAAATGAGACTGATAGATAGATACCATTTCGTCACGTGTTAGTAAACAAGAATTGGAAACAGCTTCGGAAAAGAATTTCATTTTTAAATATTCGGGAATCTTATCAGATACAGAATACTTCCAAGAGCTTCCCGAATATTTCCAACAGAGGGCTCTTATTTTGCGAGCTCACACTGGTGTTTACTCAATTTGAGAATAAACTGAAAGATGTCTATCGGAGTATAATAACCAGATCTCATTTGCTTCCTCTGACGACACGAGTGACATAGTGTATTAAACTAACAATCAATCAATCAATTCATCCCATTGCCAATGTTTCTACCTGTTGTAGTAGAAATAGTTTTATTGCATGTACTCACTTTCAAATATCTCGGAATGTATCTCCATCAATATCAGGTATAGTTATACCCCCTTTTTTTGTAGAGACCCTTCAAACAATAATGGTTAAAACCGCCAACCAACCAAGCAATCAATAACACTGCCAATGATCTACTCAGTTTAGAATATCTCGGAATGTATCTCCATCAACATCAGGTATAGTTATATCCCCCTGTTCCGGTAGACACCCTTCAAACATGGTATGGAAGACAACATGTACCGGTGTGCTTTAATATGTGTTATATCTTCTCCAACTCTAAACGTGACGTCACACATGATCGCGTTCTGCAGCATACACATCATACATTCAGGCAAAGCTTTGTTATCGCGCCAGTCTTTTGCATTATTTTCATCCATCTAAAATGAATTTGTGAAATATATTACTCAAGTCTCAAAAATATCCACCGGAAATATATAGGTTAACTATTCTGATAAACATTGCCTTGAGAATAACAACGAGTAATAAATCTATAAATCATCAACTAGTTGGTATATGTTATAGTTATTGACCAAGCAAGTTGGTATATACGAGTTAATCTGCACGGCTCTGGTGACCCTTATTAACCCGAACTACGTATTAGTTCGGGTTAAAGGGTTATTCAGAGCGTGCAGATGATTAAATCGCATATACCGATTTGATTGGCCAATAACTTTTTTAACACATGACGTAGTCAATTAACATGAACGTTTTAGAAATGTTGACGTTATTCCGCAGTCCACGGATCCCAGAAAAGTTTCTTGTAGAGGAAAGAAAGGGGGAAATTATAAATACGACTTCGGTAAATTTTAAGTTAATATCTTTTTTTAGTATTAAGACTTATTCTAAAATTGCGATTTAATGGTAGATTTTTTTTTATCGTTTCTGTCAAATTAATTCCCAATTTTTATTAAATGGTTGACGATTAAGACTTTGACAAATTGTGTACTTTCAAATCGGTGTATGAAAAAATCATAACTGAAAGGGTTATTGAGTTTCGATTGATTGCTTTTGAATTTCTTCCCCTCAATGATATGCTTAGAGAAAGACGAACCGAGGACGATGTTATATTACCTAAATTTAAATGTTAGATAAATAGAAAATACGTTTCTCTTTCCAATCTTTAACTTCCCCAACCACACAAATTTTTTTTTATTTACTGTTTTAGTTTTTAAGACACGTCCATCTAAATGAAGTCTGATTGATATCCAAATAATCCCCTCTGTTTTGAAACAAAATATGATCTCACATATAGATATGAGAAGATGCATAACAACAAATCCTAAACATTTTTTAAAACTGTCAGTTCTTTATCAGTAAATTTTGATGTTTTGAAAGTAAAGATATTTTCAGATAACTTCCTCCTCATTTATTACATGTAAAAGCGGTTAACCCTTATATAAATAGGCCACACCGAATTACACTTTTGGTTGTTCGTACGCCAATCATAGTTGAGGAGGAGCGAGATAACCATTTCTTCTTCTTAAATTTTGATTTTATTTAGAAGTTTATATATAAGGTCGGTGGGTCTCCTTTTTTTTTTTTAGCTCACCTGATTTTGTTTTTTGTCCCTGGATTTATGAGTTTTGAACAGCGGTATACTACTGTTGCCTTTCTTTATCTAAGGTCGTTATTTTCACAAAAATATTCTCCTCCGACACTACTTGGCCATAGTTCACCAAACTTGGCTACAATCGTTCATTGGATTAGCTAGTTTAAAAAATGTGTGCGACGAACCCCTCTGTCGACCAAGATGGCCGACATGGCTGAAAATAGCCGAAGGGGTACAATGCAGTTTTTGGCTTGTATCTCTGAAACTAAAGCATTTAGAGCAAATCTGACTGGCAGCAAACATGTCATCCAGTTTAGATCTATCTGCCCACAAATTTTCAGACGCATCGTACAACCCGTTTATGGTTTATTGCTCATGAATTGGTAATTGTAAGGACATTTTGCAGTTTGTGGTTATGATATTGAATATTATCATAGGTAGAGATAAACGATAAACAGCAATAATGTTCAGTAAAGTAAAATCTACAAAAAATTCATATGTCAAAAATTGTCAATTATTATTGACCCATTAAGGTTTTATTGCCATTAATAGTCAATTTCTTCACAATTTTTCGAAAGTTCTCGTAATATTCTGTGAAACTACTTAGACAAAGGAGTAGGTCCGGTAAGGACCGATTTTGGCCTCAAATTTCAGTTTCATCTGACGAAAGATTTTGACCACTTTTTAAACACTTAAAGGGAAACTTCGCAAAAAAATCAAAAATTGATATTATGTTCATTCTGTATAAAAATGCTCAAATTCATAGATATTAAAGTTTTATTCCGCTAGATAAGCGATCACCATCGATTTTAAATTTAGAGTATCAATTATCTGCGATCCGCCATTTTGTCTTCTTTACCGATTAATAAAAACGATATGTCTATAAACCACAAAGAAACAAAACTACAGTAACCGATGTAGTCGTAATTGCGTGTCGATATCTTGTCAATCGTACGGTTGTTTTATCCGACTAACTAACTTGATACGAAAAATATTCTTACTTTTTTAAAATTACCATGGTCTGTTGTTTTTAAACTGTTGATATTGGAATTAGGTGAAAAGTCAAAGTTGAAATCATAAATAAGTGTTCCGTGAAAATTGTTTTCGAAAATCTAATTTGTTCATAATTCTTTAAAGTAATAAACAAATATATTTTGATCTTCCCTCATCTGATCACCGGCATGGCTAAAGGTATTACTTCCAAAGGTATTGTGAGGGGTGTGAGGTGACACGTCCAGGTATTCAAGCGATTTCCTGTCGGGCTTGCAAGTTCATGCATCGTTTCACTTCTGCAGGTATTGATCAGTGTACACGGCTGATAACTTATAACTTATAACTTTCCATTTTGAACTATCAGATGAATAATATACAACTCTGTCTTACTTGTCATTACTAAACTCATACGTTTGTTTATAAATAACATTTCTGGTGTAAAGAATATAATTCATAAACATATAAATAATACCCAAAAAATAAGATTTGATGAAATTAAAATCTATTTAAATATTTTTTCCAAGGGTGAATTTGGGAAAATGTAATATATAGTCATTGTCAATAGTGAAAGACAGATTGGAACAGACCAGAAATATTGATTTAAAAAAATGTACGCACTTGCCGACGATTCGTTTATACGACTGGATAGAAAGTTACGGAACTATAGGGCAATTTAAAATATATACATGTATACATTGAACATAAGAAAAAAACATATATTTTGAATAAATAGGGGTAAAAGTGTTGTAAATAGACTAGTCCACGTATGCCAACAGTATGTAATCATCGAATGTCGATAGACTATTGTATACCAGAAAAAGAAGAGAACCAATTTGATTTAAATACAGGTCGATGTATAACTTTTGCTTTGGTTCATTGAAGCTGTGGACCTAGTAAAATCACAGATTTATATTTCAATAAGATTGTTCTCGAACAAAGGAAGTAATTCGTCATCACAATTGTTATATATGCCACTGGACGAACACTAATTATCCCCAGGGAATGTGAATATTTTGCTGGGAAACTTTTGAGTATCAAAGTTTCAAATTAATTTCGGGATTTATTTTCTTTCTTGGTATTCAATAACAGAAAAAAGAATAAATTACTTGTTCGCTAAATAGGGGTATTCTTGTCAGATAAAAGACTTTTAGTTATATTTAAAAAATAGGGAAATATGACATTAAATTGGTTCTGTCTTTTTTTAAACATCGTTAAAAAGATGTGTGTCTAAGGTGAACGCCACAAGAACCCTGTAATACTAGTACGAGAGTATAGCATGTAAACATTCCTTCTCAATAATATGGTTGTATTGGAAATCTTTTCATACAGATTGACAACTCATTGTCCGATATGCATGTAATATTTTCCACATGACGCCCATAGTTCTTTCTACCATCATCATCTTATTCTGTGATATTGCTGTAAACATCGATGGTTCACACCCAAACAAAATGGGAGTAATGGACCTTCAGAGCTTCTCCGTGTTATACACTTGTGAAATATATAGACGAAATTTCTGTATTGAAATGAATCTACATCTCACAAACAGGATTTTCAAATAACGATTGTGAGTAATCACATTACAAACCAATATAAACGTATGGCAAGATATAACCATGAAGGAATTTAGTTTTTGTCAGACGCAAGAACTCATCACTATATATATCATAAACGTATACGTATATATATGCATACAGTTTCAAATATTAAGAACAAGCGGTCGATGTCGATAGTCTGTTTTCTAACTGTTCAGAGTTAGACATGTCACTTGTTCATTCTTGGAAGCCTTCATATTCCCCGTCTAACGATGGGAACTCTTTCTGATTGTGTTGACTATAAATGCTTGTATGGTAATTCTGTCGTTTATCTGTACAAGCGGTTGCATTTCCTCTCCTTTCCCATCAAACAAACGAACGAAACGCCACTAGTCTGATTTCTCTGGAGCTCATCCTCAATGGCTCTTATACGTCAGGAAACTTACATGTATACTAATAATGATTGTTTCAAGAACAACGATGTATGGACGAACTATTATAAATTCGTCAATATCAGTTATGCATGACTAAAATATAACTTTTATTACAACTACTGTATTACTTATTTGGATTAATGACGGCTATCATGTTCAACATTGCACAAATATTATCATAGAATTTAAAAAAAAATCCTCAAAAATCCTCAAAAGAAATAATGCCTTAGCTTAGATAATTGATATTCTTTTCACAAAAAGTTCGTGTAAATGATTGTTAAATGAATTTAATTATGTAAGAATAAAATGTTAAAAAGAAACTAAAAAAAAATCATGCATGTTGTATGTTGTATTTTTTTGTCAATTAAAAACTTTAAAATTGCAATAGTTTTATTAGCATTTAAACACAGCCAGATTTGAATACAAGTTAAGAAATTCCGGTAAAGTCAATGATATCAAACAGATGTACAATGGTATATCAAATTGGGCAATATTGCATTTAGTTTTTATAAAAGATTAAAACTACTATTTTTTGCTTCATATTTGAATCTTTACGCCAATTGCCGCTAAGAAAGTAATCAAAAATTGTTTCCTTTTATTTTTATACACTTTCGGAATTACGAATCTGAATTTTATTTTCAATTAATTTACACAATTTAATTATTGTATCTTTATTCTCATCGTGTATTAAATCTTAGTGTATTAACATCGTGACAGCATACTCTTTCTAATCCTTTCTGTTTATCCTTTCCAAATAACAACATTTATACCTGTGTACGCTTGAACTCACACCTGCGGCTAAATAGCTACAAGGTAAACGAATTGACCTCAAGCCGAGAAATATACAGTGACCTTTACAAAATAATATACACACTATGCTCACACATTAGTTGCATTGAAATGATTATCAAAACAATAACGGTAAATAGAACTGAAATATTTTCAGTTCAATATCAGTAAAAATGTTCAATAAATATTTTATGAAAAAAATCTCAACAATAATTAATTAAATTTATTCAAAAACATTTACTAGAGATAATTTTATAGGAGTTTAATTCAATCAATACAAAACGGTATATGCATATTCATTTTCGTTCATTCTTATATTGTGGTTCATAACTTCGACCATTCGTCAGCTGTGCGCTTTTAATTACGTATATTGTCGATAAGCTATAAGAGTTAAACAGATTTTATTTTTTCCCAGAATTCAATAAATCGGGCTAATACGTCACGACCCACTCGAGAATTCAACCAAAAAAGTTACAAATACTTGATTTTCTCCGTTATTAGAAGGAATATAAATTTAAAACTTTGCAAATGTGTTTTTTATGTTAAGATGAACATAATTAGATGATAAGTAAAAAATCGCGGAATTTCCCTTTAAGTGTCTATTTCATAGGATTCAATTAATTTATGTGAAAGATTTTAACTTATTTAATCATTAAAAACAATCCGATTCAAGCTCAAATATGAAAGATCTACCAAATATGCGAAAAAATGTCACTTTTCAGATGGTTTTTGTCAAAAACGAAAGTGGCCGCATCCGTGTTCATCCTCAATCTTTATATATGTTATGTATTATCATCAAATACAACTTCCATTTCAATATTTTGGATGAACACGAATGCGGCCACTTTCGTTTTACACGGAAACCGTCTAAAATTTAACTAAAATGCTGGAATTGTAAAGATTTCAGTAATTTAGCATGACTTAATGGTGCTAGTACCCAATATATGTGCATTGTATTGTCAAAAACAGCCCATATTTATGTAGCAGAACCATTCTACTATCCAATAAATAACTAAAAGTTTACATTTTAACAATTTTGTAAAACTGCTATATTTTGGGGCCAAAAAGGGGTCTTACTGGACCTACTCCTTTAACCAAACTCGGCCACAATCATCATTAGAAATAAAATTGAGAATGGAAATGGGGAATGTGCCAAAGAAACAACAAACCGACCATAGAGCAAACAACAGCAGAAGGTCACCAACAGGTCTTCAATGCAACGAGAAATTCCCGCACCCGGAGGGTCCTTCAGCTGGCCCCTAAACAAATATATACTAGTTAAGTGATAATGAACGCCATACTAAACTCCAAATTGTATACAAGAAACTAAAAGTTAAAATAATACAAGACTAACAAAGGCCAGAGGCTCCTGACTGGGGACAGGCGCAAAAATGCGGCGGGGTTAAACATGTTTTTGAGATGTCAACCCTCCCCCTATACCTCTAGCCAATGCAGAAAAGTAAATGCATAACAATACGCACATTAAAATTCAGTTCAAGAGAAGTCCGAGTCTGATGTCAGAAGATGTAACAAAAGAAAATAAACAAAATGACAATAATACATAAATAACATCAGACTACTAGCAGTTAACTGACATGCCAGCTCCAGACTTCAATTAAACTGATTGAAAAATCATGTCTCCATCATATGAATATCAGGCACAATCCTCCCCGCGAGGGGTTTAGTATCATACCATCATAATATATATGAGAAGAACATAACCCGTGTCATGCCAACAACTGGTTTATTAATAATAAATGTGTTTAGTTCCGATGCAAAGACCCTATAAGTCTATATACCCTATAAAGTATTGTTTAAAAATGTTTCCTATGACCCCGTCTTCCAATGGCGGTCTTTGCTTAAAATAGAACATAAAATTCAAGTCTATTATAATTTTTGAACCGTTTTAAATAGAGAAAACCGGAATGGAGCAACACTGTTCAGAATAATGACCTCTACCAATAGACACACAATTTCTTAAAGAAGTTGTTGCCCATAAATGGCAAATTTTACCTTTTTTTAAATTTTTTTTGCCTATTATTGTGAAAACTACGATATTTAAAGGGAAACTTCGCAAAAAAATCAAAAATTGATATTATGTCCATTCTGTATAAAAATGCTCAAATTTATAGATATGAAAGTTTTATTCCGCTAGATAAGAGATCACCATCGATTTTAAATTTTGAGTATCAATTCTCTGCGTTCCGCCATTTTGTCATCTTCTCCGATTAAAAATCACGATATGTCTATAAACCACAAAGGACCAAAACTACAGTAACCGATGTAGTCGTAATTGCGTGTCGATAGCTTGTCAATCATACGGTTGTTTTATCTGACTATTATAATATAAACTAACTTGATACGGAAAATGTTCTTATTTTTTTTTTTAAATAACCACAGTCTGTTAATTTTAAACTGTTAATATTGGAATTAGTTAAAAAGTCAAAGTTCAAATCATAAATAAGTGTTCCGTGAAAATTGTTTTCGAAAATCTAATTCGTTCATAATTCTTTAAAGTAATAAACTTTATTCAAATAAATTCGGATCTTCCCTCATCTGATCATCAGCATGGCTAAAGGTATTACTCCCAAAGGTATTGTGAGGGGTGTGAGGTGACACGACCAGGTATTCAAGCGATTTCCTGTCAGGCTTGCAAGTTCATGCATCGTTTCACTTCTGAAGGTATTGGTCAGTGTACACGGCCGATAACTTATAACTTTCCATTTTGAACTATTAGGTGTATAATATCTGAGACTACTATATACACATGTGTTATAGTAGTCTCAGATAATATACATCTCTGTCTTGCATGTCCGAAAGTGATATAATATACTAGTCATTACTTAACTCATACGCTTGTTTATAAATAACATTTCTGGTGTAAAGAATATTATTTATAAAAATATAAATAATACCAAAAAAAAAAAAAAAAAAGATTTGAAGAAATAGAAATCAATTTACATATTTTTTCCAAGGGTAAATTTGGAAAAATGTAATATATACTCGTTGCCAATAGTAAAGGACAGATTGAAACATACCAGAAATATTGATTTAAAAAATGTACGCACTTGTCGACGATTCGTTTATACGCCTTGATAGAAAGTTACGGAACTATAGCGCAATTTAAAATATATACATGTATACATTAAACATAAGAAAGGAACATACTTTTTGTGTAAATTGGGGTAAAAGTTTTGTAAATAGACTAGTCCACGTATGCCAACGGTATGTAATCAACGAGTTCGATAGACTTTTGTATACAAAAGAAGAAGAAGAAGAGAACCAATTTGATTTGAATACAGGTCGATATATAACTTGCTTTGGTTCATCGCAGTTGTGAACATAGTAAAATCACAGATTTATATATCAATTAGATTGTTCTCGAATAAAGGAAGAAATTCGTCATCATGACAATTGTTCCGATATTCATGTAATATATATATGCAACTGGAGGTACACTAATAATCCCCAAGGGATGTGAATATTTTCTAGGAAAGCTATTGAGTATTACAGTTTCAAATCAATTTCGGGATTTATTTTCTTTCTTGATATTCAATGACAGCAATTTAAAGAATAAACTGCTTGTCCGCTTTAGGGGTATTCTTGCCAGTTGAACAGATTTATAATTACATTCAAAAATAGGGAAAGATGACATTAAATTCGTTGTCTTTTGTTTTTAAGTAAAAGTTAATTGAATCATCAAAGTTAATATCGTTTGGTCTCGAATGTATGTTAACTATTTTTTATAGGCTAGCTCAAATCCTCATCCAAATAATATAATCTATATGTAATAATCCCTTCCTTCCACACAGAGATTTAATGCCAAGCAGTAGACATATTATAGGTATTAATTAAGTAATTAAATGAACAATAGATAACAATAATTAATCATAAATGTGCAAAGATTTGAAAACAAAAGTATTCGTACATATTATATTCCGCTTCGATAGAGTTATCTTCAGATAGTTTCAGATATTAATTAATACATGGCTTTCAACAGTCTAACTCGTACATTTTTTTGCCTAATAAAGACAATCAAAATGCTTTGGTTAAGCTATTTCTAATTTCTAAGTTCCCCTTTTTATGAGACATGAATCAAGGACAAGCGGTGTATATCATTTCATTCTGACACATGAATTAAGTTTCCCGTCTTTAACCGAAAATTGTTTATTTCTTAGTAAATTAACTTATTTGAATTCAAATAAATAATAGCACCAAATATAATTAAATAATTCCACGCCGTTCTTTTTTTATTCGTCACCAACTTGAATATGTACTTTAAATATGTACCAAGTCAGGAATATGACAGTTCTTGTCCATTCGTTTTTGATGCGTTTTGTTATTTGATTTTGCCATGTGATTATGGACTTTCCGAATTGATTTTCCTCTGAGTTCAGTATTTTTGTGATTTTACTTTTTAAATGTGTGTATTAAATGCTCCCTTGTTTTATAATCCACTGATCCGAATAGACAGTCACACCTGGCAAGGTGTGCCCTAGAGGCGTGGTTGAATACTGAAGTGCAAACAATAATTTACCTTTCAACAAGCCATTTACGAGTATTGCCACAGAACCGTGAATACACACATCGTATAAACCTAGTCATAGCAGAGATAATAAAAGGTCAATAAGAGTACACCAACATATTGTCTTTACAGATTATTGTACTTTAATTTGTTCACCTTATAAGTCCGAAAACGCATTAATTAAAAATAAATTTATAACTTTTTGTGTTGTCTACAAAAATAATTCGAAAATATACGTTTTACATAGAAAATTTATCTCATGAATGTGTACAATTGCACATGCTGTGCGTTTTATCTTCTTATTATCGGATGGTTATTAGATAAAGCATAAGTCATCGGCGACACAGGCTCTTTTGAGCCTCTAGTCTTGTTATATTTGAATGAAACGCAGCTTGGATAGCTCCTTATGTTTCAGCATATTTACCCATCCCTGGTTTTCAAATGTTTGGTAAACTCGGATTTTTTTTAGCGCATTCAAATATTTTCAAGTCTTTAAATGATTGTATTTTATCAACCAAAAAGAATCAATTTTAGACAATACAATAATTTTCGTTATAATAGTTATCAAAGGTACCAGGATTATAATTTAGTACGCCAGACGCGCGTTTCGTCTACATAAGCTCATCAGTGACGCTCAAATCAAAATATTTATACAACCAAACAAGTACAAAGTTGAAGAGCATTGAGGATCCAAAATTCCAAAAAGTTGTGCCAAATACGGCTAAGGTAATCTATAGCTGGGATAAGAAAATCCTTAGTTTTTCCGAAAATTAAAAGCTTTGTTAACAGGAAATTTATAAAAATGACCATATTATTGATATTTATGTCAACACAGAAGTGATAACTACTGGGCTGATGATACCCTCGGGGACGAAACGTCCACCAGCAGTGGCATCGACCCAGTGGTGTAAATAGTTATCAAAGGTGCCAGGATCATAATTTAGTACGCCAGACGCGCGTTTCGTCTACATAAGACTCATCAGTGACGCTCAAATCAAAATATTTATAAAGCCAAACAAGTACAAAGTTGAAGAGCATTGAGGATCCAAAATTCCAAAAAAGTTGTGCCAAATACGGCTAAGGTAATCTATACCTGGGATATTTATAAAAATGACCACATTATTGATATTCATATAAACATTGAATAGAAAAAAAAATATTTTGAATTTGCATAATTTTCTCGTGTTATTTAACATAAAAGGTGGCATATTCTGCATTAAGTTACGCGTCCTTCACGAACGGTTACGTTCGTACTTATAAGTTCATTTAATCAGGTTGGGGTTACTAATGTTAACATGTTTATCCTGCAGGTATACATAATTCAGAAATGTAATATTCGGAAACAGGTTAAAATACGACTTTTGAATTAATTAATTTAAAATTATTTTTTAGACATTGATTGACAAACCTGAGGCAAGTATCATGAGGCAATCTTATTGCATAAGATAAGTTAAGATCATCTTATCTGCTAAGAGTGTATCTTGAAGTATTCTTAGAATGATTGACAGCCCTTTAAATCCATTTTGCACTCGCAATCCTGAGAGTACTCTATACCTTTATAGAATGCTCTCTTAGTTTCAATTTTCACGAAGGGTATCTCGAACGTAAAGTTAAGTAAATTAAAAGTGTATCTGTAATTTTTTTTACTGGAAACGTAACAGAAATTTCTAAGAGCGACCAGGAGCACTCCTTTCTCTCTCTCTCACTTAGTTGATAAAATGCCGCTAGCAATGTGCGTTCGACAGGGGAAAAACATTGGATTTTCTAGACAACGATAGGATTGTCCTTGATTACAAAATCGGAAAAGTCCTTAGTATATGTACTAGCATCTGAATAACTATTTCCGATGATGATTTTCTTGTAATAATCAGATGGGTGTATAATTGCCAATGAGACAAGTATCTAATAAGGTTCAAATGAAGTGGAAGTAAAACACTTAAATTGACAGCTGCCACTCTGTGGAACAGCCTACCTGACCACTTTTAAGGACTGCAAACAGTTTTTATCAATACAGTTTTGGAATGGTTCTAAATGCTGTTGTTGTGCATGTAGATAAGCTTTTTCATACTTTAGCAATTGCTCTAAATGTTATTTTGCCTTAAATTTTGCATGTGTGCTATTTTCTTTATTTGTGCTTAATTTTGTTTGTGCTTCAGTTTTGGCTTGTTTAAATATGTATTTTAGGAATGCTTTGCAAGCAAATCAATATGTCTGTGCTGTTATATATCTTGTCTGCAAGTAGTGTGTTTTAGTGTTGTGTTTTTGTAATTTTATATTCCGTAAAAAGCTCTCAAGAGCTTATGTTTGTATTTCTATATGTGAACCAAATAAAAAAAAAAATTTCGTATGTGTATTCGTATAAGCAATTAAAAGCAATCGTACGGCCTTCAGCAATGACAAAAACCCATACCATAAAGTCGGCTTTTAAAGGAAACGACATGAAAAACATGAACTATCTAAAGTGAGAAAACTAATGGCCTTATAATCTGTTACAAAACAATTAACGAAATACGAATACGACAGACATGAACTAACGACAACCACTGAACTACAGGCTACTGACTTGGAACACGCACATAAAAATGTGGCGGGCTTAACAAATATTTTGAGAACTCAATCCTCCCCTAAGCTGGGACTGTGGAGTTACAGCACAACACAAGAAAAACACTATGATAATCAGTTGAAATAGGTCATACTTAACAACTTTAACCATCTCATCACATCTCAGTTAGTATATCTAGCATATGAGTATGTTAATCATTAGAGAAGAAAAGCATTAAATAAATTGCACCAAATATATAATAGTATGCAATCAGATTTATCAAATGACCTTTCAATGAAATAGGAAAACTTTTGTTTGATACGTTTCTGTTGAAGTGAAGTGTAAAGAGTTGAAATGTCAAAACTGTCATCAAGTAGTTAACAATACATGGTGAATGTTGAAGCGGCTTGTCGTTACAGTTATTTATGGAGAGTAGACTCACCACTGGATGGCTTGCCTGATTATATGCGTCATTTAAAACAATATCGAAACGTTCAAATGACTCGACATTCCTTGATTGCTTAGTTTGTTGTATGACTTGTGTCTCCTGAAAAGACATTTTACCAGTCATGGAAATGCCATGGAGCGTTTTGTAACAAAAGTTAATTCATTATTACACGCACGTTTGTTTTTCTAATTCAAATGCATCAAAAATGTTTTCTGCTTGTACATGTAAAGGCTTAACAACACGACCTAAGCTACTTTGCTCGTTCTTATTAAAGAGATAAGCACTACCAATAAATTTCCGGAATTTTTCGGATGTGTTCCAATGTGGTTTAAAAGTAGTCTTTTCGAAAAACAAGAATAAAAACACCTCAAAAATTATTACGCCTTAGCACCTGTACTTATTCGAGCGCAAAGACACAAATATTGATACAAATCTATGTTTAGATATATATAAGTTAAGAAAATGCATATTAAAATCATTGTGAAAAACACGGCATTTCATATACCAGAGGAAAATATTTATGATAAATGATTATAACTTATTGACAATGAGGGTCGGTTGAACACAACACATTTTGACAAAAGAGATGATTTCAGCTTCTCAATTGTGACCTTTCTATTTTTAGTTCCAATTAGTGAAATTGAAATCATAACCTGATAAATTTCACGGACGCCATCACGAGTTGGTTGACCGTTATGGAATATCCGTTTCACAGTTTATATCGGATATGTTCCTTATGCCGTTACTACAATCCCGTTCCCTTTCCCCGGATGTGACCTACTGTATAAGACTATTAACTGGCTTTGTAATAACATGAACAACACGATGGGTGCCACATGTGGAGCAGGATCTGCCTACCCTTCCGGAGCACCTGACATCACCCCCAGTTTTTGGTTGGGTTCGTGTTGCTGTTGTATCCCTATTTGTGACATATTTACCTATTGTGTTTGTTTTGGTCACGTCCGTTGTCAATATAATGGAATTTGATGAGAATGTCATACAAGTGAGAGGTTTAGCTAGCTTTAAAAACCAGGTTTTAATCGACCATTTTCTACATAAGAAAATGCAAGTACGAAGTCAGGAATATGACAGTTGTTGTTCATTCGTTTGATGTGTTTGAGCTTTTGATTTTGCCATTTGATCAGGGACTTTCCGTTTTAAATTTTCATCGGAGTTCACTATTTTTGTGGTTTTATTTTTCATTAGAAAATGAGATCAATACTTTTGGAAGTCAAGGAAATATAATTTTAGTTTTGGACATGAATGCAAGGACTGGATAAATGTTCTGATTTTATTACAGAAAACTCTTGTCAAAAAATAGTTTGATGCTGGAAAACTAATACCGGATTATTATAAAGATGACACTGAAATTTCTAGAAAAGAGGGACGAAAGATACCAAAGGGATAGTCAAACTCATAAATCTAAAACAAACTGACAACGCCATGGCTAAAAATGAAAAAGACAAACAGAAAAACAATAGTAAACATGACACAACATAGAAAACTAAAGAATAAACAACACGATCCCCACCAAAAACTAGGGGTGATCTCAGGTGCTCCGGAAGGGTAAGCAGATCCTGCTCCACATGTGGCACCCGTCGTGTTGTTTATGTGATTACAAATCCGGTAAATAGTCTAATTCGGTAGGTCACATTCATGAAAGGGAAGGGGATTGTAGTTACGACGTAAGGAACATATCCGATATCATTTGTGAAACAGATATTCCATAACGGTCAACCAACTCGTGATGGCGCCGGTAAAAAATACGAAGGGATGATTTCAACTTCACCATTTGGAACTCTTGGTTTAATAGCTTCCTTGTGAGCAGCAACCCTCTATCAAGAAAATCATGATAGGAAATGCAAGCACGGGAATATCGTATCAATTTGGAGATATATACCCCGTATGCAGGTGCTGCTGGAATGTTGCTACTTAGAAATGGAAAGTTCACAATTTGAAAGCTGAAATCATCTCTTTTGTCGTAAAGTTTTGTTTTCAACCGACCCTCATTGTCAATTTCTAGATGTAACATGTGTAAGTCAAGATATGAAGCCGACCTAACTGTATCTGTAGTATCCTTTATCTCTAGTTCGATAGGATAGATGCGTTCCACATAGTCACCAAATTTTGAATTGTTTAGTGAAAGAACATCATCTATATAGCGGAAAGTAGAGTTAAAGGATATTGCTAATTTTTTATCTTTCTTCCTAAGAAGTTCCTGCATGACGTCAGCCTCATAATAATAAAGAAACAAGTCGGCAAGTAGAGGGGCACAGTTTGTTCCCATTGGAATGCCGACAGTCTGAAGAAACACTCACGATAATGTTGCAAATTTAAATGTACAAAGTAATTCCTTAGTAGAATTTTGTATTGCCTGAATGTTACCCATATTAAATAGCAGATTTATAGGGAATAGTCAAGGATATTTTTCTTATTTCAATAAATGGATATAGTGTTGTAGTTAATGCATTAATAAGCGAAAGTATCATGTCCGCAAGGAAAATGATTTTACTTACTTGTCAGATCATATACAGATTCAGTGAACTTTAAAACAAAAAAGTTAAATCACATAAATACTGAACTTAGAGGAAAATCAATTCGGAAAGTCCATAATCACATGGCAAAATCATATAACAATACGCATCAAAAATGAATGGACAAGAACTGTCATATTCCTGACTTGGTACAGGCATTTTCAAATGTAGAAAATGGGGGATTAAACCTGATTCTATAGCGCTAACCCTCTCACTTTGATGACAGTCTCATCAAATTCCGTTATATTTACATTGATGCGTTAACTAAACAGACACAATAAATAAAATAGTCAAAATATGGGTACAAACTGTAATCTTAAACAATTTTTTTACCTGAAAAGTCATATATAAATAAATGTAAAGATTTTAAAAGATATAATTGGACTAAAAATTCATAAAACTTGCTATGTAAAGCTCTTATGTCAGAGCACATAATAGATATATTGGTATGCCCTTGTTTATGTGTGTTGCTCTGATCTGGCTTTAGTTTAACATCTAATAAAATTGAGAATGGAAATGGGGAATGTGTCAAAGAGACAACAACTCGACCAAATAAAAAACAACAGCAGAGGGTCACCAACAGGTCTTCAATGTAGCGAGAAATTCCCGCACCCGGAGGCGTCCTTCAGCTGGCCCCTAAACAAATATATACTAGTCCAGTGATAATGAACGCCATACTAATTTCCAAATTGTACACAAGAAACTAAAATTAAAATAATACAAGACTAACAAAGGCCAGAGGCTCCTGACTTGGGACAGGCGCAAAAATGCGGCGGGGTTAAATATGTTTGTAAGATCTCAACCCTCCCCCTTTACCTCTAACCAATGTAGAAAAGTAAACGCATAACAATACGCACATTGAAATTCAGTTCAAGAGAAGTCCGAGTCTGATGTCAGAAGATGTAACCAAAGAAAATAAACAAAATGACAATAATACATAAAGAATTGAAATAGTTAAATTCATATTTATGATTTATGTCAACATTATGGTAACAACTATAAAAATCATTGAAATAAATTACTTTGCTTTTCATGGGCCCTTTACTTGGAATAAAAATATCTCATCTTATCTTATCTTATCTTATTATAAATGATAAAGTAATTTTTGTATTAAATGAGTATGAGGAAAATCAGAAAGGGTTGATAGTGCAACTCAAAATTTTACTAATATTTTTAAAACTATCTCTGAGATTACTTGTAAATAAACAAAAGATTTAAAAGTAAGTATAAATAATAAAAAGTGATGTTTGCCATTAAAACTTATACTGGTTTTTTAAATTATCTGCCATTTAAAAGTCTTTTTGACTCTATAGTTAACCAATAGCCACTTATAATTTAGAAATTACTTATATGGATACTTATGTTTCGATATTTAGAGCACACAAAAGTGCAAATATCTCCAAAACAAACATAGACCTCCTTGACTTTACAGATAAATAATCTGCTTAGAAAAATTCCATTTGACTTTCTGTATATCCCCGGAACAAGACAATCTTCATCAAACATAGCTGTTAGAACAGTGCTAGGCAGATACCCACTATATTGGTGCACATAAAAACTCAACGAATACTTTACTTACTATCAAGATTACTAAATTCTGAAATTAATCCATTATTATATGAACCCTTTTTACTTTCTAAAAGTTGGGATGAATCAGCTTACTATTATATATCTAAGGTGTCTTCCAATTTTTTTTTACATCAGTTCTGATTTTTTATAAGCTCTTGAAAATATAAACTGGTATTTAGGTTTTATATGATAAACTTTGTCGAGCATCACTTTAAGACACACATACAAGATACATTACAACCAGTGGCAAATATTTCATGCATTATCAAGACGACAACATATTTTCAATAAATAGGTAGGTTCTACAATGAGGGACATAATGATATTTTCGGAGACTTGGTTTTGTACCTTTCTTATTCCAAGAATTTCGGTATGGGCCTAAAGATTTACGGGTATGAGGAATATCAGCTAAACAGGATTTGATTGATACATTTTTGAGCGAGGAAACACTGCTTTATTTGTTCGAAACTTCTATATGGCACTCCTTAAATAACTTAGGTCGTTTGAAATCAAAGTTCGAGAAATTCTAAGTGCCACGAGATAATAAGGTTAAATGTAAAGGGATAAAAATGTTGCCTTGCAGTATACCAGTGACGGTTGAGTTTTTATTCTTCGAGGGTATCACCAGCCCAGTAGTCAGCACTTCTGTGTTGACATGAATTATCATTGATATGGTCATAATTATAAATTAAGCTGTATTTGGCAAAACTTTTGGGAATTTTTGTTCTTCAATGCGCGTCTGGCACAAATACAATTTTTGTAATCCTGGTATAATATGATGAGGTTATTTATAGCTCACTCAACCTTTCACTTGTATGACAATCGCATAGCATTACATTTAATGACAACAATTTATATTCTTTATTACCATGAAGACAATAGCGAAATGTATAAATAAAGGCAACGGTAGTTTACCGGAAACAAAAAAGTCATTTATCAATTGAGAGAAAAAAATCCGGGTTTCAAACTAAAACAAAGGAAAGCACATGAACTATAAGAGGAAAACAAAGGATCAAGAGAACCTCTACAGTGCAACAAAAACAAACACCAACATACTTAGAAACGAACTATTTGATAACAACTGCCATATTCTTGATTTGATGGAGGTTTTTTTTAAGAAAAAAAAACGGTGCATTGAACCTGCTAGCCAAACCTCCCGCTTTATGACAATGTTAAAAAATATATCGCTAAAATGATAACACTACGTGCAAGAAACAAAGCTCAAACACACGCAAGAACATTCATCGTAGAGAAACTCACAAACAATAATTAATAGTCGACAACTTCGCAAACCGTAGAACAACAACGAAAGTATTCCATCAACGACAAACACCACAGGATATCAAAAACAGTGACGCGCTAACATGCTATCTCGAACTTTATACAATTGTCTTCAAAATACTCATTCAAACAAACCTCAAGACAATGATGCCATGGAAAGGCAATACCATAACCATTTGACTATAAACGATAAGACATAACAGACGATCCAACCGAAATCCAAAAAAAAAAAAACCCATCAAAAATAAATGCATGAATGTTGGATGAATAAAACACCGAGACAAGCCGACGTAACGAAATGCAATTTCACAGAAGTCACAACAGTCACAGCCGGGGTTATGACAATGATGATATTGAAAGACATTCCTATAATCACTTGGACAACAAACAATAAGACATAACACATTATTCAACGCAAACCATAAAGGAGGGGCGAAAGATACCAGAGGGACAGTCAAAGTCATATATCGAAAATAACTGACAACGTCATGGCTAAAAATGAAAAAGACAAACAGACAAATAATAGTACACATGACACAACATAGAAAACTAAAGAATAAGCAACACAAAACATAAACATTAAAAATAAATACATTAACACGGAACCGAAGCCAAAATAATACTACCAAAAATGGAATAAAAATTAAAGTTAAAATATATACAAGAAACAAATAAAAGAACATTATAAAACATTATTAAGATAATAAACAATTTTAGTACCTAGAATCTATACTCTAGACCATCACGTTGTATTTGTGAAATTAACACGGGATGTTTAATAACAAGGTTTGTGCATCTTCAAATGAACTCCTCTTGAAAAAGGACTAGACGTTCTTTTAGATAACCCTGCTTCTTCTATTTGCTATTTGCACAGAGACTTCATCGTTACTAAAGTTGTTTTATTTTCTAGCATTAGGATAATTTTAGAAATGAAAACAAATCATATTTAAACCTAATTATTGAACGTTTAACATGTATCTACGATTTTCATGCTACAACATATAGAAAATCAAAGGTTGCAACTAAGCTCCATAGAGAAATTAATTTTCACGTTAGAAAAAGTGACAACAGCTATAATTTCAAAAATGGAATATGTGTAGATTCTTAAAGATGTAAACTTTCATTCGAATGCATGGGATTTGAGAAAACTGTTTGTTGGGTAGTCAAATCCTACATCAATTTGTATGATAATCACCTTTCAGTAGGACAACCAGAAGCGCCTGAGTAAGGATTTCGGCGCTCAGTGATACGGTTCACTAGACGACGTTGGCGGCCATTATTTGACGTCAGATTTGGCATTCCTCGTTGAAAGTTGCATTTATAACATTCTTGGATGCTTTAACTTTGTGCCACACAACATAAAAGATAAAACTTTATTCCAGATATTGCAGGTAATTATTTTCAAAGAAGTCGTATCCCAAGAAATGATTTAAACGGCAAAAATAAAGTTTAAAATAATGAAACATGAATATTGAAATCCAAGTTTTCATCATTTCCTTTTCATGTAATGAATTTACTATTTAGGCAGCAACCATTTGATTTTCTGGGGGGGGGGGGGGGGGGGGGGGGCTACAGGCCCGTAGCCAGGAATTTCCAAAGGGGGGTTCGTTGGACTAACAAACTCGTCTTTAACAGTCACAATTCGAACAGAACATCGACTTTAACAGTGCTTATTTGTTTTCAAGGGGGGGTTCGTCCGAACCCCCCGAACCCCCCCTGGCTACGGGTATGGGCTATGGTTTTTTTTGGAAAAAAAAGTTTGTTTCCAGTTTTTGGAGAAAAAAATAATTTGTTTTTGATTCTGAGAAAAAAAAATTGTTTGTTTCACCCTCAGCTGCCTCCCAGTATATGTAATGCTAAAATTGAAAGAAAAAAATTGTTTTCGACTTGTCACGAAAAAAATTTGTCCAGAAAAAAAAACCATAGCCCCCACCCCACCTGCAAATACGGACCAAAACGAATCAAATTTGAAAGCGTGGATGATCATGTTTCATGCCGACTGTAAGTTCTCTAAAAAAGGGGGTTGGGTGGGTGAATTTTGCTGCACGTCAAAGTTAAGACGTCCATATGTACTAAATCATTACAATGTAAGACATATTCACTTTAACTCTTGGCTACTTTATACCTGGTCTTATATAAATAAATTCCCATTTCATCTGGGAACAATTAATTTTATCTTCATTATAAACTTACTACCTAACTAATTTTATTCAGGATAAAATCCAGTACAAAAGGATCATTGCTGAAACACATGAACACATATAAAAACATATACAAAACAAAACAACAATAAAACATAACAGCCAACACTTTTGACACTTATAACAACATGAACAAGCAAGAGACAAAACTCATTATATGTTAATTGTTTATGTGTTAAGAATCAGAATGTATTGTGTATTGTTGTCATTATTGCCGTCAGGGGCCCTTAATTGGAAAATAAAGAACTTTGAACTTTTATATGATTTCATTTATATAATACATGTACACTGAAGTTTAATATTTTATCTATAAAAATTAAATCTTTTATGAACACAAATTGATACAATACAAAGGGAAAGGGATTATAGGCACTTGTTTCTGACAATGGGGGTTCACTATCCATACTCTTCTTTCCCATATATAAAAAAATTAACCAGATACATGTAGTATCCCCATTGTAATTAACCAATCACCCGTCACCCATTTGAGAGTTTACACAGTGACATACATTTACATGTCAGACCAGAAACTAACAGATTTCAGTGGCAAAACCAGAACTTTTCATAAAGGGGGGGGGGGGGGGGGGGGGGCTCCAGTCATGCTTCAGTCCCTATATAATCAACCAAATTTTTACCAACAAGGTCTCAATAGTCATGACAGTGGTGGTTCCAGGATTTAAATTGAGAAAAACTGGGTTGTGAGTGCCCCCAAAATGTATATAATTTTAGCTTGTATTGTACATGTTATGATATTTATGTACACTATAATATAATTGAATATAAAAATGTTAACGAAAGGATTGTTAACACACAAATCTGCTCCATGTTATGATATTAAACATTGTTATCTAACATGTTTAACACCGCCACATTATTTATATATGTGCCTGTCCCAAGTCAGGAGCCTGTAATTCAGTGGTTGTCGTTTGTTTATGTGTTACATATTTGTTCTTCGTTTTTTCATAAATAAGGCCATTAGTTTTCGCGTTTGAATTGTTTTACATTGTCTTATTGGGGCCCTTTATAGCTGACTATGCGGTATGGGCTTTGCTCATTGTTGAAGGCTGTACAGTGACCTATAGTTGTTAATGTCTGTGTCATTTTGGTCTTTTGTGGATAGTTGTCTCATTGGCAATCATACCACATCTTCTTTTTTATATTATACATAAAAAATAATTTTTCAAGACTTGGAAATATTTTCTTTGCCCATTATTGCCTTTAACTTTTATGTATTGAGCAAAATGCTTGAGGCATAATTATTTATAATACTTAGTAAAAACATGTATTTTCTTGGTAATTCATATGGCAAATTTGTATTAATGTGTTGATAATAACAATGCAAAGTTTAATTTTGCTTTGAATAATTTAGTATATAATTTATTTAGTAATTGTATGTACATTTGCTTTATATTTACAGGAAGGAGAAAGATGTTCACTATGAATCAAAAATTCAATACATAGGACTTTTATATATCAACAAAAAACACTTGTACATGTGCATGTGTATGTCATGTATGTGTGATATACATACAACAAGAAAACAGTAATCAAATGGAATGTCAACGACCAGTGTCCAGTAATGTTGAAAGCAAAATGATTTTGATAGAAAACAATAGGACTAGAATATATTATGGGTAAGTAATCCAAAAGTGTCTGTTTAGGGTAAAAACAGTCAGTTATTTACAGTGTGCTATGATTTCAATCCCACAAATATGAAACAAAAACATAATATACATGGTATGCAGACTGTTTTCATAAGGGAATTGACTGAAAATATCTACATTTAACAGTCAGACATAATTATATACTAAATTATTCTTTTTTATATATAAAAGTTGCCAATGGAATAAATTGAGAATGGAAATTATAATTAATGAGATATAGGTAAAAGAATCATACACAGACTTTAAGGTCGAATGGTATTCTTTTAATAGTTTAAAGATTTTATTCTGTTGTCTATGCTGTATAAATGTCAAGATAGTTACATTTGGATTTAAAACCTAATTTCAAGAATGAAGGGTACCATAATTTAAATTTATTTTATGATAAAAAAAAACAATATAAGGGAATTAACTCTTACATGATGTGCATCATATCCATGCAAATGAAGCGTTTTAATAAATCTGACCATTTTTATACGACCGCAAAAATTGAAAATTTTTTGGTCGTATATTGGTATCACGTTGGCGTCGTCGTCCGAATACTTTTAGTTTTCGCACTCTAACTTTAGTAAAAGTGAATAGAAATCTATGAAATTTTAACACAAGGTTTATGACCACAAAAGGAAGGTTGGGATTGATTTTGGAAGTTTTGGTCCCACCATTTTAGGAATTAGGGGCCAAAAAGGGCCCAAATAAGCATTTTCTTGGTTTTCGCACTATAACTTAAGTTTAAGTAAATATAAATCTATGAAATTTTGACACAAGGTTTATGACCACAAAAGAAAGGTTGGGATTGATTTTGAGAGTTTTGGTTTCAACAGTTCAGGAATTAGGGGCCAAAAAAGAGCCCAAATAAGCTTTATTCTTGGTTTTTGCACAATAACTAGTAAAAGTAAATAGAAATCAATGAAATTTAAACACAAGGTTTATGACCACAAAAGGAAGGTTGGGATTGATTTTGGGAGTTGAGGTCTGAACAGTTTAGGAATTAAGGGCCAAAAAGGGGCCCAAATAAGCATTTTTCTTGGTTTTCGCACCATAACTTTAGTATAAGTCAATAGAAATCTATGAAATTTAAACACAAGGTTTATGACCATAAAAGGAAGGTTGGGATTGATTTTGGAAGTTTTGGTTCAAACAGTTTAGGAATAAGGGGCCCAAAGGGTCCAAAATTAAACTTTGTTTGATTTCATCAAAAATTGAATAATTGGGGTTCTTCAATATGCCGAATCTAACTGTGTATGTAGATTCTTAATTTTTGGTCCTGTTTTCAAATTGGTCTACATTAAGGTCCAAAGGGTCCAGAATTAAAATTAGTTTGATTTAACAAAAATTGAATCCTTGGCCAAATTGGGGTTCTTTGATATGCTGAATCTAATAAAATACTTAGATTTTTGATTATTGGCCCAGTTTCAAGTTGGTCCAAATCGGGGTCCAAAATTAAACTTTGTTTGATTTCATCAAAAATTGAATAATTGGGGTTCTTCGATATGCCAAATCTAACTGTGTATGTAGATTCTTAATTTTTTGTCCCGTTTTCAAATTGGTCTACATTAAAGTCCAAAGGGTCCAAAATTAAACTAAGTTTGATTTTAACAAAAATTGAATTCTTGGGCTTCTTTAATATGCTGAATCTAAACATGTACTTAGATTTTTGATTATGGGCCTAGTTTTCAAGTTGGTCCAAATCAGGATCCAAAATTATTATATTAAGTATTGTGCAATAGCAAGAAATTTTCAATTGCACAGTATTGCGCAATAGCAAGAAATCTTCAATTGCACAGTATTGTGCAATAGCAAATATTTTCAATTGCACAGTATTGCACAATAGCAAGAAATATCTAATTGCACAATATTGTGCAATAGCAAGAATTTTCAATTGGAGTTATCTTTCTTTGTCCAGAATAGTAGTTGAATCAACTTAAATCATTGTTTTATACAATATACAATGTATATTCACTTTTACTACCAACTGATAAATTAAAACAATCTTTACCATTCAGTGATTACAAGCACTTTCTTTACGTTTTAATATTTTATGATGTATTTAAATGAGTAGTTATTGTTGCAAACTCCATTAGAAATTTGAATTGAGATCAGTTTTGTAATAAGGGAAAGGGGGATGTGAAAAAAAATTGGGGGGGGGTCAATTTTTTTCATTTCAGATTTCATAAATAAAAAGAAAATTTCTTCAAACATTTTTTTGAGAGGATTAATATTCAACAGCATAGTGAATTGCTCAAAGGCAAAAAAAAATTTTTAAGTTCATTAGACAACATTCATTCTGTGTCAGAAACCTATGCTGTGTCAACTATTTAATCACAATCCAAATTTAGAGCTGAATCCAGCTTGAATGTTGTGTCCATACTTGCCCCAACCGTTCAGGGTTCAACCTCTGCGGTCGTATAAAGCTGCGCCCTGCGGAGCATCTGTTTTTGTTAGATAAGAGAATGACTTGAGCAGACTGTATTGAAGTCATAGATGGCAATAACAATGAAATACAATATATTATAATTATCATTCTTCATTACTTTTTGATTGAATTAACAAACTTAATTTAATAACAAAATATTTCATTTTCAGAAGACAACACATCCTGTCAGAGGAATAATTTTACTGGAGGATAAAAATTTTGATACCTGGAATCAGCAATTTATATGAAATTTGTTATGAGAGATATATTCATGTACAGAATGGTATCCGAGGTGGTTCAAGTGATTATCAGCGGATATTTTTGTTGAACTAATGCGGGATTTAATAAATGAAAGTTTAACAGACTATGGGCTCCAAAGTTTATTAACAAGAGGATTTTTTAAATATGTGAGACTCATCAACATTAAAAAGTGCAGAAGTGAAATGTCACCATATTTATTAAAAAAAATCAGATTATTGACTCGGTTGTTTTCATGAATATTTTGTTTTAAGCAATTTCACTGTTATATAATTAATAAGATTCCACGTTTATTTTATACTTCTGACAACCGAATATTATATCTTCCCTCTGGCCTCAAGTGTTTCCCTTTTATTTTGCATGAGTGTAATTTAAAAAAGCTCGCTTTTAGTTTTGGGCAAATTCAAGTTTTGCCATTCCAGAATTATTCGACTTTTTTCCTGGTAAATTAGACATGTACCCACATGTTGTATTTTGCTTTGTTACTTTTTCAAGAAATTGTGGATCAAGGCTGAATTTTATCAAATAAGCTCATTTTTGGATATTTATCACATATCACATACTTGAATAATCTTTAAAATTGAGAATATAGATGGGCAATGTGTCAAAGAGATAACAACCCAACCAAAGAGCAGAAAACGAGCAGAACCAGTAGTATGCTTATATTGATTTACTTCACTTTTGCCTTGTTGTTGAGATTGAGTGAAAGAATTTTTGTTTTGTTTATTCCTATCAATTAGGGGGTTGGGGACTTGTATTCAACACTGCATAACTAAATGTATATCCCATCACCAGATATGAAGCAGCCAACCATACAAAATAGGTCCCCTGTCACTAAAAGGAGAAAAGAGATGCACAACATACAAAATATTCCATAAGGCTAGCTACATTGTATCATTTGAAATTATGTTTCATTTATTTTTTTTACATGTGGAATTGTTTTTTGTAAGTAGTTATTTATTCAATTCAAGGTAATAAATACAGTTACCTTTCAGTAATATGAAAATTAGAAAGTTGGGGTATGATCAATGCCAATAAGACAACTCTCCACCAGATATCAAATGTCTAAAAAGATTAACTTGAACAAAAAGCAGTTAGTGAGCCACATGTATAAAAGACCCTGTTACATGACACAAGACAGGCTGAAAAGGAATATTCTGCATCTGTATGCAAAAATGAAAATATGTTTAGAAATAAATGCATGTGTAGCAATGGATGCAAATGAATAGTCAATCCAGACAAAATCTGCAACGTTTTGGCGTATGTGGTTTATGCACAAAATTGTCAACCAAATTTTACATACTTCATTCAAATAATTTACATTAAAGAGGACAACAAAATAAAAAAAAAAAGAACAGGGCTAATGGGTATAAGGGCAAAGCACCCAGGGCGAACAAGTACATAGGTGGATCCAGGGGCCCCCCCCTTTCATGGGAAAAATTTGGTTGATTATATAGGGAATCAATGAAGCATGACTGGAGCCCCCCCCCCCTTTAGGAAAAGTTCTGGATCCGCCACTGAAGTACTATTGTGAAAGGACCAGGATTTCTTTAGAATTCCCACCACCTACTTTGAATAGAATTGGTCATCCCTCCTATGCATAGATATATTGATAGTCAGTATGTCAATGCCCCAAGAAACTGCAAAATGAATTTTTAATAAGTTTTTAAAGTCATGATGAGTTTGAACCTCCACTGTAACCAGAGATTGAGAACCATGAGCCCTAAAAATGACACATGCCTCTGACAAAATAAAAAGAGCATGCCCCTGCCAACGCCCCCTTTTAAAAATAAGAAACCAAACAAAACACACAACGATAATTATATTAACGAAAGGAATATCAATAGCTTTTCTATGACCTAATCAGATTAAATGTTCATTAAAAACTCAGCGGCAGGTAACAATATTCACGGAATGAATCTTGTTTTTTATAAGTTACTTTGAAAACTTTTAGTTAAAGTACGATCATGATTTCAACAAATCAGTCGGGGTCCCATGATGTGTAAGCGTAACACTCTAGGGTACCAAGTATGGTATAACGTTGGTATGGATTCAACATATTGCATGCCTTCCTTGGCATTAAGATTAACAAAATTGCTACAAAGAAGAAAAGAATCCAACTTTTAATGACATTTTACGTTGGCATTTTCGGCGCCGGAAATTGACAACGTTTATCTATATACTGACACAACTTCGGTTGAGGTCGATTCCGGCAATTCTGCATAAAAAATCACATCCAGTAAAATTTATTGATGTCTTAACATATATTTGATATGTTTAAACTATTTTTAGTGGATAATTTTTTCGAGAGATGAATTTCTATCGTGTTCTTCAGAAACAAGGTAAAGGGAGAAACAGGGCCCCCATAGTGGGGACATACAAAGTAAAGATGACCATTCTCCATTTCTACTCGATAGAAGTGCCTAATTTTTTCAAAACACATACATTTTGTACCAAAGATTAGCATATGAAAGTTTTAAAAAAATTGAGTCGGAGATTTTTTAGAAACACCTCATAATTTTAGCATATCAATAGACGTAATGGAAAAATAGCCAAAAATGGCGCCTTCTTCAATTTCGAAAAAAATCTATAATTTTACAATTCAGTGACACAGACTGCTATATTTAAAGTGGTTTTATACCTAATGATTCACCTTTTCATGATATTTGAATAAATATTTACTTTAAAAACAGAAACTCTTCCAATTTTCAAATCTACCGACCATGCAAGGAAAAACCTATAAAAGATTGAGACCCCTACTTTAAAATGGGAACAAATTTTTGCCCTGGCTTGGACACCTCTGTTCTTTACGAATTTCAATGCCAAAAACTCGCGAGAATAGGTTGTAAAAATTTTTAGCAAATCGAAGGATAGGTATTTTTTTGTTCCCATTTTTGATATAGCCATTTAATCCTATAGTGCAGAAAATCAAAATACGAAATTCTATGTTCAGATGTAAAAAAATAAGATTTCCTTATGTTTCAATGATCAAAAATGAAAATAATATGTAAACTCATATATTTTTCTCATGTAGATATGCTTAAAATCGACAGTATTTATCGTCCGCACTTTGCCGCAAACGAATTTAAAAAAAATACAAAAGCGCGCCATTTTTCAGTTGACGTCGGCCGACGCAAAATAGTCCAATTTTCGGCGTAGGACTACTGAGCGCCGCTGAATCACATTTTGGCCGAAAAGGCACATCCGGTTGTCCTACTGTTTGTCATCTGGATATTTCTTTGGTAATATGAAATAGATTTCGCTTAAAAAGTGATAAAATTGCTTATCTATCTCATCTTCAGAAGTTGTGTTTCCGATATTCTTAGATAATTTAACGATCGATAAAAAGAGTTTTCTAAAGGTTTGTACTTCTTCTTTACCAAAAAATGATTCTATTTCAGCGTTCATCGAAACATGGTTCATATTTTCTCCTTTTTTAGATATTGTTTTTTGTGACTGTTTCGGACTGATTACTGTTCCTTCTCCGTTACAACATATACTGACCAATGTTTTCATGTATGCGGGTTCACCCATGTGTTGCCCAGCTAATCCATTATTATGTACTGTTTTATCTAAAAATGCATATCAATGACATATATCATTTTTTGGCAAAAAGAAGAAAAATCATCATGATTATGTTATCGTTGAATCTTCTCTGAATTGTATTTAAGGTAGCACAATTCAAAGATTTTTCATACCAAATCATCCATGTTTAAAGTTTATAAATGAGGTACAAAAAGAAAGAAGAAAGATTTCCTGTGGATAGTTGTCTCAATAGCAATTATATCACATCTCCTTTTATAATCTTTCAAATTGTGATAATTTCATTATGACATAGTTATTACATAATTAAGTATTATGTAATTAGTTGCTTTATTGTAATGTACATGTTCCAGACCGTATGAGTATTCTGGACTTAATATTAAGTAGTTGGTCAAGTTTTGTAGATACAAATGTATATAACAGATCAACATAGCTTAAATCTCAAATTAATATAAAAAGTTCAATTGTAATTGAAAAGAAAGCTTAATATCTTAACTATTTGAAAAAAGTAACGCTTATTTAATCTCCTGTATTTAGCATGTCAGTAATACATTAAAATGATTAATTAAAAAGCCCACTATGCTCAATGAATTTGAATTTATCGGAAGTAAACATGATTTGGGAGGACAATTGATTTTGAATATTTAGGAACTTTACAAAAATGGCATATGCAAAGGAACATGCATGAACAAACATGTAAATGTAAAAATATATGACGTTCCTTGAATCCTTGTGGTAGCAAGTTTCACCTTGGTAGAGAGTAACACAATATGACTCATTTAAACAAATATTTATTTTCAAAGTGTTCGAATATTCATGTTATCCATCTAATTGTAAAAATAACAATTTGAAAACTATTGATAAAGATTTTAAAAATGTGTGTTAGAATTTAACCCATATGATCCCAAAACATGTATGATCAGCTGGACCGTACGATTATACTTATACGATGCGACCGTACGAGTATACGTATACGGTCCGAACCATACATGTACGGTCCAAATACACATATGGTGTGGAACAAACACACTTGAATGAAATTAGCTTCTTTGTTATTCATAGCATCCAAAATGTTTTATAAATTCTTATATAACACAGTTTGACCTCCAACAGGGTGTTTCAGATTTTTCCTATATATTCATTCTCTAATAAACCTTCGATGTTGTCTGCTATATGGACGGATTTTTGTCGCTTTGACACATTCCCCATTTCCTTTCTTATTGAAGGTTGCAACCTGAATTCATCCAAGAGATCACTAAATTTAATTGGGTATAACATTTGTTCTATTGATGTATTTAGAAATATGAGACACCATTTTGAAGATAATTGGTCAAGAAACATTTTAATTGAAAATTGAAAATAAAAGATTTTCCTACTTTTTTCCTATTAAGTTCAAAATAATTCAAACATGCACCATGGGAGTACTTCAGGATTAACCTTTAATCATAAATCAATTAGGTTTTGACCAGTAAAAAAACATTTCATTTCATCAATATTTAAGGAATGACTGTAATATTTTGTCTGTCTATGGAGAAATAACATAAAAAATTTGGTGCACACTGAATACCGCGCGTAGCTGGTTATTTAACAGTTTTTTTTAATGTCCTGTACCAAGTCAGGAATATGGTCATGTTATATTATAGTTCGTATATGTGTGTGTTACAATTTAACGTTGTGTTTCGTTTGTGTCGTTTGTTTCCTCTTATATTTGAGTGTGAATTCACATTATTATAAGACGTGTCACGGTACTTTTCTATCCCAAATATATGTATTTAGTTTTGATATTACATTTGTCATTCTCATCGGATTTTGTCTAATGCTTAGTTCGTTTTTATGTGTGTTACATTTTAATGTTGTGTCGTCATTCTCTTATATTTAATGCGTTTCCCTCGGTTTTGGTTTGTGATCCGGATTTTTCTCTTTCTATCGATTTATAAATTTTGAATATCGGTATACTAAAGTTGCCTTTATTTAATCCTGAAGTATTCCCATGGTTCATGTTTGAATTATTTTGAGTAGTCAGTTGCTACTGATATGGTCAAAACTCCGCCCACCATAATAAACCTTTACCATGAATGATCCAACAACTTAAATTACATATTGCATTTACTTATTTGAATATGAATTTTATTCATTTAGTTCATTAAATAATATGTTTGGTTTTTTTTGTGAATTTTACAAAAAGTAAGTTATGCGTTTGTACACAAAATGATCATTTGGTCTGTCTATAGGATTCTTACAGGGTATTTCTAAAATTATAATTGTTTACAATGATAATATGGATTATGACATAAGGAAGATTTTTTCCATTTTTGCAGTTTAAAATTGAAATTTTAAACTGTTTTTTCTTTTAAAAAGAATTCATATTCTGAAAATATTCTCAAAAAATTCTAGTAGAAACATCAGAAAAAAGAATTGTTTTACAATTACATTTGTTTAATATTTGTACATTTATATATTGATGTCCACTATGTCTTCAAATTGTTGTTTTATTGTTTGTCCTACAGCTCCAATACTAAAATGTATTTTAATTTGGAATTTATTATCTTCATTTTTTCCAATTATTCCTTATTTCAACAATTTTTATAACCATTATTTCAATTGCTGGTCAGTGGTCATAAATCTATCAAATGAATCTATTGATTAACACAAAGTACTGACTACATGTTTTATCTTGTATCAGTAAGACACATGTATTTGTTTATAAAACTAACTATCATCAAAACTCATTAACAATGGAAGATATGTAAATTAATTTTTTCTTCTGTTGTTTTCGAATATTAAGAAGTAACAAAAACAGCTGAAAATGATTTGATAAAATTTAGTCGCTTTTGTATTGTGCTACCTTAAGTATTTGTATGATTATAAAAGTTTTTCTGGTATACAGGTTGTCAATTATATATGAAATGAAAATTATCTTGTCTTTTTAAGATCGTTCGAATCAAAAAACTCTGTTAACCAAATAATCTTCTCGAACCATTCTTTGACAAATAACCTGTAATGTATGATCAATTCAAAACATCAGTATTTAGTCAAAAAGTAAGACCGTAATATAATAATATTTTTTTCTAACAAATTGGGAAAGCACATTGACCAAGTAGGACATAATGCAAAAGTATCATCAAGAAAACGAAAAATTTAGTAGGACAGAACACCTCGGTATAACGTTCAAATCGTTAATCTAAATGGTTTCCGAAAATATTGTCACAATGCATACACATATTGGCTCAAACGAATGAGCAGTGCATACTACTTTCAACGAGCTAGATCGAGGGTGCATCAATGATATAAAATAAGCCAGCAACATATTTCTGATAAATTACCTGAATATTTCCTTTTATATATTCTAATTGGTCTTCGTCTTCCCACAGAAAAATACGCAATAGATGTTATACCTAAAAGTAAGAAAGCACGAAAAGAATTAGTGTTTTAATTAAGTAAACGTAATAACATATTGTAAAACAAACAGGCAAATAGTGATTATATAGATAAAAAGTGCATCGTCCGTCTTCCATATCAACAAAAAATAGTTTATGTCATAAATTTATTCGTTAGACCATGGAGGATCTCTGTATATATATCTACTTGATTAGACATATATGCATTACCATCAATCTAAAATATATTTGATGTTTCTTATAAATCAATTCTCTTATATTGAAGGTCATTGATAGCCTCGATACCGTGTTTCGTTTGTGACAAACCATTTCAAACTGTGTAGGTGCGTGTATTCTTCCTCGTATTGCACGTATTACTATAAGACGTGTCACGGTACTTTTTCTATCCCAAATTTATGTATTTGGTTTTGATGTTATATTTGTTATTCTCATCGGATTTTGTCTAATGCTTAGTCTGTTTCTCTGTGTGTTACATTTTAATGTTGTGTCGTTGTTCTCCTCTTATATTTAATGCGTTTCCCTAAGTTTTAGTTTGTTACCCCGATTTTGTTTTTTGTCCATAGATTTACGAGTTTTGAACAGCGGTATACCATTGTTGCCTTAATTTGGACCTGTAAATCTAAGTTCTATAAACGATAACTCACCAAATTCGACGTAGTTTATCTCTGTCCTCACTGATTATAAGCATTTCTTGCAGTGAGCAGAGCTATTCATATTTACACTGTAATTTCCTTTTTAATGTTATCAAACCAAACATATGAAAAGAACGACGCCTGTACAATACATTTAGCAGAACAGTTATCAAAGGTACCAGGATTATAATTTAGTACGCCAGACGCGCGTTTCGTCTACATAAGACTCATCAGTGACGCTCATATCAAAATATTTTTAAAGCCAAATAAGTACAAAGTTGAAGAGCATTGAGGATCCGAAATTCCAAAAAGTTGTGCCAAATACGGCTAAGGTAATCTATGCCTGGGATAAGAAAATCCTTAGTTTTCGAAAAATTCAAAGTTTTGTAAACAGGAAATTTATAAAAATGACCACATTATTGATATTCATGTCAACACCGAAGTGTTGACTACTGGGCTGGTGATACCCTCGGGGACGAAACGTCCAACAGCAGTGGCATCGACCCAGTGGTGTAAACAGTTATCAAAGGTACCAGGATTATAATTTAGTACGCCAGACGCGCGTTTCGTCTACATAAGACTCATCAGTGACGCTCATATCAAAATATTTTTAAAGCCAAATAAGTACAAAGTTGAAGAGCATCGAGGATCCGAAATTCCAAAAAGTTGTGCCAAATACGGCTAAGGTAATCTATGCCTGGGATAAGAAAATCCTTAGTTTTCGAAAAATTCTAAGTTTTGTAAACAGGAAATTTATAAAAATGACCACATTATTGATATTCATGTCATACATGTAATATACTTTCAGTAGTGTTTACATTGTCGCATCATATATCTCATAAACTTTTAATCAGAGCTTCCAGAAATTGTGTATTAAACTTCATGTGAGCATGACATATCGTGTGATCACGGGCATTAACTACTTATTGCAGGGGTATTGTGTCTCAGTAGAACTTCATAATAATATTTATATAGTGTTCTCGTTTTATTCCTTAATACAATCAACTTAAATGAATTTTTATCTCCTTCTAACCAAAAGAACCTGGCCACATCATAGCAGAACTAGTTATAATTTAGAAGATGGTTCTTATGAAAAAGCAATTAAAGATTATACATTACCAATAAACATAATAAGGAACATAGTGGTGTAAACGATGTGTAGTGTGCAGTAAGGATCTGCAAAAAAATACAATAAAAGGTTTACATTTGTTTTAACAATTCTATTTTATATTCAATATGAATAATAATGATTGTATAGATGATGATATTCTATTCAATATTTAAAATAGTGATTTTGATTATCATATTCAATATTAATGATGATGATGATGATGATGATGATGATGATGATGATGATGATGATGATGATGAGGATGATGATGATGATGAGGAGGAGGAGGAGGATGAGGATGAGGAGGAGGAGGAGGAGGAGGAGGAGGAGGAGGAAGAGGAGGAGGAGGAAATATTTTAAAGGGGTCAACTGAAGCTCGCCTCATAGTGCGTGATTTATTACTTAGTTAGCTCTTTTAGTTAGCTGTATAGAGCCATATATCATTGATAATATTTTGGACATATGATCTTCAAAGAACAAAAATTACACATGTTTAAAATGTTACCTTAAGGTAGATGGGGTGTCTAAATTATAATCCATAGAATTTTTTCATAATTTGCCAAAATGTAGTTTATATAATGCTTTTCAAAAAATAATAATAAAAATAATGGGTCACCGGGCTTATTTCCACGCTTCACGGTGTTCAAAATTGACAAATTTTGTATAGATTATGTATGTAAAATCCAATTTTCTGCAATAAATCTACACCATAGAATTTTGAGATAACATATGAGAAGACGGCTTTAATAATATGCTTTTAGTTAAGAAAAAGAAACAATGGGGTCACCGGACCCGTATCCTTGCTACATTATAAAATAGGTAAATTCCTAACACATTCTATTGTAAAAGTACCTTAATCTGAATTATCTGCCCTTGCATTTGAGTTGCCTCCCCTTATGTGGCAAAGTTGGAAAAAATTGATCAGACAAATGATTTCGTTTTTTTGTAAAATACAACCACAAGTATGATAATAGTGACGCTCATATCAAAATATTTACAAAGCAAACAATTACAAAGTTGAAGAGCATTGAGGATCCAAAATTCCAAAAAGTTGTGCCAAATACGGCTAAGGAAATCTATGCCTGGAATAAGAAAATCCTTACTTTTTCGAAAAATTTAAACTTTTGTTAACAGGAAATTTATAAAAAAAAAAAAATGACCACATTATTGATATTCATGTCAACACCGAAGTGTTGACTGCTGGGCTGGTGATACCCTCGGGGACGAAACGTCCACCAGCAGTGGCATCGACCCAGGGGTGTAAATAGTTATCAAAGGTACCAGGATTATAATTTAGTACGCCAGACGCGCGTTTCGTCTACATAAGACTCATCAGTGACGCTCATATCAAAATATTTATAAAGCCAAACAATTACAAAGTTGAAGAGCATTGAGGATCCAAAATTCCAAAAAGTTGTGCCAAATACGGCTAAGGAAATCTATGCCTGGAATAAGAAAATCCTTACTTTTTCGAAAAATAAAACATGTAATTTTCTATACCGAAGTGGAAGTTCTTACACATGAATTACCCACTACTCTAAAAATTTGCACATTCTATTAAAGATCTAGACCTTGTTTTCTGGTATTTCCAAATCCAAGATGGAGGAAGACACCCTATCTACCTTAAGCTCTTATATAGAAATAAGAAGCTGTGGTTTAATTGCCAACGAGTCAATTCTCTACAAACAACCAAATGACTCAGAATATAATAAGTACAGTTAAACGCACGGCCTTGAGAAATAAGTGAAACCGCATAGACAGCTATAACGGGTCCAAAAATGTGAAATTTAAAACAATAAAAATAATTATGATAAACAGACCCAACCGACAATCACTGAAATAAAGACTCAAGACTTAGGACAGACGCATACATAATATGGCGGGGTTCAACATTTTTGAAGATCTCTAACCTGGGACAAAGATGTAATACTACAACATAAGAACACCCTATAATAAAGAGCTGCGCCATGAGCGCATGATACGCCCGTCGCTTTTTCAACGAATAAAGTTCAATATCTACTCAATGTCATATCAGAAATTTATAAAAAAAAACTAAAGGAAGGTTATTTTATAGATATAAACTAGTCACCAAAGTTTCATGAAAACTGCTCAAAGCACTTTTGAGTTATTGTCCGAAAACTGGAAAATCCCCCCTTTTTATGAATAAAATCTCATAACTCGGAAACGTAAAATCTAAAATTTATAAAAATCGAAAGGGAGCTTAAGTCAATAGATATTAACAATTCACCAAAGTTTCATGAATACTGCTGAAAGCATTTTTGAGTTATTGTCCGAAAACTGGAAAATCACCCTTTTTAATGAATAAAACCCCTAAAACTCGGAAAAGTAAATTCTAAAATTTATAAAAACCGAAAGGGAGCTCACGTCAATAGATATATTCAATCCACCAAAGTTTCATACAAACTGGATGAAGCGGTTTTGAGTTATTGTCAAGGTATACCATAATACGTCCCGTAAACGGGCGTATAAAAACGGTTGAAGAGGTCTTTTGTACTATTTTCATTTACCTGTGTACATTATTCTATTTGGCGGCATTTTGTTCAATTTCGTTTTTCAGAAATCGTTAACATATAATTCCTCATTTTATTGATTTTGTTTTTTTAAATTGTGTCATAGATCAAATTTATTCGTTCAGTGTATGTTCACTTGTGTAAATATGTCTTTTAATTGAGCTACGCCCTTTTTATTGATATTTTATAGCGTCTTTTTTATGTTGTCATGTTTCACTTTGTTTACAGATAAGGGCGATATTCGTACCAATGAAAACGATTAAACCCGCTGCATGCGTTTGCACCTGTCCTAAGGGACCTAGCTTGCAATATTTATCTGGCAGGTGGGTCTGGTGCAAAATCTGGTTATGACAAAAAAAGTGAATGTTCTATGCAGATTTGGCCTGTAAACACCCAATGTCCTATGATTTGATTGCAGAAAAAACGTATGTGTCATATTGCGCTTCAAACTGCTGTCTCTTTGACACATTACCCATTTCCATTCTAAATTTTATTATATTTTGACTGGTCGATCACATATTTAAAATGACTCAACCTTATATCAACAGCACTCCTTGGTCTCACCTATACTTAATGAGTCTGCATGATTAAGGACTTTGTAATCTTGGAATAATATGAATAACGTGACAACAAATTGGTAATTTGGTTCATTCCTGTCAAGTCTTAGCTTTAATTAGAATCTAAAATTTCTAGAATTTTCCATGAAATCTAATTTCAGATAGTCATTTTTAAAAATGTCTATAAAGTTTTAAATCAACTTGGATTTTCATATTACTTGCTATTGTATTTCAATTGTATTTCGACCTTATTCATGTTATAGTATAAGTTGTTTGCTAGTTTGGTGTATAGCTGTCCAATGTATGGATTTAATAACAAGTAATAGGTAAAAAAGCTAAAATTTTCAGTTAAGGTTAAACTCAAATAGTCACATTTAAAAAAATTATAACTTTTCAAATCAACTTCGATTTTCATATTACTCAACAGCTATCTCATTTATATATAAATCTTATAGAATGCCAGTTTTTTTTGTAGGTTGGTTTATTGCTGTCATTTTTATAGATTTATTGAAAGGTAAAAGAAAAGCTACGACTTTTAGTTCATGCTAAAATCAGATTGTCACCTTAATTTTTTACAATTTTTTCATGTCAACTTGAATTCTCATAAACCTCTATAGCTATCTCATTTATATATTAATCTTACAGAATGTCAGATTGTTTGGCAGTTTAGTGTATTGCTGTGAAATTTAGAGATTTAGTTAATAAGTAAAAAAAACTAAAATTATCAGTTACGGCTAAAATCAGTTAGTCATTCATTAAAAATTAGTATAACGTCTCCAAATCAACTTGAATTTTCATAAAACTCTACAGCTCTCTCATAGATATAGCGATCTTACATAATTCCAGACTGTTTGGCAATTTGGTGTATTGCTGCCAAATTTATGGATGTGATTAAGGTGGTACCCAACAACTTGACTACAATTAATTTGGTTCGTTTAATTTTCATAAAATTTTGACAAAATATTTACTTTGATCCTTTGAAAAAAAAAATATAAAAATTTCAAAAAACTTGAACCAATCACTTTCTCGGAAAAAAAGTGGTTGGAGTTTGAGGAACACTCATTTTGATCATTGATAAGCTTAATATTTCCTTAAAAATACGACGTTATTAAAACGTTTAGCTGATTTTACAGAGTTATATCCCTGTAGTGTTAGGTACCACTTTTTTAAAGTTAAAAAAGTCAAAATTTATATTTTAAGCTAAATCCAGATAGTCATCTTTAAATATTGGTATAACGTTTCCAAATCAAACTGGATTTTCATAAACTCTTCAGCTTTCTCAATTGATATTGATCGTATAGAATGCCAGGTTATTTGGTAGTTTGGTTTATTTCTTTCAAATTCTATGATTTAAGGTTAAAAAAGCTGCATAAAAGTAAAAAAAATGTCTGCCTTTGCTTTAAAAAGACCATTGAAATGTAGAACAGATAAATTGACGTTGTATACATGCTATGTTATTAAGACAATTATTGATATATCAGCATATAATCATATGTTAATTGGTCTGAAAGTCATTGTGCCTTAATTTAAATTATTCCCTTAATTTTAGATTAAAAGGGTATTTTAAAAAGGATTTACACATAGGATATTAAGGTAATAGTTTTGTTTGATTGTAAATAAAAAGTAAAATCACAAAAATACTGAACTTAGAGGAAAATCAATTCGGAAAGTCCACAATTACATGGCAAAATCAAATAACAAAACGTATCAAAAAACGAATGGACAAATACTGTCCTGACTTGGTACAGGCATTAAGCCATTTTCAAATGTAGAAGTTTGCATAAGTCTTCATGTCATATGGTTACAAAAGGGGAAAAAGTGGTGACCCTTTGCCTGAAGTGGGTCAAAAATTTTACTATGGTTTGCCCCGGACCCATCTGCATGATAATATTGCACTGAGCCTACGTCAGGAATCGGATGTTTAGTAGTTGTCGTTTGTTGATGTGGTTCATAAGTGTTACTCGTTTCTCGGTTTTTATATAGATTAGAAACATGTCATATTATGGGCCATTTATAGCTTGCTGTTCGGTATGAGTCAAGGCTCCGTTTTGAAGACCGTACGTTGACCTATAATGGTTTACTTTTACAAATTTTGACTTGGATGAGAGAGTTGTCTCATTTGCACACATGTCCTTATATCTATTTACTTATCAGATCCACACACAACAGAAATACATCTAACAAAAACATAGAGTGGACGTGGCAGATCACTTATAAATTCCACAACACTAGAGGCTCTAAAGAGCCTGTGTCACTCACCTTGGTCTATGTGCATACCAAACAATAAACACAGATAAATTCATGACAAAATTGTGTTTTGGTGATGGTGATGTGTTTTTAGATCTTTATTTACTGAACATTCTTGTTGATACAATTATCTCTATCTATAATGATCTTGGCCAAATAATTACAGTGGAAAATATTTTCTAAAAATTGACAAAAAATTACAAAAAATTATGAGTATTGTAAAAAATTGCCTATAAAGGGCAATAACTCCTTAAAGGGTTAACTGACCATTTTGTTCAGGTTCACTTATTTGTAGATCTTACTTTGCTGAACGTTATTGCTGTTTACAGTTTATCTCTATCTATAATAATATTCAAGATAATAACCAAAATCTGCAAAATTTCCTTAAAATTACTAATTCGGGGGCAGCAACCCAACAACAGGTTGTCCGATTTGTCTGAAAAATTGAGGGCAGATAGATCTTGACCTGATTAACAGTTTTACCCTACGTCAGATTTGCTCTAATTGCTTTGGTTTCAGAGTTATACATGTTATAAGCCAAAATCTAGATTTTACCCCTATGTTCTATTTTTAGCCATGGGGGCAATCTTTGTTGGTTGGCCAGGTCACGCCACACATGTTTTTAAACTAGATACCCCAATGATGATTGTGGTTAAGTTTGGTTAAATTTGGCTCAGTCGTTTCAGAGAAGAAGGTTTTTGTAAAAGTTTACGGACGACGACGGACGACGGACGCCAAGTGATGAGAAAAGCTCACTTGACCTTTTAGGTCAGATGAGCTAAAAAAACCCATCAAGTACAGATCTGCAAGTACTCGCAGTCAGTGACAGCTAGTTCAAGCCATTTACAACCAATGAAAAATTATGCATCTAAGGCTGCGCAGTTTTAGTTTCAATGAAGAATTAAACACGAATATGCAAATTGTATAAGATATGGTTAATAACAACATGATAATCAGTATTTTCACTAGCAAACGATTTATATAGAAGTTAATATTTTTGTAAATAACCAAAACATTTATTTATACGGCATAGAACTGAAAGACAGTAAAGGTAAATAGTACCTGCATGAAAGTAAGAATACCCAAACTTCTTACTATCCGCTCTATTGTCTGTATTACAGTTTTTATATTCTTTTATTCCACTGTTTTCTTCGTCGACACCCCTGGAAGAATCGATAAAAGAAAATATTAAAAACAAACTTATTTGTTAGTAAAATCTATGTTGAGGACTTATATTTGCGGTCTACATAAATCAGCAGACAACTAAACATGTAATATGGTTTACATACTTAAGATTCTTGATTACACATGAAGTGTTGTTTTGAGAATATATCTGACATTAGAAGAATAGACATTGTAATGCCAAATGGCAGGAACAAGCTAAACATAAAATTTGTTTAAAGAGATAATGTTCAAAATAGTTAATAAGTGTTGTTACATGCAAACATTATGAAGTTTCAATTAAAAATGCTTTTACGTATTTGATCTAAACAATCCACTGCATGAAATATAAAAAGTAATATAGATTCCACCATTGCATCAAGTGTGTTTCAATATTTCCCCAATCGAGAAAGTTTAATTTCAAAGTTTAAAGTAAAATAACAAAAATACCGAACTCCCAGGAAAATTGAAAACGGAAAGTCCGTGATTAAATGGCAAAATCAAAAGCACAAACACATAAAACGAATGGATAACAACTGTCATAATCCTGCCTTGGTACAGGCATTTTCTATGTAGAAAATGGTGGATTAGACATGGTTTACAGCTAGCTAAACCTTTCACTTGTATTACAGTCGCATACAATTACATTAATTTGACAACGATCTGTTAACCAAACAAACAAACATAATAGGTAAAAATGTCAAATATAGGGTACAGCAGTCAACCTGTGTTATAATCATCATCACTATAAAAAAATAAACAAATATTAAACAAAAGAAAAAAACAACTCAAAAAGTCAGATAGACAAAGCACCTTAACAAAAATTAAAGACAAGAATACACATTGTACCATAGGACAATGACACAATAACAGAATGTATAAGTACAGAGCCACGTCATATATATGTAACAAAAAAGGCCTATAGACAAAGCACATTAGCAAAAATTAAAAACAACACTAAAAGCGTTACCAGTTTAGAAATAGAAATAGAGCTTCCTCATTTTTTTGCAATAAACATCGATTGCCAATAGAAAAAGTTTCGTATGTTTCACCTATCCGCAATCCTATTGAAATGCATTATTCGGCATTTGTTGTAATTTATTCTTATTTCATTAAATGTCAACGAATTCATTCTGTATATTATAAGTACCACGTGAATGAATCGTTAAGTTTAAATATATATAAATCGAAAGAAATTGAATAAACGAGAACAAACAGGCGCATCTATTTTTAATTTTAGGATGAAATCAGCTAAAAAGTACCTTAAGTTCGAATAAAAAACGTGCCTTTCTTGAAATTTCCGTTTATAAAATTACAAATGTTTTGCAATCTAATGCGCATATTGTCTCACGCAAAGTGGATTTTATATATATATAAATATCAATTTCTCGCTACATTGAAGACCTGTTGGTGACCTTCTGCTGTTGTTTTTTTTTCGATGGTCGGGTTGTTGTCTCTTTGGCACATTCCCAATTTATATTCTCAATTTTATTGATAAAGCTCCTTAATAGTGTAAAAATTGTAACATCTTCTGTTTTGAAAATATTTGGATGTATAAACCGAAAAACACCTCTTCTATACACAATCGCATTAGAATTATCTTTCCAGCATAGTTGTACAGTTAAAACTTCGATGAAGGTCGTCTTGCCAAATGCATTTGTAATCTAAAATGAAATAAAGGAATATATCTGATGTTACATTCATACAGCTATTTTTTTTTTATTTCAATATCAAATCAATCTTTTGTGATATTTGGGATCATCTACTAAAATATACCTTCAAAAAAGGTGGTTTTCAATTTTCATTTAATATGATATCAATTAAATCCCTATAACCCTAAAAATGAATACGACAGACCAAGCTATCAAAAACTAATATGTGGATAATAACGTCTTTTTGTTTAAGACGTTCGTTTTGGTACAAGTCATGTTATATTTGCTTTTTTAAGGGTTGTATAGGAAAAAAATAAATGTCAATCGAATGTTTTGATGTGATATAATTGTATGTAGTAAGTAAACATTTATTTAAACAAAACAAAAATCGTGTAACTATACATGTAACCCGTTGTATTGTCTATTGGTCCTTGTTGAAAACTTCAAAGATTTTACAGCTGTTGAACAATTAAAACCAACTATTATTTCAAGACCGATGACTACTACACCCATAAATGTATATGTTGGCCTGTAAACTATGTTTAAATTGACATATCCTGGACAATGCTCGAGGCCAACCTCATTCAAAATTCAAAGCCTTATACACACGTAAATAGCTTCAAAGAAGAAGAAAATAACAAAGACTCGAAATACCAAAACCGGATTAGGAATTAAAAGTTCCTTTATTTCAAATGTTGAATGATAAGTCTCATCTTTAAATATAAGCGATATGTAATCTTCATTTTTCCAATGCTTAAATGTTTTTTTTATGTAAAATTTCCTTTGGATATTATATGTTATTCAGGTCTCAGCCAGAGTATAGGTTGTAAATACAGTTGTTTCACAAGACTTTTCTCTTTTGGGAGATATATATTATTCATAGATATGTTAATTTGTTAATGTACTGGTTCACAGATATGATCTCTGTGTTTTATCTCATAAGGTCATAACTTGGGAATTTTACCAGTATAAAAAATGGTAGCGCCTAAAATTTACCTCTGATGAGGTCCCAAAGGTTGATTAGGAGTAGTTTAATTTTATTGTAAGTTTACAGTATGCAGGGGAGATCTATAATATTCATATAGATATGTTAATTTGTTAATGTACTGGTTTTCATATATTATCTCTGTGTATCATCTCATAGAGACATAACTTGGAAATGTTACCAGTATAGACAATTATGGTAGCACCTAAAATTAGTTCTTCATGTTCTTAGGATGTCCAAAAGTTGAAGTAGGGTTCGTTTCTAATTTTAGTATAAGTTTAAGATCTTAGAAGTTCATGGCATAAAAATGTTGAGAATATTCTGCACTGCACTATATTTTGATCTTTGAATAAAATAGAAGTGCATATTAACTTTCAGTTCTTGGATAATTTTTTTGAAGAAAGTTATAGTAAAAGTGGCAAAGGGATTTCCTATGGGAAATTGCATTGTCTATATTTACAGAAATGCAACCTTAATATTGTTACATTCACGGCTTAGCATTAATAGTCCCGGAGCAGAAGGCGAAGTGGATTTTAATCCTAAGCCGATAAAGTTGCATTATAAACCTTTTCTGAAACATGAATTAAAGAAATTATTATAGATTACCCATGCCTCAATTTTTTCCAATGCCAGATATTTGTGAAACAAACATTCATATATTTTCCAAATAAGCAAAGAGTTGTGTAATTGACTATGAAAATTATTATATCGTGTATGAAATATTTTTACTATACTTGAAGGTATTAATTAAGTATCAGAAGTGAAAATCGCGTTATTCTAAATTAAAACATATTATTGATGGATATACGTCATTATTTCCCTCTGTGATTCTCTGACGTTCTTTTAGTGTTCTGTATAGTTAAAAACTACGCCACAAAGTAACATTTGTTATGATGATGCTGTAGAGGTTACAATTGTTGTTAATAAAACGACGTATATACTCCGGTAGTTTCCTGAATATAAACTGACATCTCTGTGTTGTAATTACAAAACTCGACACTTTTTTATTCTGTAATATTTACTACTATTTTCTGAAGGAGCATTAAAGATTTCGTAGATATTGTCTTTTTTCTATTTTCTAAATCTTTTTTATAATTCAAATGCTTATCTGTATCCCTGTGTCGTTATTTTTCATTTGAGAATTTTATCCGACGTTAATTGTCTTCTTGGTTTTTTTTCAGTTATTTCTAATTATTAATAAACATAAACGTTTTAAAAAATTACTGAAATCTGTGTGAAATGAATGTCTGTTATCCTTTTTACACCTCGTTTACACGTACTATTTTGTTATTATGAATTGAGTTTTTTTTTTCTGTTATTTATCAGACAAGATAAACCTTAGAATATGCACGATTTACGTTATATATCGTCAAAAATATTATTTCCCGTAATAACTTCAGAATGTGCATCATAGTTCACTGATTACACTAAAGTTAGATACTAATTTCTAATGCGTTAAAGGTTTTAAATAGCCCTGCTGCTCACTAGATCATTAATAATAATTAAATATATATAAATATTATCAAGTTACAATAAAAATGTCACTGTGGATTCATAAAGCATATCACAGAATAATTTTTACGAGTGTAAGTAATGTAGGGAAGCTATGTTTTTTTTTGTTTTTGTTATGTTGTTTTAATCAAGGAAAAGCAGATAATTCACGAAATGTTAAGAATAATTGTTTTCTTCAGCTTATTATAGAGTCATTGATACATGATAAAATCAGAGTATTTTTTTTTACAATGGATTGCAAAAAAATAACTTTGACAATTGTCTATTGGAAGTGAACTGAAGATAAAATTGAGAATCGAAACGGGAAATATGTCAAAGAGACAAAACCCTACATAAGAGCAGATAACAGCCAATGGCCAAGAGAAAATCCGGCAACTGGAAGTTGGCCTGAGCTGGCCTCTTAATAAAAATGTGTACTAGTTTTGTGAAAATGGACGTCATACTAAACTCCAAAACATATAAAAGAACTAATATCATACAAGACTATCAAAGGTCAAAGGCTCTTGACCTGAGACAGATTAAAAAATGCCGCGAGGTTAAACAGGTTTTGGGAGATCTCAATCCTCCCCAACACCTTTAGCAAATGAGGAATAAAGGAACACAGAGCAGTACGCACAGTAATACTCGGTTTGAAAGATGTCCGAGTTTAATGTCAGAATAAGAAATAAAAGAAACTAAGCGAAATGGAAATAAAACTTAACTCATCAGAAGGACAAAAATACAAGTGGACGTGCCCGGTTATGTGTACATACCAACAACAAAAAGACACTAGGTACAGATCTGAGAGTACTCGCAGTTAACTGACAACTAGTTCAAAGCCACTAACAACTATTAAAAAAATCATGCATCTTAGACTTCATTATCAATCCGTAAACATCCAACATCCAATGGATTTAGTATAAAGACGTCATAAACAGTCAGAGAAAAACATGACCTTGTGCAATACCAAGATACAGGTATCGACAGTTTGAACTATCGAAAACCCTGGTATAATAATGTTTCAGTATTACAGAGATTTCTTTCGTTAAAATCAAATACGTTGTTACATACACAAACACCAATCGATAAAGTTGAGATCTAATAACACCCTAAGATGTCAGTTCGGCAGGATACATCTCTTTAGTTTACATACTAAAGTCGTCATTATTGAGCGCCAATAAATCATCCAAAGTGTTAATTAAATATGAAATTTTTGCGTTATTTTCGTTAAAGTTACATTTTTAATTTAGTCGGAGGCACTTTTCATTGACTTTTTATCATGAGCTTTAAAACGTTAACATCTAATAGGGCATAAACAGAGTCGCCAAATTCATTTAAATCAACTCGATTAGAATCTTATTAATCTTTTATTCATCAATGAGACATTGTAGAAAAATATGTTTTTTTGTCATGTACCAAAGCACCGTCTACAGAGCTAATTACTGTTTATGTCACTATCGTGTACAATTTTCAAAAGAAAATAGAACAATTTCAAAATTGATGAATTTGCTATCTAAGATTAATTAACTAAGGATCGTTTCTTATTTTTTTGTCATGTATAGAACGTTTCATTCTAATAATTTTGACTACTGTAAGCAAGTTTTCCTTGTCTGTTTTGATTAAGAAAAGGTTTTTGAAGATGATATGGACGCTATTTTGTTTTCTATACTCACACTTTGTACTTACCAGGGGGTAATTTTTTAAGAAAGGGACAATTTTTCATATAGCATGAGCAATCTTCCTTCGACGGAATGCAGTTACACTTATTGAAAGGTTCGGTAACATAAGCATATCACCGTCTATAATCACATCGACATAGTCTGTCAGCCCTTTGTGATCCGTCTTCTACTGTTATTTGTCCTTCTTCATTACAACTGGATTTCTTAAAGATGCAATTACTTCCGTCAAGATTGAAATGACTTATCGGTTGATATCTTTCAATGTCACACGTCTGACCATCAAAGTTCCCACTCCATACAATTTTGTACCCTACAACATGTAGAACATAAAATATACTTATTAATATAAAAACTTCTTCCTTGAAATGCTTAAATAGAATATAAGAAGGTTTTTTCAAACGAAAACAACACATTGTCTTTGAGGTAAACTAAATTTGAGTAGATTTTCATCCAGATCTTTGACAAAATTGGGGCGGGTGAGACGATTTGATTTTTTCATTTCTATTTCATACAACATCATGTTCGTGACGAGTTCATTATACAAGCAAGTGTAATAATAACTAAGCTTATTACACTTATAAACATTAAATAAATGTAATTGATTTGCAACCACTGTTCTTCATGCAATTGCCGCTGTAAAAACATTTTTTTTTTAATCAAATAGCAAAAATGTTGTGAAATGATCTCTTCAGTTAAGACAACATGTACCATATTTATTTTGCTTTCAAAGCGATGGATTGTAATGCCTATAAAATGAAAATGAAAAAAAAATCATTGGTATGCGATACAAGTATTATGAGTATGGAGTCCAACTCAAACTCACCCCCCCCCCCCCCAAGGGTGACTGGGGAAACGAAATATGGTCACTTGGTCTTCTCCGACCGGCAGTAAAACGCTTGCCGAAGTGGGGCGTCAGTTTGGATGTGCGGGATGTATCAAGTTCGTAGTCACGTCCGGTCAGAATGGAGTCGTTAAATCTAATGCCTCGTATAAAGAGAGTGCCTCGTTCTTTGCACGCTAAGAAACCTTTGGAACAACTCTTTGAGGGGTCCGTATGTGGCCTATTGCAAGTTTCAGTTTCCAATATACCCTCATTTTCCAGTGGCAGTCCAAATTTCCCCGACCATCATCCCAAATTGCCTCTTTTATGACAAGACCTACCTATTGTATTTTTTCATAACTTGTTCTCGTCCTGAACAAGCATGAAATACTTGCCACTGGACGTTAAGCAACCAACAATCAATAAATCAATCAAATTCAATCAGTAATGACTATAGTAGGATTGTTGCTTTTAAGATTCGTATACAAGATGCAAATACTATGTAAAACAAGAACTTTTTCTAAAAGAAGGTGATGAATGACTCTACTGAAGGTATTGGGACAGTTGGTATTTACAGTTTATCAGCCAAAAAAACCCAGCCATGGCGAAATCTACAGGCTTGCTTTAAGTTATAACACAATGTGTATATTTGCCCCCTTTTGGAAACCCAATATACAGTCATACTAGTATTCAAAGGTACCAGGCTCATGATTTCATACGCCAGAAGTGCGTAACGTCTACCTAAGACTCATCAGTTACGATCAGATCAAAAGTGTTAGAAAGCCAAAAAGTACAAAGTTGAAGAGCATTAACCCAAAATTGCAAAAGGTTGTGCCAAATATGGCTTGGATAATCTATGCCCGGGATAAGAAAATCCTTAGTTTTTCGAATAATTCATACTTTTGCGAACAGTAAATTAAAATAAAATTACCATATAAAATACCAGGATTAAATTTTGTAATTACGCCAGACGCGCTTTTTGTCTACAAAAGACTCATTAGAAAGAGGCCAAATATAGTACGAAGTTGAAAAGCATTAAAGTTGCATTTCTGTAAATATTGACAAAGCAATTTCCCATAGGAACTCCTTTTACGGCTCAAACTGTACCACTTTTACTATGAAGTTTTGAAAAAAAAAACCTCGATGCTGTTCAACTTTGTGCTTGTTTCGGCTTTCAAACTTTTGTATCTGGGCATCACTAGTAGATCTTGTGTGGATAAAATGCACTTCTGGCGTATTAAAATGTTCAACTTGTTGCCTTTTGTTGGCTGTTGTTCGTGTGTTTCTTTGTCAATTGTATTCTCCAATTTATTTATATTGTAGTCCTGTAGTGTTGAGTTGTCATCTTAATGTTATATTTCACATGGCTATAAAAGGGGAGGTTTGGCATGCCACAAAACCAGGTTCAACCCGCCATTTTTTTCTTTAAAAATATCCTGTACCAAGTCAGGAATATGGCCATTGTTATATTATAGTTCGTTTCTGTATGTGTTACATTTTAACGTTGCGTCGTTTGTTTTCTCTTATTTTTGAGTGTAAATTCACATTGCGGTAAGACGTGTCACGGTACTTGTCTATCCTTAATTCATGTTTTTGGTTTTGATGTTATATTTGTTATTCTCGTGGGATTTTGTCTGTTGCTTGGTCCGTTTCTGTGTGTGTTACATTGTAGTGTTGTGTCGTTGTTGTCCTCTTATATTTCATGCGTTTCCCTTAGTTTTAGTTTGTTACCCCGATTTAGTTTTTTGTCCATGGATTTATGAGTTTGAACATCGGTATACTACTGTTGCCTTTATTTATCCTAGAATTGAAAGTTCATTTGCAACACAATTTTTTCAAAGGTCAAAATATAGGGCTGTGCGGCATATTTTCAACGTTTATATGCCCTGAACTTCTGAGAGTTCAAACTAACACTAATTTTCTAAACTACCCCTACCTCGAATGAAAGGTTACCACAAATCTCAATGTAAACAATATGCACATGTAAATGTACTGGTAACATTCTCAAGTTATGTCTTTGTGAGATGGAACACAGAGAGCATAACTGGGAACAAGTATGTAAACAAAATTAATTGTCTATGAATATGCAAGATCTCCCCAAAAGAGGCGTGTTTTGAGAAACAGCTGTATTTACAAAGTGCAACATATAGGACCACAATTCATAAAAGTTTTGCCGAATACAGCTGAAGTAATCTTTTCCTGAGGTAGATAAGCCTTAGTATTTGATATTCATGTCAACACCGAAGTGCTGAGTACTGGGCTGATGATACTCTCGGGGACGAAACGTCAAACAGCAGTGGCATTGACCAAGTGGTGTAAATAGTTATTAAAGATACCAGGCTTATAATTTAAAACATCAGATACGCGTTTCGTCTACATAAGACTCAACAGTGAAGCTCATATCAAATTAGTTAGAAAGCCAAACAAGTACAAAAATGAAGAGCATTAATGACCCAACATTCCAAAAAGTTGTTCCAAATACGGATAAGGTTATGTATGCCTGGGATAAGAAAATCATTAATATTTCGAATAATGTCAATTTCTTTAATACAGTCATGTTTTTGTACCAATGTGTTCCATGATTCTTGCGCTTCAGAATATCATTCACAGCCCAAATTTCCTGACACAAAGTCATTGTCTCAATAAAACAAATAATGGTTTTCTAATTACAGAAATTTTTGACATACCACGATTTGCGTTCTTGGACAAAGCGTATTTCTCATAACCCGAATATTTCATGCCCTTTCGTATTCAATCTCTAACCTCGGTAGATAATGTTGTCATCATAGAGCAGCAGAATATGTCAAGTTAATCATTTCTGTTAAATTACTCGAAGAAATATGAAAACCGAAACTTGAAGCAGGGAGTTTTAAATGAAACAAAATTATCGATGGTTAAAGGTCACTGAAATGAACAAAATCCGGAAATGGTAAATTTTTATAAAATAAAAAAAATCGGGGCGGGACCATTTAGGAGGGCCGGGGTATGGATGAAAATCTATTAATTGATTTCAATTGGCCTAACGGTACGAAATTATGTTTGTTTTTGAAACAAAACTAAAAAGGTATTGCTTTGAACTTTTTTGTATCATCTTATTAGTTATACGTATTCATTGCACAAAGTCACTTTTATCCATAACAGGTTCTACAGTCTATTCCCCTAAGTCAGAAAACGTGTAAGGTTTAATTATGTAATCTGGGAAACAAGTTTTACTTTTTTGTTGAAATAAGCTTTCAGTAACTATCAGTACTCATATCTGCACTTTATTTCGTTAGTCTTTTTGAACGTTAGTTTGTGTCTCGTTCTGATCTGATTTTGCAAACCTTGCAATCGGAATTTTAGAATTTGTTGTTTTTATGTTGTGATGTTTCATTAATGTACCACGTTAGAAGAAATGATCAAAAAAGTAAATCCCGCTGAATTCTTTTTTGTGCTTTTCCCAAGTGCCGAACTAGGTTTTTATCTGCCATATTTGTTGTCGCATATTTCTAAGTCTAAATATTGTTGTTGTTTTTCTCATTTTAATTTCATGAAGCCATTTTGAACTTCCAAACAGTTATCGTTTATGTCCTTGTCCGTTTGATATCCGCTTGAATATCAAATAATTTTCTGTCATACCAAATTTTTTAGTGTACTCGTCTCCATTCCTTCATTGCGTTTCTCTACGAGTGGTTAGCTTTGCATGCCGTCTCTACATTTTTCTTCTTCTTTTATGGATAGAACCAAAATGAGTGTGATAGGTGTTAAAAAATGCATTGAGATCGCTAGCATGATTTCATTCCTTCGAGCGAAGTGCACAGTCACCAACTGTCAAATCGATTGTTCAACCTCTTAACACGAAGAAATAGTTTACAGACAATTTAAACCCTCAGTCCCTCACAGCTTTAAAATGAGTTTCAATTAAAAGGATTGAATGGTAAAGTCTAAAGACTGCAATTTGCCAACTAGACTGCAATGTACTAGTACTTAATTGGCACTTAAACAATTGTTTTATTAATGTCTATTGTTTATAATGATTTTCATCAATCACTAGTCCTTTTAAATAGCTATGTTCTTCTTCTTTTAGAATTGACAGGTTCACTTACCAGGTCGCTGAAAGTCTCTTTTCTTGGAACACAGTTCAATATTATGACCATTTATTATGTCAAATAAGCACATGTATTCTTCTCCAGCTACGCTGCAAAAGTTATTTGACCTGTGTCGACGCTGCAAGTTGATAGAACACTTTAGTTCGTAACAATCTCCAGTCAGAAATAAAAGAAAAATCTACAAAATGTAAACAAAAACGAGCTCCAGTTTGTGTATGGTAAGGTTATGTGACTTAGATGTTCTTTAATATGATACACAAAAGTACATACAGTCCACAATTTTTTTACACAGCTTACATTGCGATTTATAATCGAAGAAATGGGATACTGCTTAAACGCCGGACTTTATATTTTTGACATAAAAATCTTTGTTTCTTCTTCATAATCTTTACCTAAATGAAGTAAATAGGTCACATGTTCTCTCTGCCCAAGACTCTTATTTATTAAGATATGAAACTTCCCGTACCATGATCAGAAATAATACACGATGGTCTTGAAGTATATGTCTTAAATACTGACGTTATTTATCATCTTTATTTCGTGTTAAATGTCTTTTTTTATTTCTAACCTTAACTCTGTAGTCCAATTTTTTTTGGTACTATCCTTTTGTCGTTGCTCGGTCATTTATACATACCGCCACTATGTTATTATGCTATGGTATTTTTTTTTGTATCCTTGTCCTTAATTCTGATCATGTGCTATGCCATTTTGTTTTTTCTTTGTTGACATCGTTAGTGGTTATATTGTGATTAAGATTATGAAACAGTGTTGACATTTTAACCTGCAGATTTCACAGAATGACAACAGCTTGTGTGACCGACAGTGGTAAACTGTGTTCTGATAACGATGTGTTAAATATATATGTGATTGATGGCAACAGTTGATTCAGATAAGGCTTAAGAAGTTGTGTTGGTAAGGGATCAAGACTTTGAAGGAGCAGCCAACATAATTTTACTAAGTTCGTCAATTGAAACTGGTGATAACAATCTTAATGGTTGACATTCGAATTTGTAATATTCTCAAAGCGTATGTAAAAATTCTAAAATAAATAATTTAACAAGAAATGGCCTCGATACTATGCATCTTTGTTTTGTTTGTATGTAAGTCTATATACTATCTAAGTAACTAACTATAGAGATGACTTCCGAAGAGTGCCAATGGTCATAAAAGCGACAAATACAGAAATAGGTCGATAGTTAATTCGTGAAATTGGATTTTTTTATCTGTTTAATTTCAAATTATACGTTAATCATATATGTTAATGATCGGTTTTGCCTGGATAGAATCAGTAAATCAGAGAAGGGGTTATAATTAAAGGTCACATAAATACGGATTCAATAAGGTGGAATTATTCACTTGCTTATTTTGTCGAAATGGCACTATATTGGCTACTTAAAGCGAACTATTTATTCACTATAATTCCACTTTCATCAGTGATTGAAAAAACAATTATATTTTCTATTGTAACGTTGTACTTACCTGCAGAATGAATATATTTCTATCCTGTGCTAAGGTGATCATCACTTACAGTTATAAAGTTCTAAAAAAGATAGAAAAAGTATTTTGCAATGCAATTTAGATAAAATATCAGTCAAATAAAAAAGAAACCCATCGTTGTCCATATTCTATCAAAAAAATCATCTGACTCACATATTTAAGATCATCATCCTTGGCAACATAGGTAGTTTTCTATCACATTCATCGAACGATTGTGATCGGTATTTTTTTTTCCTGTGTCAGTACCTCGCGATCGCTACCTAGGTAACAGCCAACTACGTAATCAATTGTTAAAAGGGAATAAACTTCTTTATGAAGTGAAACGTCATATATGTTTATTTATTTGTTGATATTTTGTTCGAAATCGTTTTCACAGATAAATTATGTCTTTCCACTTTTCTGTAGAAAGACCTATAGGTTTTCTTCTATTATTTGTATACTTGTTCCGCCAAAATGTCGCTCAGATTGTGTTCATATGATATCAAACAGTTATTGCGCTTTTGAAACTGACCATGTTTAGCCGAACACGTTTATTGTAAGAGTTATCTCCCCAAACACTGTTTTTCTTTTGTACAAATCTTCTTCACAACCGTTGAAGATTATGACATTATTATTTTACCAATTTGCCAGTTATATCCTTAGGATCCAAAAAATAATGTCGACCGAAAAACTCCATATGAGAGTTATTTCTCCTTATGTATATAAAATAAGTAACATGTAATTGGTAATCCATAAGTGATATAGACCTAGGATCTTTTGATTTGAGGTCCTTGTTCTAAAAAAAAAGAAAATAGGGTCAAGGTCAAAAGTCAAAGTCATTTCTAAATTTGGATTCTGGCTTATTTTTACCTCTTTTCATACACCATTTATGATATTGACAACATATTTTTGCTTAATTGTTATTTGCGACATGTTGGTTTAAATGGTATGCTAAAATTACATAAGAGTTTGGTCCCCTCTTTTATTTAAGAATATGTATATGGTGATTTTACTCAGTAACCAAATATAACGGTTTTTATCATATTTCAGGTCCTTGGTTCATGACCTTGAAATTGAGCTCATGAGGTTAATTTGACATTCTAGATTTTGACCTTTGCTTTAACCTCATGTTTACATGATAAAGTCATGAGACTTTTTACATTAAGTTTTCAGCCATCTGACCTTGGAAAAGCCTACCGGAAGTAATATTGTGTAAACCGGAAGTAGCTATTTCTTGTTCAGCATTAATATAAAAGTATATAGAACCAGATTTTCTTGGGGAATCAGTGTCAAGGAAACATACAAATAATACCAGAAGTAACATTTTTCAAACCGTAAGTAACAAATTATCTCCCTTATTTGACAAATATTGTATAGCGTACAATAAGCTATCATTTGACGCTAGAAATGACATTTTAAACCGAATTGTACTATTTTCATATCAAAATGCATTTTTTACCTGGAAAGACAATTGTTCTCTGAACGACTGGGGCCGTGTCAATGAAAGTATCCTAGGATATGTCCTAAGATATGTCTTAGGACGTTATTTAGGATGGTCTTAGGACGTGTCTGAGACTTGTCTTGGCATGTAAAACAAAGCTGTCTTAGGACAGTCCTAACTACGATGGTCCTAGGACCATCCTAACACATTTTTTTAATTGAAAAAATATGTTGAGATTGCTATGACATAGATTTAATGGTATTTTAGTATCTACAAGTACACAACCGTGATATCGCGGGTCCGTGACTGAATTAAAGTATTTAACTATGCCTAAGTCTTATTTTAGTAATTGGTATTGTCATCTGATAAGTCATGTTGATTATAAGATACACAGTTTTCTCTGCTTTCAAATCTTTCTGTTTGAACCCGTCGACCTGGAACTTATCAATTATTGGAAAAATTAATTATTTGTAAAACAAAAGGTCCTGGCTATCCAGGAATGGAGTATTTTTTAATCAACAGCATTGTCCTATATTAGTTACCTTAGAAAGTCTTGCTGATTGCTGAATAAAACTACAATAGGGAACAATTTGACAATGATTGAATTTAGTAGTATCAGTCCTTTGATTATGACCCGTGTATATAGCAAAATCCTAAATACACCGTTTGGTGGTGCGCCTGTCAAATGCGGAACGTACAGATAAGGTAATAGCTGAATATACTATTTGTATCGGTATTGGATTCGACCCGCAACTTGTTAATTATTGGCAATATTTAATAATGCTGAAAACAAAGGGTCTGGAGTGGTGTAATTTTTAATTTACACCATTGTCCTATATCAGTTATATATAGAGTTGAATTCTTTGATTTGTCGTTTTTACCCGATGACGGCTGACAAATTGGACCTCGTAATTTTAGTATTATAGATATGTGTAAAGAGAGGGAGGAGGACTTTTATATGGAAAACAATTAACGCAAAAGAAAAGTTAAAGATTTAACGTTGTTCTAATAAATAACGTTGTTCTAATAAATAACGTTGTTTAATAATATGATAAAAGATATATATTTATATATAAATGAATTTAATACGAAAACAAAAGTAAATAGTCACGAATCTTTGTTAAATGCGATATTCGTGCTGCAATTTTAGTCGATGAACATGTTTTGTCCTTAGGTCCACTTGATTTTATCACATGTATCGAATGAGGATTAGTTAAAAAAGTTTAAAAAAAGTCATATTTTCCCCATTTTTAAATTATAATGCACCGTTTTTAGTTTAGTCGCAAAAATGTTACTTTAATGCTTGTATGTTTTAGGCTTCAAAAAAGGCAGCACGAAATAATCTAATGTAATACAATTAAATCTTTAACAAAAATTGAAAAAAATAATTGTTGTATTAATTTAATTCTCATAACAGTATGATAGTTTAAAATTGCATATGTATTTTTAGTATTGAGTTTATGCCATATTTGTTGTTTTTATTACGTTTTAGGACATCGTAACCTTTAGGACTATCCTAAGACACCTATTTGTATGTCCTAACTTTAGGACCAAATTTAGGACATATCTTATTTTAGGAGACTTTTAGGAGACTCTCGTTAACCTGACTTAGGACTAAGACGTTTCCTAAGACCATCCTAAGACATGTCCTAGTCCAAGGACAGCTTCGTTGACACGGCCCCTGGTTTTTAATTATATATACATAACAGAAATTTGTAGAAAAAAAACATTTGCCGACGACATCACCCTTCCATTATCAGGTTTATACAGGCGCAAATGTTTGCGGTCGTTCACATATTATTGGTATTCTAATAATCAAAGAGCAATATCGTCTATCAGGAGTAAATTAGTTACCTAATATTTGTCTTACTGTAAAGGTAAAAAAACACTGATTTGGACCCGGTCGTAAAGAACCTACAATAGAGTTGTACATGTCTTAAAAAAAGTAGGTCCTATGCATAGCTTTTTTTTGTAAATAGGTGAACTATTTAGGTAGTTTTGGTATCAAAAGAAATCTTGGGATCACTGTGAAAATTTTCTTTTGAATGATAAAAAAATATTTATAAAATTGTAAGAAAAAACACATTTGTCCTGTTGTTCAGATTAGAAGTGCCTGGTTTGTATTGTCAAACTTCCGGGAACCAGTATACTCGGTGAAATAGTGAAATAATTATTCGCTTTAAGCAGCCAGTGTGGTTCAATTTGGTCAAATAAGGCTAAGAAACGTTGATGATGAATTATTCGACTTCACGGAATCCATATTCATGTGAACTTCAATATAACCCCTTAACTTCACCTGCATATGGGATATATATTTCCCAACTTATTCGATATGCAAGAGCTTGCAGCTCCTACTCAGACTTTATAAAACGTCATCAGTGTCTGAGTAGAAAGTTGATGAAACAGGGGTATGTCAAAGAATGTCTCGTTTTTTTCTAAAAAAAGTTCATCGGAAGGTACCAAGACCTTGTTGATAAATATTCCGTATCAACTTCTCAAATAATACACGATGGTCTTTGATGTATAGATTCTGCGTACTGATGTTGTTTATCATCTTAACAACGTGTTTTACAGTTCTTTCATTTGTCTTTGTTCTATTATTATTATTACTTTTACTGTTGAATGGTTTCATGTGATATCCGTTTCACGTGGCTCGGTACTTATACATCTCGTCAATGTGTTTGTATTGGCTTTCATTTTTTTGTGGTTTGTTTTGTATTTGCGACTTTTTATGATATTGTTCTATTATATGTCATTATGATTTATTTCTATTATGAATTACAATATACGTTGAACCACAAACGTCAAAATCATTCAATCGCGTAGTGAAATTAACTATATTTGGATTCTTATAAATTCTATATATAACTTTTGGACTAGTTTAAATCTCGGTCTATTTCTTAAATTTATTCTTACATACTTTTGATTTTTTAACCCTGTATGCTAACATTCCCATGAAAATTTTAAAATTGTTTGTACGCACATTGAACGACAAATTTATGTGACGTATAAAATTTTCTGACGTCAGACACTCAAATCAATAAATGTGTTCGTAGATAGTAGATGTTTTTGTGTTCTGTTAAATTGTTCCTTTTAAAATTTTTAAACGATGATGACTGATGTACCCATATTTTGACTATTTTATTTATTGTGTCTGTTTATTTAACGCATCAATGTAAAAATATCGGAAATTGATAAGACTGTCATTAAAGTGAGAGGGTTAGCGCTATAGAACCAGGTTTAATCCACCATTTTCTACATTTGAAAATGCCTGTACCAAGTCAGGAATATGACAGTTCTTATCCATTCGTTTTTGATGCACTTTGTTATTTGATTTTGCCATGTGGTTATTGACTTTCCCAATTGATCTTCCTCTAAGTTCACATATCACTTATATCATATACAAAAGGGGGGATAACTCTCATATGGAGTCTCCGGATAGCTTCGGTCAAAATAAAACAGAACATCCTGAGGATATAACGAGCAATTTGGAAAAATAAATTTGTCGGTTTCTTATACGGTTGCGAAGCCTTAGAGATAACAAGGAAAACAGAGTTCGGTGAGATAACTCTTATTTGGGAAAGTATTCGGTTAAGCAGAGTTGGTTTCAAAAGCGTATAAACTGTTCGATATCATATTCCAAAAATCAAAGCGACGTCTTGCGAAACAAAAAAACAGCGAAGGTAAAAAAAGTTGGCGGGAGAAAAAAAAAAAAAATAATAATAATAATAATAATAATTAAAGGTCTTTCCATAAGTAAAGATCTATTTAATTATCAAAATATTAAAAATCAATCTAAAATGTCAGTTCCTATGACTTTATTATGTATAAATATGAATTTAAAGCAAAGGTCAAAATCTAGAACGTCCTATTTACCTTTGACCTTGACCTCAATTTCAAGGTCACCAACCAAGGACCGCAAATAAAAAGACCCTAGGTCTGTAATATGTATGGTTAATGAGTTATATCACTTTAGGCATGATTTTAAATGTAAGTTGGGCGAAAACTCTTATTTATTGTTTACGCACCCTTCCAACTGAAATTATAAGTTACAACATGTCGAAACTAACAATTTAGTAAAAATAATTTGTCGATATCTTTTAAGGTTTTTGAAAATAAGGGAAAATTAGCCAAAATCAAAATTTAGAATATGACCTTGACCTTCGACCTTGACCTCATTTTCATTTTTTTGGACCAATGACCTCAAATCTAAAGACCCTTGGTCTCTATCACTTATGGTTTACCATTTAGAAATGCATATCACTTAATTCAAATGAAAATGGGGAATAACTCTCATATGGAATCTCCGTAAAGCTTTGGTCCAAATGAATATCCTAATCCTTAAGATGTAACGAGCAATTTGGTAAAATAAATTTGTCGTAATCTTTTACGGTTGCGAAGGAGTAGTGGCCACAAGAAAAACAGTGTTTGGGGAGATAACTCTTACAACATAAAGTATTTTGTTACGCGGTTGTAAATTTTTAAAGCGTACAAACTATACGATATCATATTTCAAATATCTAAGCGACCTCTTTTGAAACAACAAAACTACGCAAGAAAAAAATTTAGGCGGAAGAAGAAAAATAATAATTAAAAACCAATTGTTCAGAGAACAATTGTAGGTCTTTCCACTAGTAAAGGTCTACTTTGATATTGAAATATGAAAAATCAGTTTAAAATATTAGTTCCTATGGCTTTATGATGTATTTATATGAATTTAAAGCAAAGGTCAAAATCTAGAACGTCGTATAACCTATGACCTTGACCTCAATTTCAAGGTCACAAACCAAGGACCTTAAATCAAAAGACCCTAGGTCTTTAATATATTTGGTTAATGAGTAATACCACTTTACGCATAATTCTAAATGTAAGATGGACAAAAACTCCCATTTTTTGTATGCGCACCCTTTCAACCAAAATATACAAGTAAGGACATGTCGCAACTAACAATTTATGAAAAATTATTTGTCAATATGTCATACGGTATTTGAAAATAAGTGAAATAAAGCCAAAATCAAACTTTAGAATATGACCTTGACATTTGACCTTGACCTCATTTTTGTTTTTTTGGACCAAGGACCTCAAATCTGAAGACCCTAGGTCTCCATCACTTATGGTTGACCAGTTGGAAATGGATATCACTTAATTAAATGGAAAAGGGGGAATAACTCTCATATGGAGTCTCCGTAAAGCTTCAGTCCAAATGAATAACCTAATCCTGAAGATGTAAGGAGCAATTTGGTAAAATAAATTTGTCGCAATCTTTAACGGTTGCAAAGGAGTAGTGGCCACAAGAAAAACAGTGTTTGGGGAGATAACTCTTACAACGTAAAGTATTTTGTTACGCGGTTGTAAATTTTTAAAGCGTATAAACTATACGATATCATATTCCAAATATCTAAGCGACATCTTTTGAAACATCAATACTACGCAAGAAAAAAATTAGGCGGAAGAAAAAAAAAATTAATTAAAAACCAATTGTTCAAAGAACAATTGAAGGTCTTTCCACAAGTAAAGATCTATTTTATTATCAAATATTAAAAATCAATCTAAAATGTCAGTTCCTATGACTTTATAATGTATAAATATGAATTTAAAGCAAAGGTCAAAATCTAGAACGTCCTATAAACCTTTGACCTTGACCTCAATTTCAAGGTCACCAACCAAGGACCTCAAATAAAAAGACCCAAGGTCTGTAATATGTATGGTTAATGAGTTATGTCACTTTAGGCATGATTTTAAATATAAGATGGGCGAAAATCTCATTTATTGTTTATGCACCCTTCCAACCAAAATTTATAAGTTACAACATGTCGCAACTCACAATTTAGTAAAAATAATTTGTCAATATCTTTCACGGTTGTTGAAAATTAGAGAAAATAAGTCAAAATCAAAATTAAAATATGACCTTGACCTTTGACCTTGACCTTATTTTCATTTTTTTGGACCAAGGAACTTAAATCCAAAGACTCTAGGCCTATATCACTGATGGTTTACCAGTTATAAACGCATATCACGTATATCAAATGCATAAGGGGAAACAACTCTCATATGGAGTCTCCGGATAGCTTGGGTCCAAATGAATATCCTAATCCTGAAGAAGTAACGAGCAATTTGGTAAAATAAATTTGTCGTAATCTTTTACGGTTTGCGAAGGAGTAGTGGCCACAAGAAAAACAGTGTTTGGGGAGATAACTCATACAATGTAAAGTAATTTGTTACGGGGTTGTAAATTTTTAAAGCGTATAAACTATACGATATCATATTCCAAATATCTAAGCGACAACTTATTAAACAACAATACTACGCAAGAAAAAAAAAAATAGGCGGAAGAAAATAAAAAATAATTAAAAACCAATTGTTCACAGAACAATTGAAGGTCTTTCCACAAGTAAAGATCTATTTTATTATCAAAATATTAAAAATCAATCAAAAATGTCAGTTCCTATGACTTTATAATGTATAAATATGATTTTAAAGCAAAGGTCAAAATCTAGAACGTCCTATCAACCTTTGACCTTGACCTCAATTTCAAGGTCACCAACCAAGGACCTCAAATAAAAAAGACCCTAGGTCTGTAATATGTATGGTTAATGAGTTATATCACTTTAGGCATGATTTTAAATATAAGATGGGCGAAAACTCCCATTTATTGTTTTCGCACCCTTCCAACCAAAATCTATAAGTTACAACATGTCGCAACTAACAATTTAGTAAAAATAATTTGTCGATATCTTTTTAGGTTTTTGAAAATAAGGGAAAATTAGCCAAAATCAAAATTTAGAATATGACCTTGACCTCATTTTCATTTTTTTGGACCAAGGAACTTAAATCCAAAGACCCTAGGCCTATATCACTGATGGTTTACCAGTTAGAAACGCAAATCACTTATATCAAATGCATAAGGGGAAATAACTCTCATATGGAGTCTCTGGATAGCTTCGGTCCAAATAAATATCCTAATCCTGAAGAAGTAACGAGCAATTTGGTAAAATAAATTTGTCGTAATCTTTTACGGTTGCGAAGGAGTAGTGGCCACAAGAAAAACAGTGTTTGGGGAGATAACTCTTACAACGTAAAGTATTTTTTGACGCAGTTGTAAATTTTTAAAGCGTATAAACTATACGACATCATATTCCAAATATCTAAGCAATATCTTTTGAAACATCAATACTACGCAAGAAAAAAAATAGGCGGAAGAAAAAAAAAAAAAAAAAAAAAAATAATAATCAGAACAAATTCAATAGGTCTTTCCACGGAAAGGTGGAAAGACCTAATAATAATAATAATAATAATTAAAAACCAATTGTTCAAAGAACAATTGAAGGTCTTTCCACAAGTAAAGATCTATTTTATTATCAAAATATTAAAAATCAATCTAAAATGTCAGTTCCTATGACTTTATAATGTATAAATATGAATTTAAAGCAAAGGTCAAAATCTAGAACGTCCTATTAACCTTTGACCTTGACCTCAATTTCAAGGTCACCAACCAAGGACCTCAAATAAAAAGACCCTAGGTCTGTAATATGTATGGTTAATGAGTTATATCACTTTAGGCATGATTTTAAATATAAGATGGATGAAAACTCTCATTTATTGTTTACGCACCCTTCCAACCAAAATTTATAAGTTACAACATGTCGCAACTCACATTTTAGTAAAAATAATTTGTCAATATCTTTCACGGTTGTTGAAAATAAGAGAAAATAAGCCAAAATCAAAATTTAGAATATGACCTTGACCTTTGACCTTGACCTTATTTTCATTTTTTTGGACCAAGGAACTTAAATCCAAAGACCCTAGGCCTATATCACTGATGGTTTACCAGTTAGAAACGCATATCACTTATATCAAATGCATAAGGGGAAATAACTCTCATATGGAGTCTCCGGATAGCTTCGGTCCAAATAAATATCCTAATCCTGAAGAAGGAACGAGCAATTTGGTAAAATAAATTTGTCGTAATCTTTTACGGTTGCGAAGTAGTAGTGGCCACAAGAAAAACAGTGTTCGGGGAGATAACTCATACAACGTAAAGTATTTTGTTACGCAGTTGTAAATTTTTAAAGCGTATAAACTATACGATATCATATTCCAAATATCTTAGCGACAACTTATTAAACAACAATACCACGCAAGAAAAAAATTTAGGCGGAAGAAGAAAAATAATAATTAAAAACCAATTGTTCAGAGAACAATTGTAGGTCTTTCCACTAGTAAAGATCTATTTTGATATTGAAATATGAAAAATCAGTTTAAAATGTTAGTTCCTATGGCTTTATGATGTATTTATATGAATTTAAAGCAAAGGTCAAAATCTAGAACGTCATATTAACCTATGACCTTGACCTCAATTTCAAGGTCACAAACCAAGGACCTTAAATCAAAAGACCCTAGGTCTTTGATATGTTTGGTTAATGAGTAATACCACTTTACCCGCAATTCTAAATGTAAGATGGATAAAAACTCCCATTTCTTGTATGCGCACCCTTTCAACCAAAATATACAAGTAAGGACTTGTTGCAACTAACAATTCATGAAAAATTATTTGTTAATATGTCATACGGTATTTGAAAAGAAGTGAAAATAAGCCAAAATCAAAATTAAGAATATGACCTTGACCTTTGACCTTGACCTCATTTTCATTTTTTTGGACCAAGGACCTCAAATCTGAAGACCGTAGGTCTCTATCACTTATGAATTACCAGTTGAAAATGCATATCACTTGAATCAAATGAAAAAGGGGAAATAACTCTCATATGGAGTCTCCGGATAGCTTCGGTTTAAATGAATATCCTTATCCTAAAGATGTAACGAGCAATTTGGTAAAATAAATTTGTCATAATCTTTTACGGTTGCGAAGTAGTAGTGGCCACAAGAAAAACAGTGTTCGGGGAGATAACTCATACAACGTAAAGTATTTTGTTACGCGGTTGTAAATTTTTAAAGCGTATAAACTATACGATATCATATTCCAAATATCTAAGCGACAACTTATTAAACAACAATACTACGCAAGAAAAAAAATTAGGCGGAAAAAATAATAATAATAATCAGAACAAAACCTATAGGTCTTTCCACGGAAAGGTGGAAAGACCTAATAATAATAATAATAATAATAATAATAATAATAATCAGAACAAAACCTATAGGTCTTTCCACGGAAAAGTGGAAAGACCTAATAATAATAATAATAATAATAATTAAAAACCAATTGTTCAGAGAACAATTGAAGGTCTTTCCACTAGTTAAGATCTATTTTGATATTGAAATATAAAAAATCAGTTTAAAATGTTAGTTCATATGACTTTATGATATATTAATATGAATTTAAAGCAAAGGTCAAAATCTAGAACGTCCTATTAACCTATGACCTTGACCTCAATTTCAAGGTCACAAACCAAGAATCTTAAATCAAAAGACTCTAGGTCTTTAATATGTTTGGTTAAAGAGTAATATCACTTTACGGGTAAACCTAAATATTAGATGGGCAAAAACTCCCATTTATTATTTGAGCACCCTTTCAACCAAAATATACAAGTAAGGACATGTCGCAAATAACAATTTATGAAAAATTATTTTTCGATATGTCATACGGTATTTGAAAATCAGTGAAAATAAGCAAAAATCAAAATTTAGAACATGACCTTGACCTTTGACCTTGACCTCATTTTCATCTTTTTGGACCAAGGACCTCAAATCTGAAGACCCTAGGTCTCTATCACTTATGGTTTACCAGTTAGAAATGCATATTACTTATATCATTTACATAAGGGGAAATAACTCTCATATGGAGTCTCTTGAAAGCTTCGGTCCAAATGAATTGCCTAATCCTGAAGATGTAACGAGCAATTTGGTAAAATAAATTTGTCGTAATCTTTTACGGTTGCGAAGGAGTAGTGGCCACAAGAAAAACAGTGTTTAGGAAGATAACTCTTACAACGCAAAGTATTTGGTTACGCAGTTGTCAGTTTTAAAAGCGCATACACTTTACGATATATTCCAAATATCTAAGCGACATCTTTTGAAACATCAATACTACGCAAGAAAAAAATTAGGCGGAAGAAAAAAAAAAAAAAAATAATAATAATTAAAAACCAATTGTTCAGAGAACAATTGAAGGTCTTTCCACTAGTAAAGATCTATTTTGATATTGAAATATGAAAAATCATTTTAAAATGTTAGTTCCTATGACTTTATGATGTATTAATATCAATTTAAAGCAAAGGTCAAAATCTAGAACGTCCTATTAACGTATGACCTTGACCTCAATTTCAAGGTCACAAACCAAGGATCTTAAATCAAAAGACCCTAGGTCTTTAATATGTTTGGTTAAAGAGTAATATCACTTTACGGGTAAACCTAAATATAAGATGGCCAAAACTCCCATTTATTGTCTGCGCACCCTTTCATCCAAAATATACAAGTAAGGACATGTCGCAACTAACAATTTATGAAAAATTGTTTGTCGATATGTCATACGGTATTTGAAAATCAGTGAAAATAAGCAAAAATCAAAATTTAGAACATGACCTTGACCTTTGACCTTGACCTCATTTTCATTTTTTTGAACCAAGGAACTCAAATCTGAAGACCCTAGGTCTCTATCACTTATGGTTTACCAGTTAGAAATGCATAATACTTATATCATTTACATAAGGGGAAATAACTCTCATATGGAGTCTCTGGAAAGCTTCGGTCCAAATGAATTGCCTAATCCTGAAGATGTAACGAGCAATTTGGTAAAATAAATTTGTCGTAATCTTTAACGGTTGCGAAGGAGTAGTGGCCACAAGAAAAACAGTGTTTGGGGAGATAACTCTTACAACGTAAAGTAGTTTGTTACACAGTTGTAAATTTTTAAAGCGTATAAACTATACGATACCATATTCCAAATATCTAAGCGACATCTTTTGAAACATCAATAATACGCAAGAAAAAAAATTAGGCGGAAGAAAAAAAAAAAAAAAAATAATAATAATAATAATAATCAGAACAAATTCAATAGGTCTTTCCACGGAAAGGTGGAAAGACCTAATAATCAGAACAAATTCAATAGGTCTTTCCACGGAAAGGTGGAAAGACCTAATAATCAGAACAAAACCTATAAGTCTTTCCACGGAAAAGTGGAAAGACCTAATAATAATAATAATAATCAGAACAAAAACAATAAGTCTTTCCACAGAAAAGTGGAAAGACTTAATAATAATAATCAGAACAAAACCTATAGGTCTTTCCACGAAAGGTTGAAAGACCTAATAATCAGAACAAAACCTATAGGTCTTTCCACGAAAGGTTGAAAGACCTAATAATCAGAACAAAACCTATAGGTCTTTCAACCGAAAGGTTGAAAGACCTAATAATAATCAGAAGAAAACCAATAGGTCTTTCCACGGAAAAGTGGAAAGACCTTATTAATTCGTGTTGGCCCCAGAGATGACTTTTAAAATGTAAACATCATTGAAAAAGTTCCAAATTATCTTACTTTGGTGGAAGAATGCCATTTTTTTGCTTTAAAATTGAAATATTTCTTTTAACTCATCGGTGACCTATATTTTTTAATATAATTTCGATATATGCTGTACTTAAACTAAATTATTGTAAAATTTGAGCGATTTCTGTAATAAACTTCATTTTTTATTTCGATATTACCTTTATTTCTACTATTAGTTCAACAGAAAAAAAACACTTTTACAAAGATGTATGCTTCTTTCGAAGGCAGATTGTGAGCGCAAATGAACGGTGACCCCATTTTTAAGGTCTTTCCTTTCTTAAATGGAAAGACCTTACTGTATTTCGTTTGTTTATTATTCTTTTTCTTCCGCCGTTTTTCAAAGTTAATCGGTGATAAAAGTACGCACGATATCAAAATGATCTTTGGTATCAAGTATCGGGTTAATAAAAGCTATCTTGTATTAAGGGCACCGTTGTGTACTATTTACCTTATAGGAGTTATCTCCCCAATTACAAAAAACACTGTTATCGCTATAACTCATGAACTATAAAACTTAGCGGCAAATGGTTTTTTTTTAAATGTTCCTTGCCAAATGATACAAGTTCAAATAATTTTAACCGAAGCGATCCAGTGACTTATTATAGGAGTTATTTCCCCTTGAATATTTTAATTTTCGAAATGCATATAAATCTCATGAACCGTAAGTCGTAAAGACTGCGGGTCTTCAAATTTGAGTTCATTGGACCAAAACTTAAAAATATAGGTCAAGGTCAAAGGTCAAGGTCCTATTTTAGATTTTAAAAAGTTTTTCATTTCCCTATAACTATTGAACGGTTATAGATACAAAAAATTTAAGCAGTGAAAAATGATTGCTACTTCCAGGGGCAACTTTTTTTACATTATGACTATATTGATTTTACCATCATGTAAGGGACATTACTCCCACTGATGGTTTTTAAAAAGCCATTTTTAGGCAAAACTCTTAAACAAAAGGTCCTTGACCCATAGGGTCTTTTGCAATGACCTTGTGGAGCAATGACCTTGACGAATGTCACAAGGTCAAAGGTCAAGGTCATCAAATTATGTGGTTTTGACACTATTTAAACAGTTTTATGTGTGTTTGAATCCAAACCAACCAACCAACCAACCAACCAATCAATCAATCATTCAATCAATTAATCAATCAATCAATCAATCAATCAATCAATGTTTCCGTTTAATGTGTGTCATAAGGGATCCAAGGTGGTTTTTTTTGCTTGTTTTAATTGAGCCTATTAAACGTGTTTAACCAACCAACGTGTTTAACCAGCATATTTAACCAACGTGTTTAACCAACCAACCAACCAACCAACCAACCAACCAACCAATCAATCAATCAATCATTCAATACATGTTTCCGTTTCATGTGTTTAATACGGAATCCAAGGTCTCTTTTTTCGCTTGTTTCAAGAGACCCTATATCAAGTGTTTAACTAATAAACCAACCAACCAACCAACTAATCAATAAATTTATCAATCAACATATATATGATATATTTATGACAGTATAATTAAAAGAAAATGGAAGGAAAGACCTATCAATTATTTCTTCCGCCTAATTTTTTTCCTTCGCTGTTTTTTTTTGTTTTGCAAGATGTCGTTTAGAAATTTGGAATATGATATCGAACAGTTTATACGCTTTTGAAACCAACTCTGCTAAACCGAATACTTTACCATATAAGAGTTATCTCCCCGAACACTGTTTTTCTTGTTATCTCTAAGGCTTCGCAACCGTATAAGAAACCGACAAATTTATTTTTCCAAATTGCTCGTTTCATCCTCAGGATGTTCTGTTTTATTTTGACCGAAGCCGTATATAGATTCCATATGAGAGTTTTCCCCCCTTTTATGTTTGATATTAGAATATGCATTTCTAACTGGTAAACCATAAGTGATAGAGGCCTAGGGTCTTTTGATTTGAGGTCCTTGGTTCAAAAAAATGAAAATAAGGTCAAGGTCAAAGGTCAAGGTCATGTTCAAAATTTTGAATTTGGCTTGTTATCTCTCATTTTTAGAAATCTTATAAGATATCGACAAAATATTTTCACACAATTGTTAGTCGCGACATGTAGTTACACATAAATTTTAGTCGAAAGGATAAGTAGATGTTTGATGCGAGTTTTCCCCCCTTTTATATCTAATATCAGTTGTTTGGTAATATAACTCATAAACAATATAAAGTAAATACCTAGAGTCTTTTGATTTGAGGTCCTTGGTTTATGACCTTGAAATTGAGCTCAAGGTCATATGTTAAAATAACGTTCTAGATTTTGACCTTTGCTTTTACCTCATATGTATTCATGTTAAAGCTATCAGACTTTTTGCATTAGGTTGCAAGCAATATGACGTTGAAAAAGCTAACCGGAAGTGACCTTTTGTAAACCGGAAGTAACTAATTTTTGTAATAAATTGTTGTAAAAGTATGTAAAACCATATATTTTTTGAATCAGCGTCAAGTAAACTATAAGACAATACCGGAAGTAACATATTTTGAACCGGAAGTAGAAAATTATCTCCCTTATTTATATCTTCTTGTGTATAAACCTTATATTTTTTGAATCAGCGTACAATAAGTTGTCATTTGACGTTGAAATTGACATTTAAAACCAAATTTAAATATTTTCATATAAAAAAAATCATTACTGGTGGAAAGACCATCAATGGTTCTCTGAACAATTGGTTTTTAATTATTATTATTATTATTATTAGGTCTTTCAACCTTTCAGGTGAAAGACCTATAGGGTTTGTTCTGATTATTAGGTCTTTCCACTTTTCTGTGGAAAGACCTATTGTTTTTCTTCTGATTATTTTTTTTTTTTTTCTTCCGCCTAATTTTGTTCTTGCGATAAACATTTGTTTCGCAATATGTCGCTTAGATATTTGGTATATGATATCGAACAGTTTATGCGCTTTTGAAATTTACCCTGCGTAAACGAATACTTTTCTTTGTAGGAGTTATCTCCCCAAACACTGTTTTCCTTGTTAGCGCATCTCCTTCGCAACCGTAAAAGATTATGACAAATTTATTTTACAAAATTGCTCGTTATATCCTTCGCATGATTTGTCCTATTTTGACCGAAGCGATATGACCGCTCCATATGAGAGTTATTTCCCCTTATGCATCTGATATAAGTGATATGAATTTCTATCTTATAAATCATAAGTGATAGAGACCTAGGATCTTTTGATTTGAGGTCCTTGGTCCCAAAAAATGAAAATTAGGTCAAGGTCAAAGGTCAAGGTCATATTCTAATATTTGAATTTGGCTTATTTTCACTTATATCCAAAGACTGTATAAGATATCAACAAATTATTTTTACTAAATTGTTAGTTGCGACATGTCGTAAGATGTAAATTTTGATTGCAAGCGTACGTTGAATGTAAAAGGGAGTTTTCTCCCCTCTTGTATTTAAAAATACGCGTTTGGTGATATAACTCATTAACTAAATATAATAAAGACCTATGGTCTTTTGATTTGAGGTCCTTGGTTTATGACCTTGAAATTGATCTCAAGGTCATAGCTTAATTTGACGTTCTAGATTTTGACCTTTGCTTTTATTCTATATGTATACATGATAAAGATATACAACTTTTAGAAAAAGGTATCAAACCATTTAACCTTGTAAAAAACAACCGGAAGTGACCTTTTGTAAACCGGAAATAGCTATTTTTTTGTACTTTATTAATATAAAAGTATATAGAACCAGATATTTTTGGAATCAGTGTCAGGTAAATATTCAAATATAATCGGAAGTAACATTTTTCAAACCGGAAGTAACAAATTATCTCCCTTATTTAAAAAAAGTGTATGGAAACAATATATTTTTGGAATCAGCTTACTAGGAGCTATCATTTGACGATTGAAATGACATTTTAAACTTAGTTTCACAACTTTTCATATCAAAATACATTGTTTTGATGGAAAGACCTTCAATTGTTCTCTGAACAATTGGTTTTTAATTATTATTATTATTATTATTAGGTCTTTCAACCTTTCAGGTGAAAGACCTATAGGGTTTGTTCTGATTATTATTATTATAATTATTAGGTCTTTCCACTTTTCTGTGGAAAGACCTATTGTTTTTCTTCTGATTATTTTTTTTTTTTTTTTTCTTCCGCCTAATTTTGTTCTTGCAATAAACATTTGTTTCGCAATATGTCGCTTTGATATTTGGTATATGATATCGAACAGTTTATGCGCTTTTGAAATTTACCCTGCGTAACCGAATACTTTTCTTTGTAGGAGTTATCTCCCCAAACACTGTTTTTCTTGTGCTCACAACTCCTTCGCAACCGTAAAAGATAACGACAAATTTATTACAAAATTGCTCGTTATATTATTTCCATGATTTGTCCTATTTTGACCGAAGCAATATGACCGCTCCATATGAGAGTTATTTCCCCTTATGCATCTGATATAAGTGATATGCATTTCTATCTTATAAACCATAAGTGATATAGTCCTAGGATCTTTTGATTTGAGGTCCTTGGTCCAAAAAAATGAAAATTAGGTCAAGGTCAAAGGTCAAGGTCATATTCTAATATTTGAATTTGGCTTATTTTCACTTATATCCAAAGACCGTATAAGATATCAACAAATTATTTTTATTAAATTGTTAGTTGCAACATGTACATAAATTTTTATTGCAAGGGCACGTTGAACGTAAAAGGTAGTTTTCTCCCCTATTGTATTTAAAAATACGTGTTTGGTGATATAAGTCATTAACCAAATATAATTAAGACCTATGGTCTTTTGATTTGAGGTCCTTAGTTCATGACCTTGAAATTTATCTCAAGGTCATAGCTTAATTTGACGTTCTAGATTTTGACCTTTGCTTTTATTTTATATGTATACATGATAAAGCTATGAAACATTTGGAAAAAGCTATCAAACCATTTAACCTTGAAAGAAACAACCGGAAGTGACCTTTTGTAAACCGGAAGTAACTATTTTTTTGTACTTTATTAATATAAAAGTATATAGAACCAGATATTTTTGGAATCAGTGTCAAGTAAATAATCAAATATAATCGTAAGTAACATTTTTCTAACCGGAAGTAACAAATTATCTCCCTTATTTAAAAAAAAATGTATGGAAACCAAATATTTTTGGAATCAGCGTACTAGAAGCTATCATTTGACGATTGAAATGACATTTTAAACTTAGTTTCACAACTTTCATATCAAAATACATTGTTTCTCTGAACAATTGGTTTTTAATTATTAGGTCTTTCCACTTTTCTGTGGAAAGACCTATTGTTTTTCTTCTGATTATTTTTTTTTCTTCCGCCTAATTTTGTTCTTGCGATAAACATTTGTTTCGCAATATGTCGCTAAGATATTTGGTATATGATATCGAACAGTTTATGCGCTTTTGAAATTTACCCTGCGTAAACGAATACTTTTCTTTGTAGGAGTTATCTCCCCAAACACTGTTTTCCTTGTTAGCGCATCTCCTTTGCAACCGTAAAAGATTATGACAAATTTATTTTACAAAATTGCTCGTTATATCCTTCGCATGATTTGTCCTATTTTGACCGAAGCGATATGACCGCTCCATATGAGAGTTATTTCCCCTTATGCATCTGATATAAGTGATATGAATTTCTATCTTATAAATCATAAGTGATAAAGACCTAGGATCTTTTGATTTGAGGTCCTTGGTCCAAAAAAATGAAAATTAGGTCAAGGTCAAAGGTCAAGGTCATATTCTAATATTTGAATTTGGCTTATTTTCACTTATATCCAAAGACTGTATCAGATATCAACAAATTATTTTTACTAAATTGTTAGTTGTGACATGTCGTAAGATGTAAATTTTGATTGCAAGCGTACGTTGAATGTAAAAGGGAGTTTTCTCCCCTCTTGTATTTAAAAATACGCGTTTGGTGATATAACTCATTAACTAAATATAATAAAGACCTATGGTCTTTTGATTTGAGGTCCTTGGTTTATGACCTTGAAATTGATCTCAAGGTCATAGCTTAATTTGACGTTCTAGATTTTGACCTTTGCTTTTATTCTATATGTATACATGATAAAGATATACAACTTTTAGAAAAAGGTATCAAACCATTTAACCTTGTAAAAAACAACCGGAAGTGACCTTTTGTAAACCGGATATAGCTATTTTTTTGTACTTTATTAATATAAAAGTATATAGAACCAGATATTTTTGGAATCAGTGTCAAGTAAATATTCAAATATAATCGGAAGTAACATTTTTCAAACCGGAAGTAACAAATTATCTCCCTTATTTAAAAAAAAATGTATGGAAACAATATATTTTTGGAATCAGCTTACTAGGAGCTATCATTTGACGATTGAAATGACATTTTAAACTTAGTTTCACAACTTTTCATATCAAAATACATTGTTTTGATGGAAAGACCTTCAATTGTTCTCTGAACAATTGGTTTTTAATTATTATTCTTTTTCTTCCGCCGTTTTCAAAGTGAAAAAACAAGAAAAGTACGCAACATATCCAAATGATCTTTGGTATCATGTATCAGGGGTATAATATCTATCTTGTATTAGAAGAACCAAGATTTACTATTTACCTTATAGGAGTTATCTCCCCAATTACAAAAAACACTGTTATCACTACTCCTCATAAACTATAAGACTTAGCGGCAAATGGTTTTTTTTAAAATGTTCCTTGCCAAAAGTTACAACTTCAAATAACTTTAACCGAAGCGATCCAGTGACCTATTATAGGAGTAATTTTCCCTTGGATATTTAAATTTTCGATATGCATATAAATCTCATGAACCGTAAGTCGTAAAGACTGCGGGTCTTCAGATTTGAGTTCATTGGACCAAAACTTGAAAATATAGGTCAAGGTCAAAGGTCAAGGTCATATTTTAGATTTTCAAAAGTTTTTCATTTCCCTATAAATATTGAACGGTTATAGATACAAAAAAAATCAGCAGTTAAAAATGATTGTTACTTCAAGGGGCAACTTTTTTACATTATGACTATATTGATTTTACCATCATGTAAGGGACATAACTCCCACTGATGGTTTTTAAAAAGCAATTTTTAGGCAAAACTCTTAAACAAAAGGTCCTTGACCCATAGGGTCTTTTGCAATGACCTTGTGGAGCAATGACCTTGACGAAGGTCACAAGGTCAAATGTCAAGGTCATCAAATTATGTGGTTTTGGCACTATTTAAACAGTTTTATGTGTGTTTGAATTCCAACCAACCAACCAACCAACCAACCAACCAACCAACTAACCAACCAATCAATCAATCAATCAATCAATCAATCAATGTTTCCGTTTCATGTGTTAAATACGGGATCCAAGGTCTCTTTTTTTTCGCTTGTTTAAATTGAGCCTATCCAACGTGTTTAACAAACCAACGTGTTTAACCAACATGTTTAACCCACGTGTTTAACCAACCTACCAACCAACCAACCAATCAACCAACCAACCAATCAATGCACATTTCCGTTTCATGTGTTTCATACGGGATCCAAGGTGTTTTTTTTCGCTTGTTTTAAATGAGCCTATCCAACGTGTTTTACCAACCAACGTGTTTAACTTACCAACATGTTTAAGCAACGTGTTTAACCAACCAATCAATCAATCAATCAATGCATGTTACCGTTTCATGTGTTTCATACGGGATCCGGGTTTTTTTCCGCTTGTTTTAATTGAGCCTATTAAACGTGTTTAACCAACTAACGTGTTTAACCAACGGGTTTAACCAACCAACCAACCAATCAATCAATGCATGTGTCCGTTTCATGTGTTTCATACGGGATCCAAGGATGTTTTTTGCTTGTTTTAATTGAGCCTATTTAACGTATTTTACCGACCAACGTGTTTAACCAACCAACATGTTTAGTCAACGTGTTTAACCAACCAACCAACCAACCAATCAATCAATCAATCAATCAATGCATGTTTCCGTTTCATGTGTTTCATACGGGATCCAAGGATTTTTTTCGCTTGTTTTAATTGAGCCTATCCAACGTGTTTTACCAACCAACGTGTTTAACCAACCAACCAACATGTTTAGTCAACGTGTTTCACCAACCAACCAATCAATCAATGCATGTTTCCGTTTAATGTGTTTCATGCGGGATCCAAGGATTTTTTTTTGCTTGTTTTAATTGAGCTTATCCAACGTTAATCAATCAATCTATTCCATTAATTAATGCATGTTTCCGTTTCATGTGTTTAATACGGAATCCAAGGTCTCTTTTTTTCGCCTGTTTCAAGAGACCCAATATCAAGTGTTTAACTAATAAACCAATCAACCAACCAACCAACCAACTAATCAATAAATTAATCAATCAATATATATGATATGTTTATTAATGACAGTATAATTAAAACAAAATGGAAGGAAAGACCTATCAATCATTCAAGAAGAATTGAACTTTAATTTATTTTATTTTTCTATTAACTATAAGATAAAGTTCATTTATAGAAAAATATAGAGAAATCCTATATAAATGATTTAGACCCGCGAACCCCCTTAAGGTAAGCTTAAGTAACTTTTCCAAATAATGTATTGTACTGAAGTAACCGAAACATAATGGTTGTCCAGCAAGCAAGAGCAAAAGTTTTATATTTAAACTCTATGATATGAATTCATTTCTATCAAAAAGTTATAAAAAAAATCCACAAGTAGCTTTTTATCCTGAAACTTTCTTGTGAAGTCTTAACTTGAAAATTGCAACATAACTGGGGAGAGGTGTTGATGAAAATTGAACACTGGAAACTTTTGCTCTTGCTTGCTGGACAACCATTATGTTTCGGTTACTTCAGTACAAATAACGTAATTTTTTTTAGTTTTATTAAAATAATTTCGATTCGTTAGAGCGCAAAAACGGCCCATTGCTTCCGCAAGTCCTAAAAAGGGCACGGGGGGGGGGGGGGGGGGGGGTAACTTGGATATTTTTTTGGTAGGGGTGTTCCATTTTTGCCTCAAAAAACGTACCCATTTTAATATAAGATTCAAAGAAATTCAGTACCTATAGTTATATAAATATTTAAGAAAGAATGACCTATACTTATATACAATATTTAAAATATGACCCATGCTTATATAAGCACTAAGACCCCGTTCACACTAGGACATTTTTATTGATTTAAACTAGACCGGTTCACTTTAAATCGGTTTAAGGGCTAATGTGACGCATTGAATCGATCTTCAATCGGTCTAAACTAAAACACCAAAAGAGGTAGTTTAGTTTGAATCGATCTAAAAGTAAACCGATCTTACTTTAGATGTGAACGCAGAGATCGGTTTAAACTAAAACACCAAAAGAGGTAGTTTAGTTTGAATCGATCTAAAAGTAAACCGATCTTACTTTAGATGTGAACGCAGAGATCGGTTTAAACTAGTACGATTGAATCGAAATAACGTTTGCGCATGTATAGCGGCAAAACTATCTCAGAGGTTCGTTGTTTAACCCATATTTCCAGTGGCGGATCCAGGGGGGGGGGGGGGGGTTGGCCGATCAGTGCATTTGATTGGGAGCATATAGTTGGAACCCCCCCTTTACTCTGGGTTGGGAACCCCCCCCCCTTTTTAAAATGGCTGGATCCGCCACTGATTTCTCTGTTAAAAGACCTTTAAAACAAACTGTAAACATGTTGTCTTTGCCATAGCATAGATTTGCGAAATCTGTGTCTTCTTTTCTTATGTTGATTTTTTTTCTTTGCAGGAACCGCAGTATTTCCGGCGTCGTGTTGTAACTTCGTTGCTACCGTTATTTTTTTCAATATACAGTTATCAAACGTAAATGCATTTTAATATAGGATGTCATTAAAAAGGAGGGTCATTTTTATATAAAATCTCGCAAAATTATGACCCATATTTTTGGCACATCCCCGTATACCCAATAATAGGAAGTTACCCCCCCCCCCCCCCCCCCCCCCCCCGTGAAAAAAGGCCGTTAAATATTAGTTCCATCTCAGACAATTCTTTTTGGTATATAATGCTCACATGAAGAGCGTGAAACCGAATAACAAATTAAGATGTGATCAGTAGTATCTAAATCCGCGAATGATTTGGATAGGCTAAATGACAGAAGGAAGGACACGGACAAACGGAGCGGAGGGAAAAAAAAGCATCAAGGAAGAACAAACATGCAAACAAAAAAGAAATTATTACAATTTTCCTATTAGGATTAGCAATATTATTATTTATCTATATTTCTAACACTTACCTTCATGCGGTTGGAAGGAATATGAAATAGATTTAATTATTATAAACAAAACACACTCTGATCTTAAGTCTATAAATAGACAAGGGGAATTTTGTTGACTTCAGACATTTTACAAACTCAAAATGGACTAGCTATTTATATTGATATTGGAGAAAGTTATCAGGTATTAATGGAAATGTCGTTTAATTTGAAAAAGAAGTTGTAATTCACAAAGATGACTATCTGATTAAGTAATAGTAAAAGTTCAATGATAAGTTAATATTGATATTAAAAGACCTCCGAACAAAAAGGGGTGTTCAGATCCCCGAGCCCGAAGGGCGAGGGGATTTGAACAGCCCTTTTTGTGAGGAGGTCTTTTAATGTCAATATTAACTTAATCATTGAACTTTTACTGACTTACAAACCGGCAAAAATATAAGAAAATTACATAAAAAGCACTTACAGAAACCTGATTCCCCTGAACTGGACGAGTCTATTTATGTTCAACTTGAATGATAGTTAAACAGTACACAGACGGATATATACAATTAACAGTTACAAAATTGAAATGAAAACGGACGGATTTAATGGCATTACATCATATAATTATTTATTTATGATAAAAAAAAAAATAGCTTCTGAATAACACCAAATGACAGTTTTATAAAATTAGGGGGTAAATTTGTACTTTTTTGAAAACTTTCACAAAATAACGATTTCTTATTTAATAAATCACGCAATCAAAACCCCATACAGACCTCATTTATAACTGACCAATGAATCATAGTATGCCCCACAACTTCATGCTATATATACTTGATGTTTTTGATCTGTCAGTAATCATGAAATAGATTCGCAAAGACCAGACCTTATAAAACAGTAAGTAAACTCTTCCAACAATTAGCTTTTTAAACAGCTTGTTTCAGAACTTCTAATCGGACAGACCTAGATGCATAAGGTCCTTCACAATATTCATCCGGTAAATGTTCCTTTTGTTTCTGATTTGGTAATTTAGTAATTTTCCTACATTACCGTCATGATTACGTTAAAATGCAAAATAATAAGTTTTGTCTATTCAGTCCAATTAATTAAAAGATCTTACTTTATTAGTGTTTTTTTTTTTAAATAAAAACTATATATGCAAACTTCAATGAATAAAACCGTATTAAACTAGGTTTCACTGGCCCGATCAAAACGTGTGAAGTGAGATATATTCGCAAGTTCAATGCATTATATGAAAACAAACTCTTTACAGCAGATTCCATTGAGTGTGTAGCGAAAGGTAATATATTTGGTTAGCTTGCTTGTTAGCTGAACCGTGAAGGCATTATTAGGTCAGGTCTACTACCCTCCTTTCGAAGTAGCATAGTCCAATAGATAGATCGATTGGTTTTCTGTCGGACTAGTCTATTCTTAAAGTAGGGTAGTTTACTTAACCTAACAATGACTTAACGGTTCAGCTTACAAGTAAGCTAACCAAAGATATCACCTATGGCTACACACTCAATGGAATCTGCTGTAATATAGTCGTCCGTTATTCCCTTTTCAAGTCTAAATGAAGCACAAACACCTGAAAAAACTTTTATCTGTCTTAGTTTTATCCTTGCCTGACAAAAAATAATCATATGTTATAAATCGTATCAAAACAGTAGATAAGAACCATAGTGAAAAAATATTTAAAACTTTTTAATAAGCAGTCAGTTATGTGATAAACTGAAGAGAAACACTCCCCCCCCAAAAAAAAAATAAAATAAAAAAAATAAACAAACAACAACATAAAAATATAAATGGAAATTGTCAATAATAGCATTTTACAAGATCTTGTCTTTGTGTGCTAAGTACTAGTACAGAGAAATCAATTAAATTGATTGACTGTTGTTTGCTTTACGTCCAGTAGCAAATATTTCATGCATGTTCATGACTATAACACAAAATTTTTTAAATGCAATAGGTAGGTCGTACAATAGGTGGTCGAAAGTGAGGTTGGACGTGAAACTTTAAAATACCACTGGAAAATGAGGGTATATCGAATAGGGACAGAAATTTAGACTTGAAACAGCTGGCAATATTCGGACCACTCAAAATAATAGGTGCAAGATTTTTAATTTGCCGAGAGCGTTGATCCATAAAATCTACCCTGAAGTCGATCATAAATATAGGAAGATGTGGTGTGAGTGCCAATGAGACAACTCTCCATCCAAATAACAATATATAAAAGTAAACCATTATAGGTCAATGTACGGCCTTCAACAAGGAGCCTTGGCTCACACCGAACAACAAGCTACAATAAAGGGCCCCAGAATTACTAGTATAAAACCATTCAAACGGGAAAACCAACGTTCTAATCTATATAAAAAATGAGAAACGAGAAACACGTATAGATTACATAAACACACGACTGTACATCAGATTCCTGACTTAGGACAGGTGCAAACATTTGCAGCTCCATGTTTACGTGTAGGTTACCATATAATTTCACGCATCCAATTTAGGTTAGATACTTTTAGCTCGCTTTTGTAACTGTGAGAATTCTGTGAAGGTGTATTGTATTTTAGCTTTTTTAGGTATGATATTCTGTACTACCGATCACTACTGTCTCCTGGTTGGTCTCGTGTGCGGGTGTTCGCCTCGAGAGCGGGAGGTCATTTGTTCGAATCCCAAACGGGTCAAACAAGACGTTAATTAAATTGGTATTCTATGTCAACGCTTAACACTTGGCATAATAGAGTAAGAGCACATACTGGCCAGCTCAGAGTCGGAAATGTGTCCGGGTCGGGTGACTTTTCTTTCTGCGAACTAATATCTTGTGAACTTACACGATAAAAAAAAACCGATTCAGCTTGGCAGTCTAGTAAAAAAACGGGATTAATACTCTTATTATATTTACATGTTATCGTCCTGAATATTAATTTTATTCGCCGCTGGTCGTTATCCATTATCATTATTTATTTTACCATTATATCATACAGTGAAGTGTTTTTCTTTGACTGGTTTATATTACAACTTCTTAAATTTTCACAGATCAAAATTAAAATATGGCAGGTAAAAATTTTCAACCAAACACTTGTGATTATCTTTGACGGTAAATAACATTAAATCAAATGTGCCTTTTCGGTTATATAATATTTGAGCGTATTATTTTGTATTATATACGCATGATCTTTCTATAAAAAAAAGACCGAATGTTGACTAAATATTTTTATTTATCTGCGTCTTTGGGTTGCTGTCGCATTAATGTATACCTTTACATGTATCTCCTTTTATTCAAAACCAAATGATTCGCTTCGGTATAGAAATATTGACATCTCTGAAGCCCTCCCGTCCCATAGTATAACCTTGCTAAATGGGTGAGTTCGTTTGGCTTATAGGATATATAAATACGTAGCTTTGTCCGATCAAAATATAATAGGAATGCATATCTGATGCCTGGTTCAGTGATAATTTCACGCTATCTATACCTAAAAAAAAACATTAGAGGGAAAGACGATCTACGCACGAGGTGAATGATTGAAATGTGTAAACAATAAGAAAGGTTAGCTAAATCTTTTCAAATAAGTCGCATGCCTGAGTTTTACAACATTTTTTGTGACTTTTGCTAGAACAATAGCAGATGAAAAAAATATATAACAAAACCGATCAGCAAGACAATATAAAACAAGAGGCTCTCAAGAGCCTAAATCGCTCACCTTAATTCTTTTGGTTAAATCTCTCATCAATGATTATTTTGGCTTTTCAATTTATTTAAATGTTTTTTGGATCGTCCTATTTTCTTCAAAAGCCAAAAAAAATAATCATTTTCTCCTGTTCTTTTTTAGCCATAGGAGCTATGTTTCTTGACATACAAGGAAATAAAATATAAAATTTATACTAGATACTCTGAAACTCATTTAGCCTAAGTTTGGCTGAAATTGATACAGCAGTTTCAAAGGAGAAGATTTTTTAAAGTAAGTCAACATGATGAACAAATTGTGAAAAAAAGTCTTTAAAGGGCAATAACTCCTTAAGGGGTCAATTGACAATTTTGGTCAAATTGACTTAACTGAAGATCTTACTTTGCTGAACATTATTGCTGTTTACAGTTTATTTCTATCTATAATTATATTCAAGATAATAAACAAAAACAGCAAAATTTCCTTAAAATTATCAATTCAGGGGCAGCAACCCAACAACAGGTTGTCTGATTCATCTGAAAATTTCAGGGCAGATAGATCTTGACCTGATAAACAATTTTACCCACGTCAGATTTGCTCTAAATGCTGTTTTTTGAGTTACAAGCCAAAAACTGCATTTGACCCCTATGTTCTATTTTTAGCAATGGCGACCATGTTTGTAGATAGATCATAACTTCGGATAAAATTTACAAACTAGATACCCTAAGGAACATTATTGCTGTTTACAGTTTATTTCTATCTATAATTATATTCAAGATAATAAACAAAAACAGCAAAATTTCCTTAAAATTATCAATTCAGGGGCAGCAACCCAACAACAGGTTGTCTGATTCATCTGAAAATTTCAGGGCAGATAGATCTTGACCTGATAAACAATTTTACCCACGTCAGATTTGCTCTAAATGCTGTTTTTTGAGTTACAAGCCAAAAACTGCATTTGACCCCTATGTTCTATTTTTAGCAATGGCGACCATGTTTGTAGATAGATCATAACTTCGGATAAAATTTACAAACTAGATACCCTAAGGAACATTCAGTTAAAGTATGGAAGTATTTGGCCCAGTAGTTTCAGAGGAGAAGATTTTTGTAAAAGATTACTAAGATTTACGAAAAATGGTTAAAAATTGACTATAAAGGGCAATAACTCCTAAAGGGGTCAACTGACCATTTCCGTCATGTTGACTTATTTGTAAATCTTACTTTGCTGAACATTATTGCTGTTTACAGTTTATCTCTATCTATCATAATATTCAAGAAAATAACCAAAAACAGCAAAATTTCTTTAAAGTTACCAATTCAGGGGCAGTAACCCAACAACAGGTTGTCTGATTCATCTGAAAATTTCAGGGCAGATAGATCTTGACCTGATAAACAATTTTACCCACGTCAGATTTGCTCTAAATGCTTTGGTTTTTGAGTTATAAGCCAAAAACTGCATTTGACCCCTATGTTCTATTTTTAGCAATGGCGACCATGTTTGTTGATAGATCAAAACTTCGGATACAATTTATAAATTAGATACCCTAAGGAACATTCAGTTAAAGTTTGAAAGTATTTGGCCCAGTAGTTTCAGAGGAGAAGATTCTTGAAATAGTTTACGACGACAGACGACGACAGACGACAGACGACGGACGACGACGGACGCCAAGTGATGGCATAAGCTCACTTGTCCCTTCGGGACAGGTTAGCTAAAAAATGAAACGCCCAAAATAAGTTGAATCTTTTTATAAATTGTTAATTGTCAACCTTTTTTACATTTTTTTTTCTTTTGTTACAACTACATGTATTATACCAGTCTTGAGATACAAATAAACTTGAAACATCAAATGTTGTCACCTAGACGAGATAGCCGTCATCGTACGCTTCAATATATGAGTTATTGCCACTCAATGAAGATTGTTTTTCTGTTCTAGTCCCCTCCCCTATTAGTTTTGTTAGAAATTATACATTGTAATCTTTGATTATTATTCGAATGTAAATAATAATAAAATATATAAAAATTGGAAAACTGTTTTGAGACTTTAATCAACTGAGGACATATGATTACACATCACTAAATGAAGCTGATTAATTTATTGCTCCTTTGTGTCCAGTGGCAAATATGTCATGCATATTCACGACTATAGATGCAAAGTTGATCAATCTGAAGCAAATGCTTACAAATTTAGAGTGGCACTTTTTACAATAAGGCAGAGCGTTCGCTAGAGGTAAAACGAATGCCGTAATAGAATATATTTGAACCCTTATGATCGAACTCGTAAGTTAAGCTATAAGCCCTCCTTTCCTCTTTTTCTCCACGATAGACGAATGCCATAAACAAATCAAAACGGCATGAATATTTACAATCAATAACGGCCACTATAAGTAAATGAGATATGGCCTTTTTTTTATAAATAAATACCTATTACAGCCAACATTTCCCTGTTTGGGACAGGTTATTATTTCCACAAAATACTGCCTGATTCTTGATCGGAGATATTTAAAGCAACCAAAAGCACTTTGAATCAAACAAATTCTTAAATCGTAAATTAAGGTATTTTGCTGGGTGTTTTTTCCCGATCCTATTTCGGACCCCCTGATTTTAAGCGGGCGTATCTTATTAATCATTCCCGATTAACTTTAAGTAAATTGAACCTCAACTTAAAGACCTACATCGGGTAAATAAGTTCGAGGTACAATAAGTAGACAATAGAAATCCTTTGTGAGAGGAGATCGTCCCAGGTTTCTTAGATAATTATTTTGCATTGAATAACAATGAAAAATGCACGAGCAGGTTTGTAATTTGAAGATAAATCCCTTCAAAGGTAAGATTATATTCAATAAGCAAGGTTTATTTATACATTTTAAAGGTGTCTTACTTAACTCGATTATTCGGAAGTTGCACTGTCGTTAAAATCGTCGGCATTATGATCGGAAGACTAAGGTTTTTCATGTTATAGGACTCAACGGGCATCTGTAAATTTCCTCTGCTAACCGCCCTTTTATCAGAGTTTCCTACCTAACATGTAACACTAAGTTCATGTAACACCAAGTTATCACCAAGAAACCGTATGACAAGAAACATACAATACATGATAAATGGGTTAAACAGGTCAAGTTCTTGATAAAATTCATTATAATACTACTTAGTTTTATTGAAACTACAGTTAGTTACTCAATTCCAGTGATATTGTTTGCCTTAAATTAATGGAGAAGAAAGGCTTTTTCCCCTGGAGAAGAATCCCAATTTGAAAAAAAAATGGCTTAAAATTATTCCCAAAAAGACAACTTTTTTCCCAAACAGTGCAGTTTCAGTAGTAATTGTGCATGAATTCAAACTGAAAAACACTCATTTATACTTTTTTCATGCCTAAAATATATGCAGATTAGAGGGTCTATTTATGTATCATCACTGACAAAAAGGGGTCTTTTTTCAAAGCGGGGGTTGACTCTTGAAATGGGGTCTGTAAATTAAAGTTTCAGTCAAATTCATGGATTATTCTAAAATTCCCAATTTGATGAAAATTACGCATATTTTTCCCAATAAAAAAGGGTAGAGGTAGTTTTGAAAAAAGCCAACAATATCACTGAATTCTAGATGATACGAAACTACCAAAACACGTATGAATATATTCAGTCCATCAATCCAGTCAATCATTAGACTATAGTAAAACTTAAGTAGGTAATAACTTTGTTCAAAACAAATGCATGTGAAAAAAGTTATAGGGAAAATGAAGAAGACAATAATTATGATTAATGATGTCAAAAGTATATTAGACTGAAAGATGTAAAAGCTTTGATTGTTAGTACATTTGCAGAATAAAGCGCTTCCTCGCTGCATGCATGTACTTTGGAAACCGCTTTTACACCCCCCTTTCAAAAAAAAAAGAGCAAAAACCAGCATTTTGTTCTGAAATAAAATAATATGGCAGCCGGGTAAAATCGTAAGCAGCAACTCCTCATTCCAAATATGCAAAGAAAAAAATATCTGATTGTTTACATCTGATAAAGTGCTACTGTATAGAAGAAGAAGAAGAAGAAGAAGAAGAAGAAGTATATATGTAGATTCAGTTTTACGTGGAACGCATTTCACTATGAAAATAATATGAATCCCATAAGATACCCAACTATTCAAAACTCGTGTTCCCTACTCTTAATCTGATTGTTGTCGTTAATCTAGGACAACTGGGCTGCAGTTATTTGCGCATGTTACAATACTTAATCTGTTAACAAATTATATATATGGCGAACTTTTGCTGTTCAGTATATATGTTGAAGCAGAGTCGTGTCCCTTAGACAGTTGTGTTATGCAAAAATGAGGTATCTAAAGAAATAAAAACATACTTCAATTTAGATCAAATACATTTAAATTCGTTTACAAACCTGCTCGTACATTTTTCATTGTTATTCAATGCAAAATAATTATCTAAGAAACCTGGGACGATCTCATCTCACAAAGGATTTCTATTGTCTACTTATTGTACCTCGAACTTATTTACCCGATGTAGGTCTTTAAGTTGAGGTTCAATTTACTTAAAGTAAATCGGGAATGATTAATAAGATACGCCCGCTTAAAATCAGGGGGTCCGAAATAGGATCGGGAAAAAACACCCAGCAAAATACCTTAATTTACGATTTAAGAATATGTTTGATTCAAAGTGCTTTTGGTTGCTTTAAATATCTCCGATCAAGAATCAGGCAGTATTTTGTGGAAATAATAACCTGTCCCAAACAGGGAGATGTTGGCTGCAATAGGTATTTATTTATAAAAAAAGGCCATATCTCATTTACTTATAGTGGCCGTTATTGATTGTAAATATTCATGCCGTTTTGATTTGTTTATGGCATTCGTCTATCGTGGAGAAAAAGAGGAAAGGAGGGCTTATAGCTTAACTTACGAGTTCGATCATAAGGGTTCAAATATATTCTATTACGGCATTCGTTTTACCTCTAGCGAACGCTCTGCCTTATTGTAAAAAGTGCCACTCTAAATTTGTAAGCATTGGCTTCAGATTGATCAACTTTGCATCCATAGTCGTGAATATGCATGACATATTTGCCACTGGACACAAAGGAGCAATAAATTAATCAGCTTCATTTAGTGATGTTTAATCATATGTCCTCAGTTGATTAAAGTCTCAAAACAGTTTTCCAATTTTTATATATTTTATTATTATTTACATTCGAATAATAATCAAAGATTACAATGTATAATTTCTAACAAAACTAATAGGGGAGTGGACTAGAACAGAAAAACAATCTTCATTGAGTGGCAATAACTCATATATTGAAGCGTACAATGACGGCTGTCTCGTCTAGGTGACAACATTTGATGTTTCAAGTTTATTTGTATCTCAAGACTGGTATAATACATATAGTTGTAACAAAAGCAAAAAAAATATAAAAAAGGTTGACAATTAACAATTTATAAAAAGATTCAACTTATTTTGGGCGTTTCATTTTTTTATATTGTCTTGCTGATCGGTTTTGTTATATATTTTTTTCATCTGCTATTGTTCTAGCAAAAGTCACAAAAAATGTTGTAAAACTCAGGCATGCGACTTATTTAAAAAGATTTAGCTAACCTTTCTTATTGTTTACACATTTCAATCATTCACCTCGTGCGTAGATCGTCTTTCCCTCTAATGTTTTTTTTTAGGTATAGATAGCGTGAAATTATCACTGAACCAGGCATCAGATATGCATTCCTATTATATTTTGAGCGGACAAAGCTGCGTATTTATATATCCTATAAGCCAAACGAACTCACCCATTTAGCAAGGTTATACTATGGGACGGGAGGGCTTCAGAGATGTCAATATTTCTATACCGAAGCGAATCATTTGGTTTTGAATAAAAGGAGATACATGTAAAGGTATACATTAATGCGACAGCAACCCAAAGACGCAGATAAATAAAAATATTTAGTCAGCATTCGGTCTTTTTTTTATAGAAAGTTCATGCGTATATAATACAAAATAATACGCTCAAATATTATATAACCGAAAAGGCACATTTGATTTAATGTTATTTACCGTCAAAGATAATCACAAGTGTTTGGTTGAAAATTTTTACCTGCCATATTTTAATTTTGATCTGTGAAAATTTAAGAAGTTGTAATATAAACCAGTAAAAGAAAAACACTTCACTGTATAATATAATGGTAAAATAAATAATGATAATGGATGACGACCAGCGGCGAATAAAATTAATATTCAGGACGATAACATGTAAATATAATAAGAGTATTAATCCCGTTTTTTTACTAGACTGCCAAGCTGAGTCGGTTTTTTTTTTATCGTGTAAGTTCACAAGATGTTAGTTCGCAGAAAGAAAAGTCACCCGACCCGGACACATTTCCGACTCTGAGCTGGATAGTATGTGCTCTTACTCTATTATGCCAAGTGTTAAGCGTTGACATAGAATACCAATTTAATTAACGTCTTGTTTGACCCGTTTGGGATTCGAACAAATGACCTCCCGCTCTCGAGGCGAACACCCCCACTCGAGACCAACCAGGAGACAGTAGTGATCGGTAGTACAAAATACAACACACCTTCACAGAATACTCACAGTTACAAAAGCGAGCTAAAAGTATCTAACCTAAATTGGATGCGTGAAATTATATTGTAACCTACACGTAAACATGGAGCTGCAAATGTTTGCACCTGTCCTAAGTCAGGAATCTGATGTACAGTCGTTTGTTTATGTAATCTATACGTGTTTCTCGTTTCTCGCTTTTTATATAGATTAGAACGTTGGTTTTCCCGTTTGAATGGTTTTATACTAGTAATTTTGGGGCCCTTTATTGTAGCTTGTTGTTCGGTGTGAGCCAAGGCTCCTTGTTGAAGGCCGTACATTGACATGATAATCATGGTTTACTTTTATATATTGTTATTTGGATGGAGAGTTGTCTCATCGGCACTCAAACCACATCTTCCTATATTTATGATCGACTTCAGGGTAGATTTTATGGATCAAAGCTCTCGGCAAATGAAAAACTCTTGCACCTATAATTTTGAGTGGTCCGAATATTGCCAGCTGTTTCAAGTCTAAATTTCTGCCCCTATTCGATATACCCTCATTTTCCAGTGATATTTCAAAGTTTCACGTCCAACCTCACTGTCGACCACCTATTGTACGACCTACCTATTGCATTTAAATTTTTTGTGTTATAGTCATGAACATGCATGAAATATTTGCTACTGGACGTAAAGCAAACAACAATCAATCAATTTAATTGATTTCTCTGTACTAGTACTTAGCACACAAAGACAAGATCTTGTAAAAGACTATTATTGACAATTTTCATTTATATTTTTATGTTGTTGTTTTAGTTTTTTTTTTTTTTTTTTTTTGGGGGGGGGGGGGGTTCTCTTCAGTTTATCACATAACTGACTGCTTATTAAAAAGTTTTAAATATTTTTTCACTATGGTTCTTATCTACTGTTTTGATACGATTTATAAGATATGATTATTTTTTGTCGGGCAAGGATAAAACTAAGACAGATAAAAGTTTTTTCAGGTGTTTATGCTTCATTTAGACTTGAAAAGGGAATAACGGACGACTATATTACAGCAGATTCCATTGAGTGTGTAGCCATAGGTGATATCTTTGGTTAGCTTGCTTGTAAGCTGAACCGTGAAGTCATTGTTAGGTTAAGTAAAGTACCCTACTTTAAGAATAGATTAGTCCGACAGAAAACCAATCGATCTATCTGTTGGACTATGCTACTTCGAAAGGAGGGTAGTAGACCTGACCTAATAATGCCTTCACGGTTCAGCTAACAAGCAAGCTAACCAAATATATTACCTTTCGCTACACACTCAATGGAATCTGCTGTAAAGAGTTTGTTTTCATATAATGCATTGAACTTGCGAATATATCTCACTTCACACGTTTTGATCGGGCCAGTGAAACCTAGTTTAATACGGTTTTATTCATTGAAAAAAAAAACACAAATAAATCAAGAGCTATTAATTAATTGGACTGAATAGACAAAACTTATTATTTTGCATTTTAACGTAATCATGACGGTAATGAAGGAAAATTACTAAATTACCAAATCAGAAACAAAAGGAACATTTACCGGAAGAATATTGTGAAGGACCTTATGCATCTAGGTCTGTCCGATTAGAAGTTCTGAAACAAGCTGTTTAAAAAGCTAATTGTTGGAAGAGTTTACTTACTGTTTTATAAGGTCTGGTCTTTGCAAATCTATTTCATGATTACTGACAGATCAAAAACATCAAGTATATATAGCATGAAGTTGTTGGGCATACTATGATTCATTGGTCAGTTATAAATGAGGTCTGTATGGGGTTTTGATTGCGTGATTTATTAAATAAGAAATCGTTATTTTGTGAAAGTTGGCAAAAAAGTACAAATTTACCCCCTAATTTTATAAAACTATCATTTGGTGTTATTTAGAAGCTATTTTTTTTTTTTATCATAAATAAATAATTATATGATGTAATGCCATTAAATCCGTCCGTTTTCATTTCAATTTTGTAACTGTTAATTGTATATATCCGTCTGTGTACTGTTTAACTATCATTCAAGTTGAACATAAATAGACTCGTCCAGTTCAGGGGAATCAGGTTTCTGTAAGTGCTTTTTATGTAATTTTCTTATATTTTTGCCGGTTTGTAAGTCAGTAAAAGTTCAATGATTAAGTTAATATTGACATTAAAAGACCTCCTCACAAAAAGGGCTGTTCAAATCCCCTCGCCCTTCGGGCTCGGGGATCTGAACACCCCTTTTTGTTCGGAGGTCTTTTAATATCAATATTCGGGCTCGGGGATCTGAACACCCCTTTTTGTTCGGAGGTCTTTTAATATCAATATTCGGGCTCGGGGATCTGAACACCCCTTTTTGTTCGGAGGTCTTTTAATATCAATATTAACTTATCATTGAACTTTTACTATTACTTAATTCATTAATAAATAATACGTTACAAGAATGTATGTTTTGAATTATAGGTTAATAATATTATGAAAATGTTTGCGTTCCTTAAATATATAGATGTATCTTCATGAAATTGAATTAAAATTTTAAAACGTACAATTCGCAGTCTCCATTATTTCCATGAAGAAAACCGAAAAGTTTAGATTGTTGTAACAATTTAAAATGATTCATTGTTTTTTATGCAATGTTACTTGTACACCCATATAATAGGAACAAGTCAAACAAAAACAAGAACAAGAGTAATAATTAATTTATTTTTAAAACTATTATACTTAAAGCGCCTCAAACTGTTGTATAATCTATTTTTATCGTTAGAAAGTCTATTTAGTATTTTTAAATATATGTATTACGGATACAAAAATAGAAAGACATAATTAAAACTGTGCAAATAACTGCTGCAAAGTATTAAGTGCTTGTTGAATATATCAACTGAAACCTTAATTCCAAAATGAAACAGATATATATTTTATCGAAGCAGATTATTTTAAACATGTATTTAGTATATAAATAGTCCATACAATGTACTTTAGAAGTAACCACACGAAAAAAACCGCTGTTTATGTAAATGAAAATGCTAGCCTCTTCGGCAAAATCGGTGGTTAAGTTCACGTGGGACGGTATCAAAATTTACCTGAGTGCCACCATCCGTACCAGGATTTATGAAGGGTGGGGTAGAACAAAACCGGTATTATATCCGTCTTCATGCTTTATACATCATGTACTGTGTTACGACACTAGATTAAAACTGATGAGGAAAGGTAACACCCGGTCACCAAAAGCTCTTTGTTAAGAACCTATAGGTGGTCTAGTGGTTTATTTCGCTAATTTTATTATGAGTATAGCAAGATTTAGTATCTATAAAAGAAAAAAAATCGTATTGTTGAATCCTCAAGCTAAACTCAATTTAGTAGAATATTTTAAAACATTATAAGAAAATTACATCTCTCACTATTTATTATCGTTTAAATAAGAAAAAAGAACATTTCTTATTAGAAAATTTTGGACAATCCCGTGATCAAAGTAACAGATAACCATGCAGAAATATTATATTAATTATAAACATACTAGTATCTGAATTTCATTGAATTTCTATTTGTTTGTAACTGATATGTGTTACTGTCTGTTTGTGACACCAGGTACCACGGTGGGTATGGTTGTCCTGCGAATTAACGTTCTGTGCTGGTGATTTGGTCCTGTCAGGTGCTGGTGGGTCCTGATTCTGTGCTGGTGGGTTTGTTTACATTGTATCAGAACGGCAAGAAAACGACTGTTTTGTTGCTTAATTTTTCTCTGATGCGTCATATGTACCATGCAAAGTATATTACAACAATATTATATTGCAAAAGTCGTGCAAGTTCGTTAAACGGAATTGTCCTGACGCTGTGCTGGTGATAAGAAAAACGTTCCTGGTTCTGTGCTCCTACGTCCTGGTTCTGTGCCTTTATATTTTAGTTAAAAGTGGCATACATTCAAGATCATTGATGCTGTACTGTTATTGACTAATTAACTGTTGTCTGCTTTCTTGAAATTGACATTGTTGTGAATCTGTTTACTGTTATTATGAGAGAAAAAATACCCTTATTTTTTTTTTTTTTAAATTAACTGTAATCTTATTTATTGGCCTGTTAATGGAACCCTTCTTCCCCCCTTTTAAGATAAGAAAATATGTTTACGATTTTCGGGATAACGATCATTTTGCAAGATCACCAAAATACGTTGTAATTTATACAATACTTATATAAAGTAGATAAATAAATGTGGTATGTTTGTTGTCAATGGACAAATTTCCATAAAAAAAACAGAGGAAGTATGTGTTAACAACCATACGTCATCGTACTACCTTCAACAATAACCCATAAAATAAAAATGTAAAAGGTTTTGCATAAAAATGGAGAGCAAAAATATAGAACAAAGGACTTTCTGAGCGTTTGAATCATATGTCTTTAGCAGCTTAAAACACATTTGTTTGTGAACAATTGAGTGCTGACTATAAGAATGACAATAGTATTGCGGGTTTGTTTGTTTGGTTTTTCTTGGGGGTGTTTTTTTTATGGGGGATAAGTTAGAGCGAGGTTACAGTGAAAGTTTTAAGCTTGGAATAGTTTCCCGCAAGATTTAAAAGTTGTATTTTAAAAGAAAAATGTATCTTATAGCTATTAAGAATAACTTGCTGTATCTGTAAGATTTTTTCAACATAATTTTGTTGTCTGAACGGTTATCAGGTATTGTTTTTCGAAAGTTCGATAGAACACTAAAAAAAATTCATTATTTTATGAAAGGGCAGACTAGAATATGTCAGAGAATGAAGACGAGATAACCTAGAGAACACTTAACAAAACTAAGATGTCTTCGCTTTTTCATTTCAAAATTCCAAAATAAATAAATATTTTTGATAAAGAATTACGGGGGAGGAAGTGAACAATGTGTCCTACTTTTCTATATTTAAATATTTTTATGAATAAAAATCAAATGTGCCTTAATTATAATTGAAAATGATTAAATGGAAAAAATACTCAACTAAAATACACTTTTATTTTAGTATTGGTAATATCACACCGCGCTGAAGTACGTCCATTATTCATAGTTCATTATTCATTATTCAATAATGAATAATGAAATAGTTCACTATTCACTATTAATATCACTAAGCTTTTAAGTTTTGTGTGTCAAACACACCATCTCTGTAGTAATGACTCCTTACTAAGATATTTCACTTCATCCATTTTTTTTTCTGCATTTTTTTTATATTGTGAATTCTTAGTATTATTATATTAAAATGTAGCCTTAATTTATATTTAAAAAAACTGAATCTAAAGCCAGATATATCAAACATTTTTGTCTCCATCTATCCGTTTTCAGGACTTTAACAATCAACATAAACACGCCTGGAAAGTAAAATGCGTACTCGGCTGTCTGTAATCGACCTTTTTTAGACACCCTCCTAAAAAACCAAGCCGGGGTGGGGGTTTAGAGATGTAAATTAAGTACTTAGATCAATATTTTATCTTTTCGTGTATGGTTTATGGCCCCTTCTGTGGCCTGTCAATTGCGAAATGTGCAAACTGCAATAGTATCAAAACAGCACAGACAATGAATAATAGAGATATGATTTTGTACCTATATCAAGCGTAAACTTCTTGCAAAGCATTATTATTTATAATTATGTCACCCGATCGACAATGTCGGGTGACATATTGCTTTTCCTCTGTTTCTTTTCCTGTATTATTATGGCACCCTCAACGGAGTTGGGGTGACATCTTGTTATTGTTCGTTTCTTTTTTTTTTCTTCTTATTATTATTATGGCACCCTCAACGGAGTTGGGGTGACGTATTGTTATTCTACGTTTCTTTTTTTCCTTATTATGGCACCCTCAACGGAGTTGGGGTGACGTATTGTTATTCTACGTTTCTTTTTTTCTTATTATTATTATGTCACCCGATCGACAATGTCGGGTGACATATTGTTTTTCCTCCGTTTCTTTGTTATTATTATGTCACCCGATCGACAAAGTCGGGTGACATATTGCTTTTCCTCTGTTTCTTTTTCCCTATTATTATTATTATTATTATTATTATTATTATTATTATTTTTCTTCCACCTAATTTTGTCCGGCAGTTTTCTCAGAGCCAAAGGAACCAATCTGAATGATAGTGCACTATAACAAGGAACCCTGACTTGCCTGTTTCTTTCCGGTATTGGAACTAAAAAAATGGCTGCCATCACCATGGAAACGAAAAAATGGTGAAAAAATATAATTTTAGAGTTAAGGGAATTGTTTGAGAATGCTTAGGCTTAAAATCTTTAGATTTTAATACAATGTAGGTGCCCACTATATACTGCTTTGGGATGATTTTGGCAATCATTGGAACTGCTATGTTGCCATGGATACCACACCAAAAATTTCCAAAATATGGAAATGCTCCAAGTTTAATAAAACTTCACAGAAACGATTAGCAACATTGTAAGATGTGGAATTTGGCGTTGGAATTTTGAAAATGTCTGCCGTTACCATGGAAACAATACAAAACAGGTCAAAATGGTCCAAAAAACACCTAAAAGTGGCATTTACTTTCTTAAAAGGGTAGGTCAAATCCATTGAAACTCTGATGGCATGTTCCCTCCCATGTACCAATGTGGTATCTACCATTAGAAATTTGGAATTGTCTGTGTAACCATAGAAACCAGCCAAAATGTCAAAAATTTCAAAAATTTCAAAATGCTCAAAAAGTAATGAAACTTACTATGATTGTTGACTGTCAAGTCTGCATGAGACTTTTGAAGTTGAAATTTCCAAAATGGCTACCGTTGCCATGGAAACTGGAAAAATGTCAAATATTTTCAAAATGCTCCAAACTTAATGAAACTTAATATTATTGTAAACTGGCATGTTTAGATGAGACTTTTGACTTAGAAAATTTCAAAATGGCTGCCGTTGCCATGGAAACAGCACTGGCACTTAGAGGCAATGAGGGGAAGGGTGACATCCGCTATTGCTTGCAATGGCAATTCTAGTTATTATTCTTATTCTTCCAATGATTTTTGTCCGGCAGATTTTTTGAAGGCAATGGAACCAATCTTAGTGATAGTCAACTATAATGAGGAACACAAAATTTCGGGTTGCAGTAGGTCATAGGACCATTAAAAATGGCTGCCGTTACCATGGAAACGGAAAAATTGTGAAAAATTCCACTTATTGGTTTTAGGGAATTATTTGGAGATGCTTAGACTTAGAATCATTATATTTTGATACAATGTAGGTGCCCACTATATACTTGTTTTGGATGATTTTTGGCATTCATTGGAACTACTATGTTGCCATGGATACTACACCAAAAATTTCCAAAATATCAAAATGCTCCAAATTTAATGAAACTTCACAGGAACGATGAGCAACATTGGTAGATGTGCAATTTGGCGTTGGAATTTTGAAAATGTCTTGTGTTACCATGGAAACAAGGCAAAAATGGTCAAAACGCTTTAAAAAACCTTAAAAGTGGCATTTACTTCCTTAAAATGGTAGGTCAAATTCATTGAAACTCTGATGGTATGTTCCCTTCCATGTACCAATGGAGTATCTGCCATTAAAAATTTGGAATGGTCTGCGTTACCATAGAAACCAGCCAAAATGTCAAAAATTTCAAAAACTTCAAAATGCTTAAACTTGATGAAACTTAATATATTTGTTGACTGTCTAGTCTGCATGAGACTTTTGAAGTTGGAATTTCCAAAATGGCTACCGTTGCCATGGAAACTGCAGAAATGTCAAATATTTTCAAAATGCTCCAAACTTAATGAAACTTAATATTATTGTTTACTGGCATGTATAGATGAGACTTTTGACTTCGGAATTTTCAAAATGGCTGCCGTTGCCATGGAAACAGCAGAAATGTGAAACTTTTGACAATGCTGTTATTGTATTGAAAATTTACAGAAAGATATATCGCAATTCATAGATCTGCATTCACTGTTAAGTTGTTTTAAAATGGGTGCCGCTTAGTGGCAATGAGGGGAAGGGTGACATCCGCTATTGCTTGCAATGGCAATTCTAGTTATTATTATTCTTCCACCTTTTTTTGTCCGACAGGTTTTTTGGAGTGAAATGGAACCAATCTTAATGATAATGCACTATAAGGAGGAACACAAAATTTCGGGTTGCAGTAGGGTCTAAGACCAAAAAAAATGGCTGCCGTTTCCATGGAAACGGAACAATTGTGAAAAATTTCAGTTTTTGGTTTTGTGAATAATTTAGAGATGCTTAAACTCAGAATCATCATATTTTATCACAATGTAGGTGCCAGCCATATATTGGTTTTGGATGATATTGGCAATCATTGGAACCACTATGTTGCCATGGAAACTACCCCAAAAATTTCAAAAATTTCAAAATGCTCCAAATTTTTTGAAACTGCATAGTAACGATGAGCAACATTGGTAGATGCGTAAGTTGGCGTTGGAATTTCCAAAATGTCTGCCGTTACCATGGAAACAGTGCATAAGTGTCAAAATGCTCTAAAAACATCAGGGTTTGCTGAATAATTTTAGTATGCTTGAACTTGAAATCATCAAATTTTTACACAATATAGTTGTCTACTATATACAGGTTTTGAATGATTTTGACAATCATTGGAACTCTTCTGTTACCATGGATACAGGACCAAATATTTAAAAAATTTCAAAATGCTCCTAAATTGATCAAACTTAATATGATTGTTGACTGGCAAGTCTGGATGATACTTTTGACTTTGGAATTTCCAAAATGGCCACCGTTGCCATGGAAACTGCAAAAAAGTCAAAAATTCTCTAAATGCTTTGAACTTAATGAAACTTGATATTATTGTTAACTGGCAAGTGAAGATGAGACTTTTGACATCAAAATTTTCAAAATGGCTGCCGTTGCCATGGAAACAGCAGAATTGTGAAATTTTTTAGAATGCTCTCAATGTACTGAAATTTTACAGAAAGATGTATTGCCATGCATATATGTGCATTCACTGTTAAACGATTTTGAAATGGCTGCCGCTTAGTGGCAATTGGGGGAAGGGTGACATCCGCTATTGCTTGCAATGGCAATTCTAGTTATGTCACCCGATCGACAATGTCGGGTGACATATTGCTTTTCTTATGTTTCTTTGTTATTATTATTATTCTTCCACCTTTTTTTTTCCGACAGGTTTTTTGGAGTAAAATGGAACCAATCTTAATGATAATTTACTATAAGAAGGAACACAAAATTTCGGGTTGCAGTAGGGTCCAAGACCATAAAAAATGGCTGCCGTTTCCATGGAAACGGAACAAGTGTGAAAAATTCCAGTTTTTGGTTTTGTGAATAATTTAGAGATGCATTAACTCAGAATCATCATATTTTATCACAATGTAGGTGCCAGCCATATATTGGTTTTGGATGATATTGGCAATCATTGGAACCACTATGTTGCCATGGAAACTACCCCAAAAATTTCAAAAATTTCAAAATGCTCCAAATTTTTTGAAACTTCATAGTAACGATGAGCAACTTTGGTTGATGCGTAATTTGGCGTTGGAATTTCCAAAATGTCTGCCGTTACCATGGAAACAGTGCATAAGTGTCAAAATGCTCTAAAAACCTCAGGGTTTGGTGAATAATTTTGGTATGCTTGAACTTGAATTCATCAAATTTTTACACAATATAGTTGTCCACTATGTACAGCTTCTGAATGATTTTGACAATCATTGGAACTCTTCTGTTACCATGGATACAGGACCAAATATTTCAAAAATTTCAAAATGCTCCTAAATTGATTAAACTTAATATGATTGTTGACTGGCAAGTCTGGATGAGACTTTTGACTTTGGAATTTCCAAAATGGCCACCGTTGCCATGGAAACTGCAAAAAGTCAAAAATTCTCTAAATGCTTTGAACTTAATGAAACTTGATATTATTGTTAACTGCCAAGTAAAGATGAGACTTTTGACTTCAAAATTTTCAAAATGGCTGCCGTTGCCATGGAAACAGCAGAATTGTGAAATTTTTTAGAATGGTCTCAATGTACTGAAAATTTACAGAAAGATGTATTGCCATGCATATATGTGCATTCACTGTTAAACAATTTTGAAATGGCTGCCGCTTAGTGGCAATTGGGGAAAGGGTGACATCCGCTATTGCTTGCAATGGCAATTCTAGTTATGGCACCCTCAACGGAGTTGGGGTGACATATTGTTATTCTACGTTTCTTTTTGTTTTTTTTATTTTTATTATTATTTTTCTTCCACACATTTTTGTCCAGTCTGGAACTCTAATGTGAATGGATCCAAGAAGATGGAACTATACCATATTGTTAACCACCATATGAAGATTTGCTTTTTGGGGTTGGCACTTTCAAGATGGCTGCCGTTACCATGGAAACGGAACAAATGTGAAAAAATCCAGTTTTTTGTTTTGGTGAACTGTTTGGATATGATTTAACTCAGAATCATTATATTTTAATACAATGAAGGTGCCCACTATATACAGGTGTTGGATGATTTTGGCACTCATTGGAACTACTATGTTGCCATGGAAACTACTCCAAAAATTTCAAAAATCTCAAAATGTTCCAAACTTAATGAAACTTCACAGTCACGATGAGCAACATTGGAAGATGTGGAATTTGGCATTGGAATTTCCAAAATATCTGTTGTTACCATGAAAACAATGCAAAAAGGTCAAAACTTTGAATTTTCACAGAACATTCCAGAACATCAATGTTAAATTTATTCTAGAGACATTGAATGGTATATGATGGTATATATAATTATGGAGGGAGAAAATTGCAGCGGGGGTTTGACTTTGGAATATTCAAAATGGCCGCCGTTACCATGGGAACAGCAAAATTATGAAAAACTTCAAAATGCTTTAAATTTAATGAAACTTATAACAAATGTTGCCTAGCTTATGTGTACTTAACTTTTGAGTTTCGAATTTCCAAAATGGCCGCCGTTGCCATGGAAACAGCATAAAATTTCTAAATGGCTGCCGCTGGCCTGGCAATAGGGAAAGGGTGCCATCCGCTATTGCTTGCAATGGCAAATCTAGTTATTTTTATTTTTCTTCCACGCTTTTTGTCCAGGCCATAACTTGGCACTGTATGATCGAATGGTCATGGAACTATACAATAATGTTACCCAGCATATGAAGTTTTGCAAACAGGGTATGACATCATCAAGATGGCTGTTGTTGCCATGGAAACTGATAAAATGTGAAAAAAAATGCAAATTCTAAATCTTTCATTATAAGACCTAGCTGGATGAAACTTTATGGTAATGTTCCTGGGTATGTCTAGATGTTGTTACAATATTAGGAAATTCCAAAATGGCCGCCATTGTCATGGAAACAGGGCGAAAGTTTAACATTGACCCTATGGGAAAACACATTGAAGCTGAATTTCCTGCAACAATAAAAGTGTCAAACCTTCTACAACTTCATGGATATGTAACATGGCATGTCCCAAAGTGGCACCTGTCTTTGGAATTTTGAAAATGGTACCCGTTACCATGGAAATAGCAAAAATTTCAAAAAATTCAAAATGCTCCAAAATTGATGAAACTTTACAAGAATGTTAATAGACATCTGTAGATGAGCTCTTTGACTTTGGAATTTTCAAAATGGCTGCCGCTCACCTGGCAATGGGGGAAGGGTGCCATCCGCTATTGCTTGCAATGGCAAATCTAGTTATTTTTCTTCCACCGATTTTGTCCAGCTTATTTCTCGGAATCCAATGGACCAATGTTGGTTAAACTCTACTATAATAAGGACCACCATGATAAGTTGTGCAGTGGACTTTGGCATGTGCATGATGGCTACCGTTACCATGGAAACTAGAAAAATGTAAAAAAATCCAGTTTTTTGTTTTCTCGAACTGTTTGGATAGACTTGAACTTAGAAACATTATATTTTAATACAATGTAGGTGCCCACTATATACAGGTATTGGATGATTTTGACACTCATTGGAACTACTATGTTGCCATGGAAACAACACCAAAATTTTCAAAAATATCAAAATGCTCAAAACTTAATGAAACTTCACAGTAACGATGAGCAACATTGGAAGATGTGGAATTTGGCGTTGGAATTTTCAAAATATCTGTTGTTACCATGGAAACAATGCAAAAAGGTCAAAACTGAATTTTCACAGAACATTCCAGAACATCAATGTTGAATTTATTCTAGAGACATTAAATCGTATATGATGGTATATGATTATGGAGGGAAAAAATTGCAGCGGGGGTTTGACTTTGGAATATTCAAAATGGCCGCCGTTATCATGGAAACAGCAAAAATACGAAAAACTTCAAATTTTCAAAATGCTTTAAATTAAATGAAACTTATAACAAATGTTGCCTAGCTTATGTAGACTTCACTTTTGAGTTTGGAATTTTCAAAATGGCCGCCGTTGCCATGGAAACAGCGAAATTTTCTAAATGGCTGCCGCTGGCCTGGCAATGGGGGAAGGGTGCCATCCGCTATTGCTCGCAATGGCAAATCTAGTTATATTTATTCTTCCACACTTTTTGTCCATTCTATTTCTCGGAATTGGCTTGAACAATATTGATGGAACTATACCATAATGTAGACCACCACATTCTATAGTGCAGTGGGGTATGGCACCATCAAGATGGCTGCCGTTGCCATGGAAACGAAACAAATGTGAAAAATTTCTGTTTTTTGTTTTGGTGAACTGTTTGAATATGCTTTAACTCAGAATCATCATATTTTAATACAATGAAGGTGCCCACTATATACAGGTGTTGGATGATTTTGGGACTCATTGGAACTACTATGTTGCCATGGAAACTAAACCAAAAATTTCAAAAATATCAAAATGCTCCAAACTTTATGAAACTTCACAGTTACGATGAGTAACATTGGAAGATGTGGAATTTGGCGTTGGAATTTCCAAAATATCTGTAGATACCATGGAAACAATGCAAAAAGGTCAAAACTTTGAATTTTCACAGAACATTCCAGAACATCAATGTTAAATGTATTCTAGAGACATTAAATGGTATATGATGGTATATATGATAATGGAGGGAAAAATTGCAGCGGGGGTTTGACTTTGGAATATTCAAAATGGCCGCCGTTACCTTGGGAACAGCAAAAATTTCAAAAATTTTAAAGTTCTCCAAACTTAATGAAACTTTACAAAATTGACAATTGGCATGAGTAGATGCACTCTATCATTTTGGAATTTTCAAAATGGCTGCCGCTCGCCTGGCAATAGGGGAAGGGTGCCATCCTCTATTGCTTGCAATGGCAAATCTAGTTATTATTATTATTATACTTCCACCTATTTTGTCCGGCAGGTTTTTTGGAGTGAAATGGAACCAATCTTAATGGTAGTTCACTATAAGGTGGAACAAAAAATTTCGGGTGCAGGTGGGTCTAAGACCATAAAAAATGGCTGCCGTTTCCATGGAAACAGAATAATTGTGAAAAATTCCAGTTGTTGGTTTTGGTGAATAATTTGGAGATTCTTATACTCAGAATCATCATATTTTGAAACAATGTAGGTGCCAGCCATATACTGGTTTTGGATAATTTTGGCAATCATTGGAACTACTATGTTGCCATGGAAACTGCACCAAAAATTTCAAAAATATCAAAATGCTCCAAATTTTTTGAAACTTCATGGTAACGATGAGCAACATTGGTAGATGTGGAATTTGGCGTTGGAATTTCCAAAATGTCTGCCGTTACCATGGAAACAGAGCATGAGTGTCAAAATGCTTTAAAAACTTCAGGGTTTGGTGAATAATTTTGATATGCTTGAACTTGAAATCAACAAATTTTTACACAATATAGTTATCCACTATATACAGGTTTTGATTGATTTTGACAATCATAGGAACTACTCTGTTACCATGGATACAGGATCAAATATCTCAAAATTTTCAAAATGCTCCAAAATTGATGAAACTTAATATGATAGTTGACTGGCAAGTCTGGATGAGACTTTTGACTTTGGAATTTCCAAAATGGCCACCGTTGCCATGGAAACTGCAAAAAAGTCAAAGTTTCTCAAAATGCTTTGAACTTAATGAAACTTGATATTATTGATAACTGGCAAGTACAGATGAGACTTTTGACTTTGAAATTTTCAAAATGGCTGCTGTTGCCATGGAAACAGCACAAATGTGAAACTTTTGACAATGCTCTGATTGTACTGAAAATTTACAGAAAGATATATCGCAATTCATAGATCTGCATTCACTGTAAAGTTGTTTTGAAATGGCTGCCGCTTAGTGGCAATGAGGGGAAGGGTGACATCCGCTATTGCTTGCAATGGCAATTCTAGTTCATTCGGTATTTAGTAGAAAAAGAGAATTTGGTGAAAATTCACAGACCTTTGTACAGAGATTATTGTTATGTTTAGCATGGGATCAACACAAGGATACATTAACCTTAAAAATCTATTTAAAAGTATTTGAAACTAACGTTTGCTTTGTTAATTGTGCCTTCAATTTCAAAAATTAAAATATCTCGTAGCTTCATACTACCAATTGAGTATAAAACACGTATATAAGTTTAAAAAAGAAATTCTTAGAGTAAACACCTACATTTAACTTTAAAAGGTCATAACAGTTTAAAACAATACAAATCTACACACACAAAAAACTGGCTTAATTTCAACTGGTTACCCGAATCGCTATAAGATCATATAAGCTCACCTGTGTCGAGGGGTCGTGTGAGGTTCATTTATTGTCTTGTCGTCCGCAATTACAGAAAGATCTTTTCTGAAATTACTTGACCAAATGTTACCAAATGATTTTTCAAGAGTGAATCTAGGAAAAACAATATTCATCAACAAACATGACCACTGTCTGTTAAAATGTATTCGAGTTTTTAGTTACAGCCGATTCCATTGAGTATGTAGGCAAAGGTAATATCTTTGGTTAGCTTGCTTGTTAACTAAACCGTGAAGTCATTGTTAGGTAAGGTATACTACCCTCCTTTCGAAGTAGCCTGGTCCTACAGACAGAAAGATGTGTCATTTGTCGGACTAGTCTACTCTTAAAGGAGGGTAGTTTACATAACCTAACAATGACTTTTCTGTTCAGCAAGCAAGATAACCAAAGATATTCCCTTTGTCTACACACTCATTGAAATCGGCTTTAATATTGCAAAAGTTCAAGCAATTAGGGCAAAACTTACCGAGAAAAAAAATCAAAATGTCTATCTACCTTGCACATTTCAGAAAATTCAGATCAGATAACGAAACTGGGTCCAGCAACATTTATATTTTATAAGCAATTTAAGATTTTTACCCTCACAGTTTCCATTCACCACAAATATTCTCGTTACAACGAATCATTTTAAATACAAAAATACCAGTTGCAGCCTTTAAATCTATTAATATATGTATACGGATAAAGTTATGAAAGGGCCTTTTAGGCAGCAGGGTCACCAGGGTGAGGAGTCCATGTCATCTGAAATAAATGCTAAGCATAGATCTAAAAAGCGACAGATAATCATGACATTAAAAAAACTCTCTTCTTTTCGACTTTTTTCGAACAAATTGACACAAAAAAATGAATTATATAGTATTGTGGAATTTTTAACTTGTGTTCAATTCATTGGTTACACCTTTTACTAGGATAACAATCCTGTCAAGTATGAGCTGGGTAAAATATTTCAGAAAAGAAGATGGAAATGTGAACGGAAACGTGCGTCAGGTGCAACAGCATACGAACAGCTAACATGCCTCGCCAGGGTGGAAGCTAAAAAGTCCACGAAAATTTGATTTAAAACTTTTATTCGTTCCAACAAAGTTATTGAGATTTTGTTGAGGATTTAACCATCTCCGACAACAAGATTGTTTTTTTAGAATTTACAGCTCTTCTATAGATATATGCAAAGCAAACCATTGATTAAATGCTTGCTATGATTGTTTGGATGTTTGTAAACGACAGGTAAGTAGTCTGTTTACTATATACTAGAATTTGTTTGGACAATAAACATTAACTTCAATTCCTGTCAGTTTGTATTTGTACAATCAAATCCCAGTATGTATTGAAACTCCGCCTACCTATTGTTTGAAAACATCTAAGCAAACATAGCAAGCAAGTCAATCAAAGTTTTTTTTGCATGCTTTTATAGAAGAGCTGTACTTTATAATGCAAAGAAGCGTTTAAGTCTTTCGCCAAAAAATACTATCAATTTCTTTTTGTCCTATGTAAACTTCCGTACCATTTCCTTCCATTCATGATCATTAAATTGAACTGTAAAATATTTCTTGGTACCTTCTTAATTCCTTTATAAGTCTTATGTAAACATAATTATGACAATAACTGTTGTGAGCACAAGATTCACTGCACACTTTTAAAGTTCTGCTTCATCAAACATTAAAATGTGAACTTAAGTTTTGAGACTTTTTTAATCGACACGATTGGGATTTTTGTATATGAGAACATGGTTTATCTATTAGTTGAAAATGCGGCTTTGAACTAGCTTTCAGTACCTGCGAGCATTCGTTGTTCAATAATGTGTGTCTTTGTGCTATTATTTTATGTAATAAATTGTTGTGTTGGTACACCACTGTAACAATGAAGGAGGAAATGAGGAGGGTTGGTTGGGTTGAAGTGGGGAGGGGTATGCGGAGCGCTAACACACATGTCTATGCGGCATGGGCTTTGATCATTGTTGAAGCATCAATGTAAGGGGCATTTAATATCTTAATAAAACTATTCTTATTTTAGATACTATATATTGTTATCTGATATTTGACGAAAGATGTTGCCCTTTTATGTAATTATGTAATACAAGTTACGCCGATCATTTGAAAACACATATTAAACAGCCAAATGGATGCACAAGAGCTAAAATAGGAGTCATAGATCCTATTGACAACAATTATCTGCCCAATTTTATTGATTGTGTAACATTTGTTTCAAATATGACCGACTTCTTATCCAAAATCACCAGCACCGTATCAGGACCCACCAACACAATGACAGGACCCACCAGCACAGTATCAGGACATGAATAAATTGAGAAAATGCTAAATTTTAATAAATTGCAATGTTTTTTCACAAAATAGTTTTGTCGTGTGGATTGCGGTATAGAAAGCGGACTCTATGAGCATTTTTGTTTTATTTTTTCAGTTTGAGATTTTCTGAAAATGAGCATTTTTGTGTACCGCTTACTGAAACAGTTTAGAGGGTCAACTTTTTAATGGTTTACATATAAACCCATAAGAAATAAAATTGAAACATCTCAACTGTTTTCTTCAATTTTTTATGAGTGAAAACGTCAAAAATCATCATTTTCGTCTTTGTTTACATTTTTTCATTGATCACCAGCACCCGTCAGGACCGAATCACCAGCACAGAACGTTCTCTCGCAGGACAACCATACCCACCGTGGGTACTGTCTGGTGAATGTTTCCTTGTACATATTTGAAAAAAATTTACCAATAGAAAATCGTGTCGGATATAGTGCAAGGCGATTTGGTGTCACGATATCTCAGTAGCATGAGTTCGAATTCCGGCGAGGGAAGAATAAAAAATTTGCGAAAGAAAATTTACAGATATAACATTGTTGTGCTGATGTTTAAACGAATTATATATACAGAAGGAAACCTATTTCTGCACGAAACAAGTATTATATATAGGCGCTAATAAAAGCTGAAAAGATATAGCTACTTAACCTGTAATTAAAGTCTTACCGTAAATGATGTCTGTTTTGTGTTACGCGTACTGAAACAGTTTGTTCTCCTCTTATATTTAATGCGTTTTCCTCGGTTTTAGTTTGTTATCCCGATTTTGTTTTTTGTCCATGGATTTATGAGTTTTGAACAGCGGTATACTACTGTTGCCTTTATTTATGATACGACATTCCGGTAATCTAGTCTTGGAGGCAATGCTGTTGATTGAAGCATTTTGAGTGTTCAACAATATAACATTCTTCATATATTTCACCTTAACCATACATTGTAACCTATATGCTCAATATACGATGCAATAATATGTACATTCACGTGACCATCGGTCTGGAGCAGGATCTGCGTACAATTCTTGAGCATCCCGGATCAGTATCAAGTTCTGTTTGGTTTCGTGTCACTCCTTCAATTCTTATGTTTTTGTCTTCTTGTTTTGTTTTATTTACCATTGAGTTGTTAGTGTATATCAACTTATAAGTTTTAAAAGCCCTTATATATATTTTGCATCTTTTTCCATGACAATATTTGAAGGAACATTGTCGCGTTAACTGCATTCTGACTGTTCGACTGACATATGAAAGCATAATACTTGCCTACAAATATAATGACGAACTAACTAGGTCCTACGATAAATAAGTTCTACGATTGGATAACTTAACTTAAGAAGCTTTATTCATACTAGTCCTGACGTTCAGTGGTTGTCTTTGGTTCATATCCGTCATATTTGTTTTTTCGCAAACTGTTTTGTTATAAATAAGGCCGTTAGTTTTTGAAATTGAATTGTTTTATATTTTTCCCGTCGGGGCCTGTTAAAGCCGACTATTTGGTATGAGTTTTTATCATTGTAACGCAGTTGAAGACCGTGCGGATGCATATAATTGTTTACATCCTGTTCATTTGAATTTGGGTGAATAGTTGTCTCATCGGCAATCAAACAACATCTCCTTAATTTCATAAAGACAGACTCTTATTAATTTAGCCGAAATATTTATGAAAATATCCTTTACTGTGTGAATCGAAGTTGGTATTTAAATGACGACTATGTTTTGTTGTGTCAGAAAAAAAAGATATTGTTTTCATTTATTTATAGATAATTTATGGACATAGCTATTTCACGCATATTATTTTCATCAATTCAAATAGTAAAATAAATCCCCCAAAATTATAAACAAAACAACTAGGAAACTACAGGCATCACTGCAGAGGAAATTAGAATGATTTTTCAATTAACTAAAGAGATGATTATCTAATGATCGAGGAAAATGTTCATCGAGTCCAAATTGTTTTGACATATCAACTGAATCTAAAAGATTTATCAATAACTCAGCAGTTTCTGTTTCAGGATTCACATTGCAGTTTGAAGAACAAGCAGTTTCTGTACAATGAGGAAAACAATTCTCATCATCTGTCGAAATAAGATAGGGTGATGTTAAAATGTAAATCTGGTTTACTTGCGCATCAACGTCATTTTCTTCATTACATTCTTCTGTACTGTTTTCTGATTTCAACCGTTTTCTTTCTGTCTTTAAATGCTGCAAACAAAAATATGAAGGTCAATTTGGTGTTTTGCTAATTGTTTGTGGTTCTTGTATTATCTAATGGAAATATATGTAGAATATAATATAAAAAAGAAGATGTGATATGATTGCCAATAAGACAACTGTCCACAAGAGACCAAAAGGACACAGACATTTAAAACAACCATAGGTCACCGTACGGCCTTCAACAATGAGCAATTTCTGGGCACGGTTAACAACATTTCCGTAAAAATGAGGATTTGCTATCCCGTTTGAAATAAGTTTTCTACCGGTACAACCAAACTTCAAAACCAAATCTTTATATCTATGGAAAAATTTAGTAAAGGTTTTAAGTAATTTATGGTAACGATATCCCTGGTTTTATAATTTACCAGTAATACATAGATTGTGCTAATTTATATACAATCGGAAGGACATAGCTTTTTCGCACATATTTATTTCTCAGCAATTAGAATAATTGTAACATTATAAAATTACATCAAAACAACAAAACGACCGTAGAAAACTACAGACATCACTGCAGATGAAATTAGATATAGGCTGATGTGGTGTGAGTGCCAATGAGACAACTCTCTATCCAAATAATAATTTATAAATGTAAACATGATGTTTCAATCAACTAAAGAGATGATCATCAATAACTCAGCAGTTTCTGTTTCAGGATTGCGTTCGTTAAAATCAAAAACGTCACAACAGACTTGGGCGTAGCGAACGAGCTGTGAAATATAAACACCGTAAGATGGTGCTCAAGGAACATCACCATCTAAAAATGGAAAATTAACAATAGGGAACAAAAAATCGTCCCTTTTGTTGTAAATTGTAGTGGAGAGTTTCCCGTTTTAAACCGAAATATCTCTATCAAGGAAAGGACAGTTATTACCGTAAACATTGGATATTTAAAGTAAGATCCTTGGGATAAATTTCAGCAGTATATTGAGAAAATTCTTGATTATTTAACGACAATATCATCAAGATAACGGTAAGTGTTGTTGAATTTATCAATTAAATGCAATTTCGACGGGTCTTTACTGAGTTTAGTCATAAACTGTGATTCGTAACAGTACAAAAACAAGTCTAATATTAAAGAGGGCACAATTAGTGCCGATGAGGATACATACAACCTGTCGATAAACTTTGTTGCCGAAACGTACATAAATAGTATCAAGAAGAAAGTTAACAGCTTCAATCATTTCATTACACCTCCAGTAAGTATATCAAGCATATTTACCTTTCTCATTAGAGAAGAAGACTTTAAATGAGTTGCAGCAAATATATTTGCATTCAGCTATACCAAACGAACATTTAAGTAAATAGGAAAACGTTTGTTTAATAAGATAGTGTTGAAGTGTAGTGTAAAGAATAGACCCAGTGGTTGTAAATCAACTCATCATAGATACCAGGACTAAATTTTATATATACGCCAGACGCGCGTTTCGTCTACAAAAGACTCATCAGTGACGCTCGAGTCCAAGAAAAGTTAGAAAAAAAAGCCAAATAAAGTACGATGTTGAAGAGCATTGAGATCCAAAATTCCTAAAAGTGTTGCCAAATACATCTAAGGTAATCTACGCCTGAAGTAGAAAAGCCTTAGTATTTCAAAAAAATCAATATTTTGTAAACAGTTAATTTATAAATATAACAATATCAATGATAATTCATGTCAGCACAAAAAAGTGCTGACTACTGGGCTTGTGATACCCTCGGGGGAAATAAATCTCCACCAGTAGTGGCATCGACCCAGAGGTTGTAAATAAACTCATCATAGATACCAGTTCTAAATTTTATATACGCCAGACGCTAAAACATTCAAAGAATTTTTTACATTCCAAAAATGTAGAACACTTACTAGAGGCCGTTATGAAACTATATTTAATTAGTTATCAAAAGTACCAGGGTTGTAATTTAGTACGCCAGACGCGCGTTTCGTCTACATAAGACTCATCAGTGACGCTCTTATCAAAATATTTATAAAGCCAAACAAGTAAAAAGTTTAAGAGCATTGAGGATCTAAAATTCCAAAAAGTTGTGCCAAATATGGCTAAGGTAATCTATGCTTAGGATAAGAAAATCCTTAGTTTTACGAATAATTAAAAGTTTTAAATGTTTTTGTTGTTGTGAAGTTTAGGTAACCAATACACAGACGGGACCTTCAAATGTTCAGAAGAAGCATTAAGCTTTGATGTGGTTGTGATATGGTTGTTTACTATATGATTATCTGTGGGGCGCATGGACTTGAATGTAGATGAATTTAAAATTTCATTCTTAAGAACGTCCGTGTAGTATTTACGACATACCACCACCACATTGTTGGCTGCTTTGTCGGCCGGTACAAACACAAACCGCTTTGAAAGTTCTTGAAATTTATTTCTTATTCTGGAAATAAGTGTAATATGTACCTTTTGATTTACTTCTAAATTATTTCAAAATGTGATATTCTCTTATTTACCAAATTCATAAATTTATTTAGATAAAAATCAAGAGCTTTTTTATCAGATTTTTCCCGTTTACACCACATTTTACAAAACGAGGAAAGAGCATATTTGGTGACTTGATGATACTCTTTCCAATCTATTATTTTTGTCCTTTTTTCAAAAAGTTTTTAACCTCTCTATCCTGGACGATATTGAGGTCCCCTGTAATAACATGGCCATAGGGAACATATCTAAACTTCGACGATTCACAGTTTCAAGTAGAGGGAGTTAAAATATCTATATTCACGTCCGATGTAACCGACGTATTTTTTTTGGTAAATTGAGAATGGAGTGTAATGTATGTAGAATTATATATTGATATGAATATCACATTATACCAGCCGATTTTTTTTTTTTTTATTATATCTATTCATTTATTGAACACATAATTTATACAAAGAAATTTAATAATTCTTTATTTTGTTTTTATGTTTGTTTGTATCTCATTGTTTACATTAAAAGTGAAAATTATTGATGTTGTAAAGTGTATGCCTTTTTGGTTCCATTATTGAAAATACAATCTTCTTCTTTTTCCTATTCCTCTTCTTCTTGTTATTGTTCTTCTTCTGTACTAAGTATATGATTTTTGTAACATTAGGTAAAATTTATTTTCAATTATAAAAATAAATGAAATTTTTGTATATCATTGAATAAAGGCAAAACATGTCATCCATTTAGTATATCAACGTCGGTTAACAGAAATTTAAGAAGAGCTCTGAGGGTACATATGAACTATTCATAAACTTGATCTATGAAATAGGCACTTTATATCTGTTATGTGAATATTCTTTATACAGTGTAGATTTTATTTTGTAAACAGAGACAATTAAAATAATCATATATACCTTGTAAGATTTTCGTTTGGTAAATATCTTGACTGTATGTTTTTGTTCCTGAAAAAAAATATGAAGCGGGTAACATAAAAGTAATAAACAAAAATTAAAAAAAAAAAAAAATTGCTGTCGAAAGAGAAGCATACAAACACTTTCATAAAGAATAATAAACGCACTTTAAAAGTTGAATCTTTAATATTTGAAATCAAACATTGTGGACAATAATCAACAATTCAAATTCAGGATGCATGTAGTTACAAGTTTAGATCTATATTGATTTAAAGATAATCAAAGTTTTAAAAGAGCCTTGGACTGGGGATGACCAATGGTGACCTTTTATTTCATAAACTTTTCTATATGTTGATTTTTGCTTCATTTAAAGAATAGTGTTCAACATGAAAGGTATTAACTTAAATTGAAATTTAAACCTTATTGTATCTTATGATCCGATGATTGTTACTGAAGTCAACAACATAGAAATTGTAATTTTTTAAAAGTTTAATAAACAGAAGCCTCCTTTTAACTGTCATATAAACCATAAGAAGACCACATGCCACCACATGCACTGAATGCACAACTAGACAATTTCGACGTATTGTAAAAGGTTAAGTGTATCTGACTAGATTGTTGCATATAGTAATTTATGAAATTAATATTAAGCAATATAAATATATAATATTTAAAAAAATGTTAAAAATAAATACATACTGAATGGTTCTTTTCTTAAATTTATGCTTAACACCTTCCATCAAATTATCATAAAAATTATATTTCGAGGTTTGCTACTTACCTCTATTTCATTACTTAATGATTCACATGATGAGAAGCCGTTATGATCAATCTTCAAAGCCACTATAATATCAGAACACTGCAGTTGAACAATTTTACATGTTTCTTCCAGCAAGTTGTCAATATCTAGTTGTTCAAATATTTTTTAAAGTTTTTCTTCAGTGGTACACAAAACAACATTAGCAATAAGTCTTTCGTCGTCATTTTGACTTAACGCATTCGTTATTTGCTGGTATGGTGTTGGTATAATTATAGCTTTACTTTCACAGCAATGCAGTAGAGTTTTTACAAGTCTTTCATTGTCCCATTTATCACATTTATATTGCCTATTGTAAGGATTTACATATAAAAGTTCATTAGGCCAGTCAGTTGGGGGAGTTTTCCAGATGGAATCAGCTTTCTCTAGAGGAGGTTTTCCATGATAAAGTTTGTATAAAAGGCAGACGACTTTACGCATAGCTTCTGATCGATGGATTATTTTTGTAGTAATTACTTCCTTTAGATTTTTTAGGGTAAATGAAATTTGAAACCTTTTGGTGCAAACTATTATGACTTTTTCTGTGAAATAATTACCTAACATGTGCAGTTCTGATCCTACTTGTTTTACATATTGCCTAATCGTAAAAAGATTTATGAGTCTTTTCTTGTCGTGATTTTTCCATGCTTCAATTTCTTCATTCATGTTGAAATCAATTTGTACTCCTTTAATCTTAACGCATGAAAGAATACTTGTCAGTAATCTTTGTATATCTTTTTTCTCTCTATTTTTTGTATTGTTCAGATCGAAAAACGAGGCATCCTCTGGCCAGTGTTCAGGTTTCTGCTTCCAAATGTCTTTGACTTTAGTGTTTATGGGATAACCATGGTATAATTTTAACAAGGTGGATGATATACTACTTAGCCAATTTCTATATTTTTCTGCATCTTTGAAATTCATAAATATTATATATTATATTTTTCTTCCATCTTTTTAATTAAAGTACCCTTGGGCATTACAGTCTTCAAATTGTTCGGCAATCTTGACCTATAAATCACGAAAAAAACATTAAAGAAAGATGACATGTTTCGAAGTAAAATGTAGAAACACTGTTTTAACCAAGATAACTTTTACTTTTCTTTTAATTATCGGATCTATCCCGCGAACTTACAATGCTATGTTTGGTAAAAGGGGAATAATTCAAAATCAAATAAATTTAATAAATGAAGCGTAAAAAACGAGACAAATTTTCTCATGTTGACCGCTTGTAAGATGAAGTTCAAAATGTAAACACTTAACCTTGAAAAAGTAAAATCACAAACATACTAGTTTGAATTATCAAAAAAAGCATGGCGTTGTCAGTTTAGTTTCGATTTAGGAGTTTGACTGTCCCTCTGGTATCTTTCGTACCTCTTTTTCAAAAACTCTTTAAAAAGTTTAAATATATAGTATTCAAAAAATGTCGTCAAAGTTTTTCTTATACTATTATTATTCAACTTTGAAATATTTGTAACAAAAAAAAATAAGTAAAATGTAAAATTACAAAAAAAAACTGAACTCCGAGGAAAATTCAAAACGGAAAGTCCCTAATCAAATGGCAAAATCAAAAGCTAACACGTCAAACGAATGGATAACAACTGTCATATTTCTGACTTGGTTCAAGTATTTTTTATGTAGACAATAGTGGATTAAACCTGGTTTTAAAGCTAGCTAAACCTTTCACCTGTATGACAGCCGCATCAAATTCAATTATACTGACAACGATGTGTGAAAAAGAAACAAACAAACTGAAGAGAATAATTTAAAAGAAGAAAAATGTACTTCGTTTAGTCTTAAGACTGTATAGAAAAGTTAAATACACATGAAAATATTACTTAAAAATTTAAAGAAATAAAGGATAATTAAAATATATTACACTGTTGAAAAGACGTGTAAAGTGATAAAACAATAAAATGAAGATGAACCGTTTACTATGTTTTGTTTGGTTCACATACCTGAAATACAATGGAATGCTTGTAAGTTATGTTGCCTTATTTCTATCCGCTTTTATTAACTGCATCAATATAAAATTTTCATATTTAATCTGTATCTTTTTGTCATAAAAGACAAACAAATAAATTAAACCCGGAATTTGAAGCTCTAAATGTCACAGGTTCCACTTTTGGTTTCGTTTTTAAATAATGACAATACAAACAAATTTTAATTTTCAAATAGTTATTTGGCACAAATTTGTTAATGTTTTAGACCTACACACATAATATAAACAAACATTATAGAATAAAAAATAACACACGTATATATATGTCAAATTGTTATTGAAACATCTGGTATGAGGAGGGAAAATGCTTAGTTATTGTCTACCAAATGTGATATTTTCTACAGTTTTTATTTATAAACGCTGTATTATAAACAAGGGATTTATTCTGTTTTCTAAACATTCTTATTATGATGCAGGCTTACCTTATACATTCAGTATGGATACTTAGTTTATCTTAAAGGTCAACTATGTATGCTACACTAACATTTAAAAAACTTCTATAAATAACTTTGATTGATTTTTATTAATGACGTAAGCGTGCTATATGTGATATTTTGAGACTTTTATTTTATCATGGTTATTTTTATTATTTATGACGGGTCATTTAACTTGTTAAAATACTAATTATTTTCTTTTGATTAGGGCACGTGTTCGTATCCTAATCAGGGGTGTAATCCAATAATATATAGGAACATATTATGGTATTGTGTATGTGGGTCGCGGAAGGCCCCCATGCAGCAGGTTATGTGGAGAGCCCTGGTAAGTGGTTCAGAGGGTCGCCGACAGTGGCGGATCCAGAAATTTTCATAAGTGGGGGCCCACTGACTGACCTAAGAGGGGGCCCGCTCCAGTCACGCTACAGTGATTCCCTATATAAGCAACCAATTTTTTTCCCAAAAAGGGGGCGGGGGGCAGGCCCCCTGGTCCCCTCTAAATCCGCCTCTGGCCGAACCGACGGAAAAAAGTTTTCAGCATATTTAATTGTAGAATTTTGTGAACAAAATAAAAATAAAATTTACTAGTCATTTTATCATGATAATATACAATTTATAACAAAACTTCTTTGTGGCACAAACACAAAAACAATAATTGGCAAAGGGCCATATGCTATTTCAGTACATCATTTCATGAAGAAAAGTTTTATAACAACACCTATATAACCAGCGTAGGTCAGGGTAGCGCTTTAACATGTTTAATAGTAATAATGAATAATAATTATTTATTGTCATATAAATAAAATGATGCTTGTTACATAAAACAAAAAATATCAACAACATAAAATAACTGATTTGAACATATACACCTACATATAAACAAGCAAATATAACTATGAGTCCCCGGTCCTCAGCTCTAAAGAACATTTGATAAAGGAACCTGGTTTTTTTCTCACTTTCTTTATATTTGAAGGATTTAGCAAGACTACTCGTTTTTCAGTATCAGACAGATTTGAAAATATAAGATTATCTATTGCGATGTCATTAAAAAGTTTTCTACGATATATATTATTAATTTGACAGTTTTTACAAGTTAGACATGTTATAAGGTCTTGAGGTATTTTTAGATATTTACTCTTTCTATGAGTAAATTATGGTCACTTTTTCTGAAAAGTGCGAGGTGTGACTAGCCACAAAACCAGGTTCAACCCATCATTGTTTTTTTAAATGTCCTGTATTAAGTCAGGAAACTAGCAGTTGTTATCTTATAGTTCGGTTCTTGGTGTGTTTCATTGTCGTTTGCTCTTTGTTCACTTCAGTGTTTCTGTTGATTCCTTGTTTTCCTCTTATAGTTGATGTGTTTCCCTCGGTTTTAGTTTGTAACCCGGATTTGTTTTCGTCTCAATCGACTTATGACTTTCGAACAGCGGTATACTACTGTTGCCTTTATTCTAATTTTTGAAAATTAACATCTAGTTTCAAAATTTGGGTATCTTAGATAAAATTTTTGGTCTTGTTTGACTTTTATATTTTTATAAAGAAAATGTTTGTTATTTTCGTTTTAAATAATATTTTATTTTTGCAGTAATTCTGAATAAAGGTTTTATTAAGCTGCAGTACATCCTGTTAAGTATCCTAGTCTCACTGGGACCCCATGTATTTCCAATAAATATAAGATATTGCGGTGAAACTCTAAAATACTGACTATAACAGGACATAGTGCACAACATGGTAGGAAAGCAACAGCAAGCCGTTCAGAAAGATTGATAACAAGTTACAAGATGCATAATAACCTCTGATCTCAATGAACCTAAGTTAAACTTTCAATGGACTCCCTGGAGTCTAATATCTAAGTATCGTTTTTAAATTTTCGGGCAAGGTTAACAACATTTCCGTCAAAATGAGGATATACTATCCCGTTTGAAATAAGTTTAAGTTTTCTACAGGAACAACCAAACTTCAAAACAAAATTTTTATAGTTATGGAAGAATTAAGGTATAACAGTCGCTTATCGATCCGGATTAAAAACTACAAAAAAAGTCGTCACAATTTTAACATGGACAGCTAATTCTAAAATGAGACACATCACCACAAATATGACATCCACTATAATTGATACAGAGTTCTTCTGTTTTGGCTAAAGTATGACCTCAATGGTGCTGAATTTTGGAAACGTAGCATAAATTTTGCATCATTTGGACCATAGGTGTAAGCTGATCGAAGGAATATGAAGCATTTTTCCCAAAATTTATGGTTCAACCTTTTGATCAAGTTTTTATGTTCTTTTTTGTGATATTTTGAGTGATTTAGCTGATTTTTGAAAGATTTTACAAAGCTTAACAACCAAAAAATAGAGTGTCCGTTCACATGGCAACCACTCATATTTTCCACTCAAAATTATTTTTTGAGCAGTATTCAAGTAATGCTTCTACCAGGCAATTTATAGAAAAAATCTGAAACCCTCATATATCGCACTCTCCCTGTTTCTTACAAAGAGCTGTACTTAAATTTTCGAGTTTGTTGGCAAATTTTACCGGATCGTGACACTGACATACAATAAAAACAGAGCACGGAGAAAACGTGACAGAGAGGTGAATAAAAAGAGCCATGCCATTTGATTCTCTATTTTCGATGCCTTCCATTTTAATGGTAAAACTAATCATTAAGAGTAGTTAAATTGTTAGTTTTTTTTTATTAAAAAAATTGTTATATTAATTATCCTTCATTACATCCCAGCTCCTTTGTTCTACCAGGGGTGATTTGACCTAATTCACTCCTACAATTTATTTATACGGAAAAACTTACATTTATACCTATTGTGTTTGTTTTGTTCATGCATCATTGTCAAGATGATGGAATTTGATGCGACTGTCATACAGGTGATAGGTTTAGCTAATTTTAAAACCAGGTTTTAACCACCGTTTTCTACATAAGAAAATCCCTGTACCAAGTCAGGAATATGACAGTTGTAATCAATTAGTTTGATGTGTTTAATTAGAGACTTTCCGTATTGATTTTTCCTCGGAGTTCAGTCTTTTTTTGTGAATTTGCTTTTTACTAGTTTGTTTTAACTAGTATAGCACAGCTGGGATGTAAAATAGTTATCCAATTCGGCCTTGGTATGTCAATGTAAGATCACCCTCTGAACTTCTACCATGGGGGTTATCTTAAACTGACACACCTCGTCCTCATGGGATAATTATTACTTACTGAGCACGTTTGTTTAACCACCGTTTTCTACATAAGAAAATCCCTGTACCAAGTCAGGAATATGACAGTTGTAATCAATTAGTTTGATGTGTTTAATTAGAGACTTTCCGTATTGATTTTTCCTCGGAGTTCAGTCTTTTTTTGTGAATTTGCTTTTTACTAGTTTGTTTTAACTAGTATAGCACAGCTGGGATGTAAAATAGTTATCCAATTCGGCCTTGGTATGTCAATGTAAGATCACCCTCTGAACTTCTACCATGGGGGTTATCTTAAACTGACACACCTCGTCCTCATGGGATAATTATTACTTACTGAGCACGTTTGTTTACATTTTTTCATCACGGGTTTCCCCCGGTGCCGTGTCCGAAGTTGTTTTACAAGTGGTCTGTTAAGGTCACTCCATACGAAAAAAAAAGATACTGAATTAGTGTCTGGGAACGCAGTTATTCAGTATCGGTACATTTATGTAAAGGATTTTGTTTTTTTTTAAAAAGGTCACGTACAGTTCTTTTAGAGAAGAACTTAGCCATTCAAATATATAAAAAAAAAAAAATTCTCTTTTCTTTATACTATTTGCCTATTATTCTCTATTGTCCATATTTTAAACCGCATTATTCTCTAATCTTGATTTTTTACCCCAATATTCTCTATTCAATAAACCCCCATCCACACCGTGGTCAGCTCTTTTTCGACTTAAGATTTTAAATGTCCCTTTTGTATCTTTCGTCTCTATTGAGTAAAAAATAACATATCAAAAATACCGAACAAAACATGATTATTCAATACGTCATTCGTCATTCTCTCTCTCTCTCTCTCTCTCTCTCTCTCTCTCTCTATTCTATGCTCAATCTAATTATCTTCCAACCTACCTACCTATCTATCTCTGTCTCTCTGTCTCTGTTTCTCTCTCTCCGTCAGTCCGTCCTTCCGTCAATTTGTCCGTCCGTCCGTCCTTCCATCCATTAGTCCATCTATCCATCCATCCATCCGTCCTTCCGTCCATTCGTTAATCCGTCCGTCCGTCCGTCCTTTCATCCATCCGTCCATTCATACATACGTCCTTCCGTCCATCCATCCATCCGTCCGTCCGTCCATTCATCCATCCATCCGTCCGTCCTTCCGTCTGTCTATCTAACTATAGATCCATCCATTCATCCGTCCATCCGTCTATCTATCTATAGATCCATTCATTCATCCGTCCGTCCGTCTATCTATCTATAGATAGAGGAACATGTTGAAGCTAAATTTGGGCTCAATGAAATCGGTATCTTCCTTTAGTAGTATGAAAAACAACAACTTATAGAGTATGGGGCTTGTGTCGAGAGGTTTTTATTTGCCAGAAGTAGTTAGACAAATGACGATTGATAAAAGGAGTTGCTATTAGCATTTCTACTGATTGACGATAGTGTGAAGCACGAGAAACATGCATATGTGAATGGTCTTTTCAGAGTTTGCACAAGTATTTCTCTTTAGAAACAATTCACTTGAACTAATTTCTAAAACTATTAAACAGCTACACAACATGCAAAATGTATCTAATTAGGTCAATAATATTTATTGGATTTTTTTGGTTGGTGTTTCTTTGACAAGTGACAAAATGTAGTTTTAATATAGTTTTCGAAAAAATTGGGTTGCTTGGATGTTGTTACAATAAATTTACTTGCCTGGGCACAGAATTTTCCAAAACACAAAAAGAAAATGAAAGTATGCATTCTTTAAGAATGACTTATAGGAAAGTATTGAGTACAAAATCATAAAAAAAAACTTTCCTACAGCTGAATACAAACACAATCAAAACGAAAAAAATGCAAATTATCATCACAATATAAATTCATTTAAAAGCATGACGTGGTCATATATCTTTCTTTGTTTGGGAAAGCGTATCAAAGAACATCTACACTAAGACAAGATGAAATAAATCCCTTCATATGTATGTTTTTCGAAATAATAATGATAATTTTAAACAAGCTCAAAATAAATACTTGTATTTTTGTCCATCTGATGAGTTAAGCCTTTTTCAACTGATTTTTACAGTTCGTTTTTATGTTGTACTGTTATACCACTGTCCCAGGTTAGGGGGAGGGTTGGGATCCCGCTAACATGTTTAACCCCACCACATTATTTATGTATGTGCCTGTCCCAAGTCAGGAGCCTGTAATTCAGTGGTTGTCGTTTGTTTATGTGTTACATATTTGTTTTTCGTTCATTTCTTTACATAAATAAGGCCGTTAGTTTTCTCGTTTGAATTGTTTTACATTGTCGGGCCTATTATAGCTGACTATGCGGTATGGGCTTTGTTCATTGTTGAAGGTCGTACGGTGACCTATAGTTGTTAATGTCTGTGTCATTTTGGTCTTTTGTGGATAGTTGTCTCATTGGCAATCATACCACATCTTCTTTTTTTATGTTTGGCAGTTAAGCCTCACATAATTAAATAGCTGACTTGGCAATAGCTGAAGATGAATATTGTGTCAACTAAAGATTCACCTCAAAATCAAACCAAGGAGTGTTAGATATGTGAGCTGACAAAGGGTCATGTAGACAAGTAAGCATGTTAAGGACGTAATCAACCCAATTTCTAGTTAAAAAGTGTTTCAAATAGCATTTAGGTAGTTCAGGGGTATAGAAAAAAAATGACAGAATTTTCTTATACTTTAACTTTGAAGTATTGTAAATGAAAAAATGCAAAAAAAGTTGGGGGTCACCGGCCATCTAAGAGATATTTTGACCTCTGAAAATGAGTTATATGGAAATATAGGGAAAATGGACAAAAAATCTCTTTGATTGAACTTATAGAGCAAAATAAATGACAGAAGTTGCTCATTATTTCATACTGTAAAGCTTGATGTCTCTATTTTATAAAATTGGAATAAAATTTGGGGGTCACCGGCCGTCCAAGAGATTTTTTGACCTCTGAAAATGAGTGCAAATAGGCTAAATATAGGGGAAACAGACAAAATCTCATTGATTGAATTTTCAAAGCAAAATAAATGACAGAAGTTGCTCATTATTTCATACTGTAAAGCTTGATGTCTCTATTTTATAAAATTGAAATAAAATTTGGGGGTCACCGGCCATCCAAGAGATTTTTTGACCTCTGAAAATTAGTGCAAATAGACTAAATATAGGGAAAACAGACATAAAATCTCTTTGATTGAATTTTCAGAGCAAAATAAATGACAGAAGTTGCTCATTATTTCATATTGTGAAGCTTGATGTCTCTATTTTATAAAATTGGAATAAAATGTGGGGGTCACCGTCGATCCAAGAGATGTTTTGACCTCTAAAAATGAGTGCAAATAGGCTAAATATAGGTAAAACAGATATAAAATCTCTTTGATTGAATTTTCAGACCAAATAAATGATAGAAATTGCTAATTATTTCATACTGTAAAGCTTGATGTCTTTATTTTATAAAATTGAAATACAATTTGGATGTCACCGGGCATCCAAGAGATGTTTTGACCTCTGAAAATGAGTGCAAATAGGCTAAATATAGGGAAAACAGACATAAAATCTCTTTGATTGAATTTCAGGGCAAAATAAATGACAGAAGTTGCTCATTATTTCATACTGTAAAGCTTGATGTCTCTATTTTATAAAATTGAAATAAAATTTGGGGGTCAACGGCCATCCAAGAGATTTTTTGACCTCTGAAAATGAGTGCAAATAGGCTAAATATAGGGAAAACAGACATAAAATCTCTTTGATTGAATTTTTAGAGCAAAACAAATGACAGAAGTTGCTCATTATTTCATACTGTAAAGCTTGATGTCTCTATTTTATAAAATTGGAATAAAATTTGGGGGTCACCGGCCATCCAAGAGATTTTTTGACCTCTGAAAATGAGTGCAAATAGGCTAAATATAGGGAAAACAGACAAAATCTCTTTGATGGAATTTTCAAAGCAAAATAAATGATAGAAGTTGCTCATTATTTCATACTGTAAAGCTTGATGTCTCTATTTTATAAAATTGGAATAAAATTTGGGGGTCACCGGCGATCCAAGAGATGTTTTGACCTCTGAAAATGAGTGCAAATAGGCTAAATATAGGGAAAACAGACATAAAATCTCTTTGATTGAATTTTAAGGGCAAAATAAATGACAGAAGTTGCTCATTATTTCATACTGTAAAGCCTGATGTCTCTATTTTATAAAATTGAAATAAAATTTGGGGGTCACCGGGCATCCAAGATATGCTTTGACCTCTGACAATGAGTGCAAATAGGCTAAACATAGGGAAAACAGACATAAAATCTCTTTGATTGAATTTTCAGGGCAAAATGAATGACAGAAGTTGCTCATTATTTCATACTGTAAAGCTTGATGTCTCTATTTTATAAAATTGGAATAAAATCTAGGGGTCACTGGCCATCTAAGAGATTTGTTTACCTCTGAAAATGAGTGTAAATAGGCTAAATATAGGGAATTTTTTAACAGACATAAAATCTCTTTGATTGAATTTTCAGAGCAAAATAAATGACAGAAGTTGCTCATTATTTCATACTGTAAAGCTTGATGTCTCTATTTTATAAAATTGGAATAAAATTTGGGGGTCACCGGCGATCCAAGAGATGTTTCGACCTCTGAAAATGAGTGCAAATAGGCTAATTATAGGAAAAACAGACATAAAATCTCTTTGTTTTAATTTTCAGAGCAAAATAAATGACAGAAGTTGCTCATTATTTCATACTGTAAAGCTTAATGTCTCTTTTTTTATAAAATTGGAATAAAATTTGGGGGTCACCGGCCATCCAAGAGATTTTTTACCCCTGAAAATGAGTGTAAATAGACTAATTATAGGGAAAACACGCAAAAAAAAACTATTTGATCGAATTTTCACAGCAAATAAAATGACAGAAGTTGCTCATTTTGTCATACAGAAAAGCTTAATGTCTATATCTTATATAATTGAAAAAGAATTCAAGGGTCACTCTGGCAATATAAAAAAAATAATTTCTTTTTATTATTGCTGCTGAAAGACATACCATGGATGCAGACATTATGTACCAATTCAGAAAAAAAAAACAATTTTTATGCATGTAGAGGTTTCATATCAACATATATCTTTAAAAGTTTCCAAGGGAATTTGATAAAATTTGGAAGTGTAATTATAGGTACTATTTGCAGATACACAAGTTAATTTTAGGGGTTTCCCATGGTAAATAAAGGCAACAGTAGTATACCGCTGTTCAAAACTCATAAATCCATGGACAAAAAACAAAATCGGGGTAACAAACCAAAACCGAGCGAAACGCATTAAATATAAGAGGAGAACAACGACACAACATCGAAACGCAACACACACAGAAACAGACCAATCATCAGACAAAACACCACGAGAATAACAAATGTAACATGAAAACCAAATACATAAATTTGGGATAGACAAGTACCGTGCCACGTCTTATCTCAATATCTCAAAAATAAGAGAAAACACAAACGACTCAACGTTAAAATGCAACACAAAGAGAAACGAACAATATATAACAATGACCATCTTCCTGACTTGGTACAGGACACTTTTAAAGGGGAATAAAAGTGGTGGGTTGAACCTGGTTTTAAGGCATGCCAAACCTCGCACTTTAATGGCAAAGTTAAATATAACATTGAAATGACAACATAATATTACAGGACTACAATACAAATAAATAGGAGAACATATTAGACACAGAAAAACATGATTAATAGATAACAAAAAGCATCAGGTTTAAAATTCAATACGCCAAAAACGCGCCTTGCCCACACAAGACTCACCAGTGACGCCCAGATATAAAAGATCGAAAGTGAAAAAAGTACAAAGTTGTACAGCACTGAAGATCAAAAGTTGAAAAGGTTTCGCAAAATACGGCATTGTTTTTATGCCCGGGATAAGAACATTCTTATTATATAGAACAATTCATGCTATTGCAAACAGTAAATTTTATCAAATGAATATGAAAGAACAGGGACTTTATAATAAGCCATTACTCTATTTCAAATGTCATCATCATATCGCTTGCAACTTCCATTTGTTAGAATTAATTAAAACTTCATAGGATTATTTTTAGGTATCATTTGTAGATATACAAATTGCTAAGCATATAGATTTTTTTATCTACCATTCTGACTTTGTGGTTAATTATGTTAAACAAGGACTTAGCTGTTTATGTATACTCTATATATCTCTTTTCTGAGGAGTACCACCATGCGATATGGTGTAAATAATACATGTGTACATGGAACAGGCATATTTTGATGTGACATTTACTTATCCAGTTCAGTAATTAGGCTGTGATGGTTCTAAATATCACATAGTTAACTACCTTTCAAGTCTGTTTGTGGGGAGGAGGCACTTCAGTATTTTTTGGCAGCGATAAGAAGCCGCTATATCTAATTCCTGCCATTTTCATATATTTTGAATATTTAATCCAAAATAGTGCCTCCCACAAAAAATTGAATTTTTCAAAGTTTGCATTGTAAGGCATGGACAAAACCATTTCTACAATTGTTATTTGTTATATAGTTCTCATATCTGTTATATGCAACTTCCATAGGATTTCACTTAATTTTCTTTTAGTTTTTAGTTTTAGTGTTTCCACCATTGATTACCTTAATATTAAGGGTAGTCTCAATACATTTCATTCTCTTTTTTACACTTGAACAAACATAGCTTGTCTTGAATAGATAGATGGTTATGATAAGAAAATTCTATCCGGATGAAATATCATTTGGCAGATCAAATGTTACAGATGATATTGTTAGATTTTTTTCCGTAGGGTGGATCAAGCCATTTTTGAAGGGTGGTTTCAACCATATGTCCCCATTCAAAAGCACTGGTTGTCAATACAGTGGGGATTCTAACCCCAGGAAGCACTAACTTTCACTTCCCAGGATGTATGTTTGTATATTTTTTCAAAATTCTTATGAATCCTGTATAATAGTTATAGGAGGATGTGGTATGAGTGCCAATTAGATAACTCTCCATCCAAATGCCCTTTTTGACTGGTTTGCCACATTATGTCTCTGTTTAATGCTACATATACATGCTCAAATTGGCTTTCTTTTTTCAAGTTAAAAAATAAATTCATTGTCTATAAAATAAGAAATTTTTATACCAAATAACATAATGCTATATACGAAATATGGTAAAAATATAACTTGTATTGCACAAGACAACTAGTACAAGATCTAGAACTATCCTGACTATTTGTCAATCTGAATTAATTTTTTTAGCATAGTCTGACTTTAATTAATCAACATTATAGACTTTATTAATTCTATCCATGAAAAGTGAACTATACTGTAGTAAAACATGTACAGTTAAATGTATAACTTCTTCAATTTTGATTTATTCTGCAAAGTGAATACAATCATGACGAACATTTTTATACGACCGCCAAATTTTTGCGGTCCTGTATTGGTATTACGTCATCGTCAGCGTCGTTAGAAGACGTATGGTTTCCAGATAATAACTTTAGTATTAGTAAATAGAAATCTATAATATTTTAACACAATGTTTATAACAACAGAAGGAAGCTTTGGGATTGAGGGGTTATGGTCCCCCAGGTTTAGAAATTAGGGGCCCAAAGGGGGCTAAAACAAGCATGTATCTAGTGTCAGTACAAAAAGTTGTGTATAAGTATTTCAATTGTTCTGTTATGCCCCTTTACAAATGGAAAAATTGAAGATTTTTTTAGTTTCTGTCCTCTTAACTTATGTTCTAATTCGTAACCTCAAACGAACATAAAACATTTATCAATATAATACAAAACTCTCTGGGAGTAGCCACTTGCAAAAGTCAAGTGCATTTTTATTCAGGTAATAAGTACACGTAATTCAATTTTTATCAATGAGAATTATGAAAATTGTCTTGTCTCTAACAAGCACTGCAACATCATATTTGCGACTCTTCTTGGACTATCAATCTGTAAATAAATAATTATCATAATTATTTATTTGGAAAAAGCATCTAGAGCACTTGACTGCAATGACTCGAATGACTTTAACTACTATCAAACCACCCGTGCATGAAATTCTTCCCGCATACTTTATATACCCAACCAAACAGACCTTTCTATAAATAGCATAAACACAAGTTCCTTACCAAACAAAACAAACTAGCATCGATATGTGTACAACTTTGATAAATATAAGTAAGTTTGTCTCAACTAAATTTAATGAAATGTGTATATAATGCTTATTACCTCTAAACTCAGTATAAGTTCAATTTTTGGCAGCTTCACTTTAACAGTTCTTCAGTTATGTCCTTTTATAACGTTAAATGCTAGCGGGGGCATCATCTGTGTCCCTTTGGACACATTCCCCATTTATTCTTTTAGAAGTTACTATTAAATAATATTAATTTTAACCACGACTGTATGACATTTTATATTTTAATATTTTATGATGGATTTAAATGAGTAGTAAATGTTACATCAGAAATTTGAATTGAGATCATTGTTCATTAGACTACATTGATTATGTGTCAGAAACCTATGCTGTGTCAACTATTTAATCACAGTCCAAATTCAGAGCTGTATCCAGCTTGAATGATGTGTCCATACTAGCCCCAACCGTTTAGGGTTTGACCTCTGCGGTTGTATAAAGCTGCGCCCTGCGGAGCATCTGGTTATTATTGTGCTTAAACCATGATTGTGACAACATATGAAAAGTTGTGGTATGATAATTGATTGTTAATGAGGCAACTCTCCGCAAGAGACCAAATGTCACAGAAGTTAACAGCTACGTATACAGGTCAAAAGCCGTTATCGCATAGTTAGCTGTAAAAGGCCCTTCAATTACTAATGAAAAACAATTCAAATGAGAAAACTGAAGGCATATTAATGTACAAAAGAAAAATATGTGACACAACACCAAAAGACAACCACTGTCTGAATTACAGGTTCATGACTTGGGACAGGCACATACATAATGTGGTGGGGTTAATGTTTGAAGGTGACAACCCTTCCACTTAACCTGGGACAGTGGTGTAAATTGGTACAACATATGGGTTTTATCAATTTGTATTATTCATTTGTGAACTCTAAATCTAGCGAAAAGTAGATTATCACAGATAAATTTGCAGAATGAGTTGTATGAATACTCGGGATCCTTGTCTTACAACCTTTATGAAGCAAGAACAATGTGACGAGGTTTGTATGTACATAAAAGTCTGTCATAAAATTAAAGATTTCAGTATATTCGCATTTTACAATATCTTTTGTAACTGCTGTATTTCACATGTTATTTTTCTTTTCTACTATAGGATAGTGAATGGTTCAAATATACATGTATGCCTCTTGAGACTAAAATTACATGCAATAGAAATCAGACCCAAAAAAAGCAAATTTTAATAACTACAGCTGTAGTATGCATTTTTAAATGTAAATACAATGTATGTGCTAGGGCCTAAATTGACCCTGAATTATTTCAAGTGTTTTTGGCCAAAGACTTTTATTCATAACGTACTATTAGATTATTACATGTAATATACTATATGCAATTTGTAATTTCCTTTCTATTTAAAGTACATTTTGTACAAATGTGAGGATTCAGATGCGGCCCTTTGAAAAATTTGGTTAAATATATAGGGAATCACTGGAGCATGACCTGAGCGGGTCCCCTCTTAGGCAGTCAGTGAACCCCCACTTATGAAAAATTCTGGATCCGCCACTAAGATTATTTATTCAACAAAAAAAACATTCAAGAGTTTTAAATTGCCACTAAGATTATTTATTCAACAAAAAAAAACATTCAAGAGTTTTAAATTGCCACTAAGATTATTTATTCAACAAAAAAAAACATTCAAGAGTTTTAAATTGCTGGAAAATATCACATATTCGTACAAGCCCCCCCCCCCTTTTCATTCAAAAACCTACTAAACATGCTAAAAGGCACATACTCATACATTTTTATAATTTTGACTTTTGAATAATTTTTATACATTTGACATGTCTGATACATGTACATCAAATGAGTCTTTAAAAACATTTTGTCTATAATATATCTTATAATTGCCATGAAACTTGGTCCACAGGCTTTCAATTAAGTAAGCTCTGGTCACACACCTTTGAAAAATAAAAATATGCCTTAAAGAGGAAGTATTTCAAGAGTTGAAATTATACTGTAACTTTTGGTCATGAATGGACCAGCTGAAAAGGTTAAAAAATGTCTGAAGCCATCAAGAGAATATAACACTCACTAAGCGCAGGTGTAATTTTTAAAAGTTTGCATTTAATTTCTTTAACATGTTAAAGAAATGCACTTCGAAATAACTGTGTAGAGACCAAACAAGCTTTTAAATTTAGAAAAAAATCATTTTATGACGCTTTTCCTGTTTAGGTAGTAAAAGTTTTGTTTTTCTCTCATGAAGGTTCTGTAGGATCAAATATATTATAGGAGGGTCAAGAAAAATTTTAACGAATAGAGAATAATGCATGTAATGCTCACAATACATTTGTAAATAAAGAAAATAGACATACATGTGCATGTAACAATGAAAAAAACGGGGTGTTAAGTTATAAGTACAGAAAAATGGAAAAAACAAAAAAATGAATAGAGATAAATGGTATAAAGAATTAGATAAGAATGAAATGAAGGACCCTCCATCCAGACCATTGGTAAGAAAGGTAGCTTTGTGAAATGATTCATTTTTAAAAATAATTTATATAGTCTAGTTCCCGCTAACATGTTTAACCCCGCCACATTATTTATGTATGTGCCTGTCCCAAGTCAGGAGCCTGTAATTCAGTGGTTGTCATTTGTTTATGTGTTACATATTTGTTTTTCGTTCATTTTTTTTATACAAATAAGGCCGTTAGTTTTCTTGTTTTCTTGTTTCTTGTTTTAAATGTTACAACTGGAATCCGGGCAAAATCAACTGCATTTGCATTCGAATATTCCAGGTTTACAACAAGGAAATTCTGTTTGCATTTAGTACATGTAATTATATAAACCGCCTACTTTCATGAATCATGACCTTTTCTTCCAGAAACCCAAATGGTCTAAACCCTATGCAGATGACATATTTCTCAGATCCACAAATTTTCAAATGTATTACATGATAGAAATACCATGAGCTATGCCTATGGTTACATGTATAATTAATTTTCAGCTTGAAAAGGGGGGTGTCATTGTTTTGTTGTTCCACACGGATATTGTTTTGAAATTATTTCCGCTAATTTGACGCTTACATATTATTTTTCAGTGGTCGTGAGTCGCTCTTTGAACATGTATATTCAATTCATTAAGACTTACTTTTCAATTTAAATTTCCCCCTTTTCATGATTTGTTTACATCCATCTTTCGCATGTTGGTCGGACCTTTTCTTGTGTAAGACAAGGGTAAAACTGCTTCATAAGCTACCAAAATGAAGATCGTTATCTATAATTTCGATCTGCATTACAGTATTCATGAAAAGCAGTTCACGTGTTCGATTAATATGAGTTATTCTCTCTTCATTCTTCTCCTACGTCAAAACATGCTCCATATTTATTTTTAGAACGGAAGTATACTATTTCGATAATGACAATGGTAACAATAAACTTTATTAAGTGTTTAAATTGCATTTAAAAGTTATTCAACTCTTTCTCAATGTATTTGAATAAAAAAGATTATTTAAATGATCATATTTTATTGTTATGGAAAATTACGACAATGTAAATCACTTACGATATCAATGCGCAACTTTATGCGCAGACGGCGCGAAAATTTAAACCCCCGAACTACCTTAACTGCCCTATTTATTTACAAAATACTGATTAACAAATATGGTATACTGCAACAAACAACAACCACTGAGTTACAGATTCCTGTTTACCTATGATATACCGGCAAGTATAAAAAAGTATTTTGGTAAAACTTTCAAAAAACAAATTATGTCTTGAACAAGTTAAATGCATTTTCTATATGTTCTGTCAAGAAAAAAAATTGAAATGAACTGTCATTTAAAGAATATTGGTACACAAAATGTATAAAAATGTATGTATCACATGCACTCAGTACAAAAAACATAAATACATATTCAAGACTGTCATGTAACCTTTTTGTCCTGTTCCATGTGGTATTTTTTGTAATAGTGATTATGTGATATGTGAAAAATTGGGATCAACAAGAATTTCAGATTATCAATAAACCAAATTTTATTTTTCTTATTGTTCTTTCACATTGCAACTTTCTTGTTCAACATCATTTGGGATTAGATGACTCATCTAATCCCAAATGATGTTGAACAAGAAAGTTGCAATGTGAAAGACACTTACCGTATACAAAAGAACAATAAGAAAAATAAACTTTGGTTTATTGATAATCTGAAATTCTTGTTCATACACGAATCTTATCTGAATGAGTGACCATTACAACGTCGACCAAAGTGAGCGAAAAAAAAATGACATAGTGGTACTAAAATAGTTTTAAGAAAATTACACTATTGCTTGATATGATTATTTTTTTTATATTAACCAAATTCCTGTATGAAAAGAGTGTGTTACCACGGTAACAAAACACAACAAAACTAAAAACCGAGCAAAAAGAACTCCACCATACACTGAGGTGATCTCCGGTACTCCGGTAGGGTAAGCCTATCCTTCTCCTTATGTGTCACTTATCGTTCGGGAGGTAAGGTTTTAGACGAAAGCAGTTGGTGTTTGACTTTTATATAACCCTTTATAAACCATCGGTCATGTAAATTTTCTAATACTGCAATTTTACCCAATGTTAAATTCCTGAATTGAAACATTTTTTCATGACAAAATATATATATGACTGTTACCGACATAAACACCACAAACATTCTAAAAATTAAAAAAAAAACACAAAAAAGAAATAACACTGTAAAAGAAAACAAGACTAACAAGAACCCGTTTAATCAAGACTAGGAGTGATCTCAGGTGCTCTAGAATATTATGATCATCTGTTGCTCATGTTAATACATACACGGTCATAAGTCTAATTCAGTGTGTCATTTTTGAGGTAAAGATGTCGGGATTTTGATAACACGAATTGGAACATATCCATTAATTTATATCTTCAGTAATTGTAAAAAAAAAGACATTTGAAAATGATAAGAGCTAAACTTTGCTTCACACATTTGTTAAGGAATGTCAGAAAGGAAGAGCACAACCTACACATATGAAATATTATGCTGGTTCTCATTTGACTTGTTATTCTCAATTATGATTTATTACTGTAGTGTACGTAATTAAGTATTGCACATTGAGTACTTGAAATAGTTTGATTTTAATTCTGTTGAAAACTATGCACTTGCATATTTTCACCTTGAGGTATATTAGAGAAGTTTTTTTTATTCACTTCACTGTAAATATGGAACAAAAGTTGTGTTTCAGTTTGGTCTGATCACTTACTTTTGTCAATATAACGGAACTACAAAGATCAGTCTTATAAGTGCGAAGTTTTGCTAGCTATAACAGGGCTAACCTTCCACTTTCTTCTGAAAATGTCCGTACAATTCAAGATGATAACAGTTTTGTTTTTACTTGTTCAATTGATAGATAAATTATGATTTTTTAAGTTTTTATGGAGTTCGGTATTTTCTACATTTTTTAAGGGGATCCACACAGAAAGGAAATATTTTGTAAAATTTATTGATAAAACAGGAAATGACCTATTTTGGAAACAATTGCACACTTAACATAAATAAAATTGAACAGCTTCCATTTGCAATTGATTATTTCCAAATGATCAAATTCTGGGTCTGGCAAGTTAAAAAAGAGACATTTTCTAACTAGTCACTACAGGAACTTTGATATTCAAAGACAAATTGCATATTGCTGTTATCAAACAGTTCACTGTACTCCTCAGATATATTGCAAAATATCCGTTTAGCATGTTCAACACTTCTGATAAGCTGCAATTTTATTTTAATTTTGTTAAGACCCCTTGATTTATGAATTAAATTAAACTATCGAAGCTTTATAATAAAAGACTTATGAATCTTTATTCTTATTAGAATTCTTTACAGAATTACACTGGTATTGGATACTGTAGTCGATCAGAATTTTGTTAAGAATTACATTCAATTTGGTATTTGATGCGACCGTCTTGTTAGAACTCTGTAAAGAATTACATTGGTTTTGTATGTTGTAGTCTTATCAGAATTCTGTTAAAATTACATTCAATTCCGTATTTGATGCGACCATCTTATCAGAATTCTGATAAGATTTGCATTGCATGGAACTGGATGCTATAGTCTTGTCAGATTTCTGATAAGAATTGAATTGTTATAAGATGCTATAGTCTTATCAGAATTTTGTTAAGAATTATATTGGTATTAGATGCTATAGTCCTATATATCAGAATTCTTTAAGAATTATATTGGTATTAGATGCTATAGTCCTATCGGAATTCCGTTAAGAATTATATTGGTAATAGATGCTATAGTCTTATCAGAATTCTGTTAAGAATTATATTGGTATTAGATGCTATAGTCTTATTAGAATTCTGTTAAGAATTATATTGGTATTAGATGCTAGTATAGTCTTAGCAGAATTCTGTTAAGAATTATAAGTTAGAATTATATTGGTATTAGATACTAGTATAGTCTTGTCAGAATTCTGTTAAGAATTGTATTGGTATTGGATGCTATAGTCTTATCAGAATTCTGTTATGAATTGTATTGGTATTGGATGCTAGTATAGTCTTATCAGAATTATGTTAAGAATTAGATTGATATTAGATGCTAGTATAGTCTTCTCAGAATTCTGTTAAGAACTGTATTGGTATTGGATGCTATAGTCTTATCAGAATTCTGTTAAGAATTACATTGTTATTAGATGCTATAGGCTTATGAGAATTCTGTAAAGCTATATCATGATTAAATTGCTATTAGATGCGACAGACTTATCAGAATTCTGTTAGAAGTACCTTTTGTTTGAAAGGCACATTTCATCATTGAGAATAGCATCTTTCAAAAATTAAAAGGCTTTAGCACATATATAGCAATAAGGTAATTCGTTTAAATAAAAGGCGAAGCTTTATTGGATACATCAGAATATTCATAAGATCACAGTTTTTATTGTATTTTTCTTATATAAATATATTAGTATATGGTTAACTGGATCAAACACTAACTGAAAACAAGAATATTAAAAAAGCATAATCATATCATGGCATGTCATGTTAGAAAAATGCTTGCCTCGTATACTTGAAAAATTAGAAGCACCGTACCAAAAATAAAATCATTTCAGTGAATAAAAGACATATAAATGAATGATTACACATTACATATTCAACGGGAATAAATAATTAAGAGAATTATCAAAGAAAAATAACTGCCTTGCTGATCTGAAAACCGCTCTAGACATAACATCAACTCATTCATTTATAAAGTAAGCCGAGTAATATGTAACATAAGTAACAAATGCTATGGACATATCCCAGGACAAGTTAGTTGCAGTGAACTCCTCTGTGCAAGTTTTGTGCTGTTTAAGCATATTTATTTGCGTGTTATATAATCCAGCGTTATATACCCGCTCAGGTTTAACAACTTTTCAACTTTTTTTTTACACGCTAACTATAGAATTGTCTTTCCAATGGTGTATCGCCTTCTGATCTTGTGGATTCCAACTTCTAGTTCCTCCTTTATATACCGGGTAGTTATGAACCTTCAAATAAAATACAATATTGGATATAATTTCCCATCTTTAATCATTTTACTAATATTTTTTTTTCGATCACATGCATGTCAATTACAATTACAAATTGTACATTGCTTATCATAATTGAAGGTGTAAACTTTGAAGAATATTTCATTAGTTTAACATGTTTGTGCTAGATTTCAGATGCCGTTCAATTGGGTCTGTTTGTTGCCACCACATTCATTATCTGTGATCAATATATATCCAGTATTATATCCGTTTTAATAAGACAGAGATTCAAAAACAGGAAGTAACCAAACTCAAGATTTCATTATACCTAACTCTTGGAAGAAATATTGCAATCTCCTTGTCATTCAAACAAATATTTCCGTAATCTTATTCTCAGAAACTTGATAAAAGAATGACGTAATATTTGTAGCTAGAGCAGAGTTTTCGGATCTGTGGGAGTTTCTCGCTGCACTGAAGACCCATTGGCAGCCTTCGGCTGTTGTCTGCTATTTGGTCGGGTTGTTGTCTCTTTAACACATTCCCCATTTCCATTCTCAATTTTAGTGTTTTGTCAATAATTGAATAGGCTGCAAAAATCTGCTCTTCCGCAGAAAGTAATTATCTATACTAATATAAAAACAAGAAGACGCGGTATGAATGCCAATGAGACAACTCTCCAACAAAAATCTCAACAACTACAAGGATGTCAACTATTTTAATGTAAGATATGTAAGTCATTCAATAATGAGAAAACACATACCATATAGTTAGCTTTAAACATGAACATGTTAAAAGAGCAAAAGATCAACCTCTTTTTTTATTTCATATTTTTGTATATTCTAATTTCTGTGTCGTTTTGTCTCTTGTGGACAGTTGTCTCATTGTAAATCATACCACATCTTATTTATTATAAATAAAATAAATCACTATTGTTCGTCTGGTTTTTTTTTTTTTTTTAACTTTTTCTTGCTATAATTAACAGTCAAACTCTGGAGGCATTTGTATGTGCCTCGTCTCTACTCAAAGAGGAATGTTTGATAGCATCAGAAATAAGTCATTGCAACAGGGCATTTACGGACACCTATGAGAGTTGTCGCGATAGTTTTTTTAAAGACGAGGCCATTGTGGTGCTTTCTGTACCCGAGGTCATCGGATTAAACATATTCATAAAACAAGAGCGGATGTGGCTGTTTATTTATACATCCCGAACAAACATACCTACATATGTAGACCCCTGCGCTTGAGTCGTCGCCTCTCAAACGATGAACTGGAGCCATTCTCTGTCTTCTGTAATACCAGCAGGAGTCTAAAACATATGCATAAAATTGAGAATGGAAATGGGGAATGTGTCAATATATGCTTCTATACTAATGAATGGGAAGACGTGTTTTTATGGTGTCCCTTTTTCGATTACAAGATAAACTGAGTCAGTAAGACAACTTTGGAGCCTACATGCACAGTCATGACAGTGAAGTGTTTAATTATTAGAAAAAGAAAAATAATTTCCATAGGACTTTCAAAAATATCATATTGAATGAGCGTTTCATGTTTATATACTAAACACAAATGAATGAAGAGTTTTAATTTAATTTGTAGTGCTGGTTTAAATTAAATAATTGTTTCACTTCAACGTGTTGAACTAAGTTTTATTTAACATTTGTTTAATATAAAATTTAAGAACACATTTTTTTGGCAAATTAGTGAGCAACCCCGGCTTCAATTAGGATTCATACTTATAACACATACTCACGCCTCAATTTAATTGCAAGCCCTGACAAATACTCTAGAATTTATTCTATTTTCTTATTTTTACCCATATAAAATTATATTTTGATTATTTATTTTTTCTCGTATAGAAATAAAAGATGATCGCCTGGTTATAAAGTAGTAATACATGAACTTTATAATATTCAGGCTAAATAATCAAAGGTATTATATGTATTTAATAAATTAAGTCAGGAAGATTTCAAGAAGGGGAGCGGGGTTACATGGAATAATAAATGTTTATATGCACGTTAATTCCAGCTGCTTTATTGACCGCAGAGGAATATTTGTGAGTTAACATCCTTCTGATTAATCAGGTCACCGTGGTCACTGTGATCCCTACAACACCATGTGTTACTCTTCATGCTCTTAAAAATTTGGACAAGGTCAAGTCATAATAAATTCATCTTTTACATTTATTATATATATTTTTTTTAGCTAATATTGATCCTTAAAGGTCTAGCAAACATCAAACGCTTGCGATAACTTGGTGTCCGTCGGCATCCGTCGTACGTACATGTAAATTGTTTAAAATTCCATCTACTATTGTAAAACCCAATATCTCGATTTTGCCAATATTGCAAACTGGATTTGTGTATGCATGCAAGTCCTACACAGAATGGAGTTTTACATAAATGTTTTACTAGAGTTTTCTGTAATACAATTTTTGACGAATCATATCTATGAAAGACCCGTTTGAGGAATTCTTCACTTTGAATATTCTATAAGTTTTGTCATATTTCCGTAATCTTAATCAAGACTGTTATGGTACTAAGATGACTTCCCGCCTAAATAATTGCCAAGTATGGACCAAGACATGCAACGTCATTTGTTAAATTGGATATTCATGCTTTAAAGTGCGTCTCATTGGCGTCTAAGCGTAAAGCGGGATAACCGATTTTTTCTAAGCGTGACGCGTGAAAGTCAAATTATTGTACCGTGAAAACGTGAAATGAAGTCTAGCGCGACACGGGAAATTACAAAAAAAAAATGAGAATTTCTTACCTACATAGTGTTAAGCGGGATACGGGAATCTGACAAAACAATAAGCGGGATCCGGGATCAGACCCCCCCCCCCCCCCCAAATGAGACCTCCATTAAAGGAATTTCGAGACGTACGATGTAAAAACTCACTAGAGCTGTGTCGCTCACCTGGTATATTTGTTTACAATCGATGCATTAAATAATGCAACTATTATACTCTGGCTTTAGTTTCAGAGATATAAGCCAAAATCTGCATTATACCCCTATGTTCTATTTTTAGCCATGTTCGCAATGTAGGTTTGCAGGCGGGTTCATCGGACACATATTTTAAACTAAATACCCTAATGATGATTGTGAAAAATTTGGTTAAATATGTCTCAATTGTTTCAGAGGAGAAGATTTTTGTAAATAATTACATTAAAAAATGTAAAAAATTGACTTTAAAAGGCAATAACTCCTTAATTGACAATTTTGACTTATTTATAGGTCTTACTTTGCTGAACATAATACAGTTTATCTCCATCTATAATACTATTCAAGATAATAAGCAAAAACTCAAATTACTTTAAGATTACCAATTCAGAATCAGAAACCCAACAAAAATTTGGCTGATTTTTCTGAAAATTTCAGGCCAGATACATGAAGACTTGACCACATAAACAATTTAACCCAATGTCAGCTTTGTCTAAATGCAAATTGATTCGGAGATATAGGCCAAAATCTGCAATTCAATATTATGTTCTATTTTCAGCCATGGCAGCCATCTTTGTTGGCGGGCCAGGATGTCGGACACATATCTTAAACTAGATACCCTTATGATGATTGTGGCCAAGTTTTATTAAATTTTGTCCAGGAGTTTTTGAGGAGATTATGATTGTGAAAGTTAATGAACGACAACGACGGACGACGTTTGATGGACGCCGCCAAGTGATAAGATAAACTCACTCAAGGCCTTTTAGGCCAGGTGAGCTAAAAAGGGGAAGGAGACAACTCCACAAAATTAATTTGCTAAACACAGACTCGTCATCAGTGAAAGAAAAATATCTCTTAGAATTGATCTCATTCACCTCCCCCTTTTTTATTCTTTCATTTCATTGACTAACAAAGGAAAATGGCATTTCAAATACATTGCCCCCTCCAAAAAAAAAATACCCCAAAAAAAACCAAACAAATCAAATCAAACATTATCTTTCTAAATTGTAAACTTTGAAACCCCTTAAAGATCCTAAAATTGAATAATAACACCCAAAATACGGTGTAATTTTAAAGTTAAATGAATACAACAGAATTCCCAGTTATTTGATCTCTCTCAATAGAGCTCGGTGGCGGATTTAGGAGTGGAGTGTCCCCGATCGGTCTCTTTACTCAGTCAAGTTCATTGTCAATAAAAATAATAAAATATTATATAAATTTTGTCATTAAATTACGATTATGATACTACAAAAATCTTGATAAAATGTGAATGGTCTATTGTTTAATGGTTTAGAGTCTATGTTTTATCCGATAAAAGGGTCTTCTATTCTGAATTTAATGTATTTTTTAAAATGTTAGCGTATCGCGAATAAAACAGGCAGTTAGTATTTGAAAATAAATAAATATAGTTCAAGATATATACTTACGTCCCGATATATTACTTATGTTAACCACAATTGCACAAACTTGCGCGAGAATTGATGAAGCAAGTTTTTTTTTAATATTAAGATATTGAGACTAATCATAACTGTGAATCATCACCATGCATCTGCTATATATGTCTTATGGTTTACTCCCATGTTAGGGGTACAGTTGTCATGGTCATGATGGTTGTAGCTCTTAATTTCTGCGTCATTTGGTCTCTTCTTGAGACTGTTGTCTCATTGGCAATCATACCACATCTTTTTTTTATATACTGAAAGTAAACCATCACTGTATATAATCACTATCAGACATGGGTACTCTTGACCTGGTTCCCTGCTCTTTGTCTAAGAAAAACAACATTACTGTAGTCTGTACATATACCTACGGCCAAGGGTACATATATAACCCTACCAGACAGTATACACCTTAAAATCATGTTCAAATATATTAAATCTATTGCATATAGCATTTATATATTGTATATATATATAAAAAATGACTGCGAAAACTTAACCTTGCTCACTGATCTAGATCCGACTTACCAAATATAGTTTTCCTATTTCTCATATTCATATGACAAAAATATATACAGGGTTGAAGCAGTCGCTGAACTACGAAAATTTGGACAGACACAATGAAAATATGAAACTGCGTAGCGTAGTCATGCTAATGCATATATACTTGTGCAAAAAGGTATGAAGCATCCAGGGATTTTTCATATACTGAAATATAAAACTTCATACGAATAGTTTAGCACACCTACAGCATGTATGTCTCGCATTATGCTGTTTTGTGGAAAGAGATAAAAATTGTGCCAAATATGTATACTAAGTCACAGTGCTATCACAATAAAACAATTCGTGTGGTTTTTTTATCTTTTGTTACACGAAATACCGTAAGGATTAGTCAAATCGTTTTGGCATTTTTTTATTAAACTTTTTGCCAAGGAAATTAATTTAATTGATATAGTTTTCTTAACGTACAGTGGCGAATATTTCATTCCTATTCGAAAGGAAAATAAACGTTCTTTAAGGTGCAGAGAGAGAGAGACAGAGAGATAAAATTGAGAATGGAAATGGGGAATGTGCCAAAGAGACAACAACCCGACCATAGAAAAAAACAACAGCAGAAGGTCACCAACAGGTCTTCAATGTAGCGAAAAATTCCCGCACCCGGAGGCGTCCTTCAGCTGGCCCCTAAACAAATATATACTAGTTCAATGATAATGAACGCCATACTAATTTCCAAATTGTACACAAGAAACTAAAATTAAAATAACGCAAGACTAACAAAGGCCAGAGGCTCCTGACTTGGGGACAGGCGCAAAAATGCGGGGTTAAACATGTTTGTGAGATCTCAACCCTCCCCCTATACCTCGAGCCAAGTAGAAAAGTAAACGCATAACAATACGCACATTAAAATTCAGTTCAAGAGAAGTCCGAGTCTGATGTCAGAAGATGTAACCAAAGAAAATAAACAAAATGACAATAATACATAAATAACAACAGACTACTACATGTGGCAGTTAACTGACATGCCAGCTCCTGATTTCAATTAAACTGACTGAAAGATTATGATTTCATCATATGAATATCAGGCACCATCCTTCCCGTTAGGGGTTTAGTAACATACCATCATAACATATATGAGAAGAACATAATCTTTTTTACAAGGCGATTGTTTGAAGGCAACAACCATTTAACATGTTTAACTTTAAGGGGACCGGGTATTGTTTTTTTTTTTTATTCTTGTTTATTGTAAAATTTGTGTTTCAACAAATGGACACATGTATATTCTTTTTTTTTAAACAAACGAAATCATTGCTTTCTTACGTAGTATAAACAGAATATTTTTTGGCAATACTCCGAATTAAAAATGAGTGTGTACTCCTATGAAATCAGCAGCAGTAAATAAAGCATTAATTGGTATAGATATACATGTAGTTGAATACCCACATTAGGGGCGTATTGAGGGTCCAAGATAGGGGTGTAATTGTCCAAAATGGTGAACAAATTTAAATTTTAGCAAAATGTTGTATTTTTTTAACAGTAAGGGGTACACCCTCAACAAACCCCTCCCCCGAATCTGCCACTGGGCGTTTGTTGGATGCACATGCATTGTTTATATTTATCAAAAGAAAAATGCTTTGATTGATGCTCTCCATCTTGATGAACGATTAATAAAAGGTCAAGTATGAAGAAAAAAAATCTGTTCCAAACTAAAGAAAGTTAGGTAAATTTCTTATAATAATTAGCATTTTTCAGTCAACTGTTGAATTATTCATTTCGAATGCCCATGCAGGTGATCTTTCCCCATCACTAACGTCCATCTTATGTTATCGGCCGTCGTTGGCGTCAGTTGTTCGTTAACTTTTAAAACTATGCAATACGTCAAATTTAAGAATTTGAGTCAATTTAATGAGTAAGAATTTAGAAGCAGAAGTCGTTTGTGTCTAATATACTCTTACATATTTTTTTATTATTTGATATTATTGACTCTGACCTGGCTTTCAGTAACTGCGAGTTGTCCCTGGGTTGTATACAAAGCTGTATTTTGTTGTTCTGGGGATGGATAAATACCCTGCCACTCTGTTTTTTGTTAAATGTATTTCTGTTTTGTATCAATCTGACGAGTTAAGCTCTTCTCAACAGATTTTTTTTTCATATTTTTATGCCCCATTTATGGGCATTATGTTTTCTGGTCTGTGCGTCCGTTCGTCCGTCGTACCGTCCGTTCGTCCGTCTGTCCCGCTTCATGTTAAAGTTTTTGGTCGAGGTAGTTTTTGATGAAGTTGAAGTCCAATCAACTTGAAACTTAGTACACATGTTCTTTATGATATTATCTTTCTACATGTAATGCCAAATTAGAGATTGTTTCACATTTTCACGGTCCATTGGAAAAATGTCTGAAATTTTGTCATCGATTAGTTAAATTTGTAAATTTTTGTGATATATTTGTACCATGAATTACCTCAAATAGCGGAAATCTATTTAAAACATTTACCCTTAATTCACCTTAAAATTCTGTATTGTCGTAAGAAATGTAGGAAGGAAAAATGGGATAAAGGTAAACGGTTTCCCAGCAACATATTAAAAGGATCTACTAGTATATCTATTTCATGGTAATTCCGCAATGTAACGAAAACTTCGCCTTTTACATATCATTGCATATAGAGGACTGTTTTGGTGTCTCAAAATAGAACATTTCATTGGCATTTTGAATGAAAAGTGTTTGCCTCTAGCAACAATAAATCGATTAAAGCTATAATTGATAATAAAAATAGCAAGATTTAATCTGTATCGAATGTATGTTCCGAGTCTGTCAGCAATCTGTGTCGAATGTATGTTCCGAGTCTGTCAACAATCTGTGTCAAATCTATGTTCCAAGTCTGTCAACAAGCTGTGTCGAATCAAATATGTTCCGAGTCTGTCAACAATCTGTGTCAAATCTATCTTCCGAGTCTGTCAACAATCTGTGTCAAATCTATGTTCCGAGTCTGTCAACAATCTGTGTCAAATCTATCTTCCGAGTCTGTCAACAATCTGTGTCAAATCTATGTTCCAAGTCTGTCAACAATCTGTGTCAAATCTATGTTCCGAGTCTGTCAACAATTTGTGTCAAATCTATGTTCCGAGTCTGACAGCAATCTGTGTCAAATCTATGTTCCGAGTCTGTCAACAATCTGTGTCAAATCTATGTTCCGAGTCTGTCAACAATCTGTGTCAAATCTAATATGTTCCGAGCTCGAGTCTGTTAACCATCTGCGTCAAATCTATATTCCGAGTCTGTCAAGAATCTGTCAAATCTATGTTTCGAGTCTGTCAAGAATCTGTGTCAAATCTAATATGTTCCGAGTCTGTCAAGAATCTGTGTCGAATCTATATTCCGAGTCTGTCAACAATCTGTGTCGAATCTAATATGTTCAGAGTATGTCAACAATCTACGTCAAATCTATATTCCGAGTCTGTCAATAATCTGTGTCAAATCTATGTTTCGAGTCTGTCAACAATCTGTGTCAAATCGAATATGTTCCGAGTCTGTCAACAAGCTGTGTCGAATCTAATGTGTTCAGAGTATGTCAACAATCTGTGTCAAATATATGATCCGAGTCTGTCAATAATCTGTGTCAAATCTAATATGTTCTGAGTCTGTCAAGAATCTGTGTAGAATCTATATTCCGAGTCTGTCAAGAATCTGTGTCGAATCTAATGTGTTCAGAGTATGTCAACAATCTGTGTCAAATCTATGTTCCGAGTCTGTCAATAATCTGTGTTAAATCTATGTTTCCAGTCTGTCAATAATCTGTGTCAAATCGAATGTGTTCAGAGTATGTCAACAATCTGCGTCAAATCTATGTTCCGAGTCTGTCAATAAACTGTGTCAAATCTAATATGTTCCGAGTCTGTCAAGAATCTGTGTAGAATCTTTATTCCGAGTCTGTCAACAATCTGTGTCAAATCTATGTTCCAAGTCTGTCAATAATCTGTGTCATATTACATATGTGTTCCGAGTCTGTTAGCAATCTGTGTCGAATCTATGTTCCGAGTCTGTTAACAATCTGTGTCGAATCTATGTTCCGAGTCTGTTAACATTCTGTGTCGAATCTATGTTCCGAGTCTGTTAACAATCTGTGTCGACTCTATGTTCTGAGTCTGTCAGCAATCTGTGTCGAATCTATGTTCCGAGTCTGTTAACAATCTGTGTCGAATCTATGTTCCGAGTCTGTCATCATGCACCATTCTTATTTTTGGCAAATTTCACCACACGATTTGTTTATTTATCAAGAACATTTATTTATAACGTCAGAAAAAAGCGAGGTTTTTATCAGGTAACAAAACCCACATTAATTGCTATAACAAATAGAAAATTAACTTGGACCAAATAACAACCGCTTGAAAAACGACTGTATCACGAACAATAAGGCAAATTATGTCATTACGTACTTTTGTAAAAAGTTATTATTTTTATTTCACTTTATTGACATTTTTCTGATATATCTCACTTTCAGTCGTTGGGTTAGCGAAAAACATCGATGGACATTTTTCTTATTCCAGCTTAATATGCAGCCGCCGAGCCAAATGAAAATTGACAAAATGACGACTTTAATGTCACAAAGAACCGACACATGTCATTGTTCCCGCCAAGTTTCAGGAAGATCAGATATAAAGAAATAGGATCTCGCTACATACAGATATACATGACATAACAGTTAAAAAAGTTGTTCAAAAATGTAACGTTGGACATCCGTTTTTTTTCCCACTTAGTTTTGTTGTTTCAATCCTTAAATTTACAAGATATTACTATGCATATGACCAAGAGCTATAGAACATAATTGAACACATATTCTGAATTTGTTTTTATAGTGGTTAGATAGTGCTTGCTAACATTTTTTCTTTATTTTAGCGGAGGAAATTTCGAAGATTCTCTTTTAAATCCTATGGGTTGTAGGAACAGCGTGCGGTAACGTTTAAACAAATTACATTTGCTATCTGTCCTCTACCGTTATGAACGTATTTATTCAATGAGCTTCTGAAAGCGACAAGCGAAAATACAAAAAAAAAACAGTTTCTATAACCAATTCAGTGTCAACTTTCATTTGTTTAAAAAAAAAAAAAAAAAAAATGGGGGCAAAAAAAGGGGGGTGCAGTTTTTCCTGCCTCTCCTAATTTTGAGAGCCATTATTTCATCTTTCTTAAGAAGTATTTCATCCGATAAGAAATGTCGTTGTAACACTTCACAGTTGGAAGCCTCATATCTCGAAGAACATTTATTATTATATCTCTCAATCCATGTGTATGAACCATATGGTTTTCTAGCTGTCTAAACGGTGTTTGTAATTTATAGCGTGTGTCTCCCGCCAAAATACAGCACACGGTTTGTTTGTGAAACCTATACACAGCTATTTTACTCTTGGAATTCTTAATGAAGGTAGGTATATACTATTTTTAACATTCAAATTCATGAAGATATTATTTTAATAGTTTTTTTGTTAACCTTAAAATATTCTCATAGATGTTTTAAAACTTCAATAAGTATTAATTGAATAAATGAATAAGTAAAAATAATTATATATCAATACCCGTGTGTCTGGTCAAGAACAACAAAAATAATAATATAACATGTATAATCATGATAATACTATTTCTGATAATAATAATAAAATAGACGATGATGATTATGGTGTGAATAAAAACATGCTGAAAGTATTTTAGTTTTATAGCATACATGTACATGTAGTGCAGAACTTCACGGACGTATGATAAACTGATTATTTTGATTCTTCCGTTTCTGCCTTAGAGCAGACATTTTTATTAATGTTCTTCCTTTTTTTTTTTTAATTAATATATATTTTTTTATGGCCAAAAGTTTTATTCATATTAAACAAATGATATTCAAATACATAATTATATATAAGTTATAAAATTAACTGGTGGGGAGGTTCGTGTTGCTCAGTCTTTAGGGTTGTGTTCTGTTGTTTGTCTGTTTTTCTTTATAGCTATGTCATTGTCAGTGTATTTGTCAACCTACGAGTTTGAATGTCAATTTGGAATCTTTCGCTTCTCTTTAAAATGTCTTTTTGGACTAAAAATCACTAAACATAATTGACAATTTCGTATAATGACAACGAAAACTATGATATTACTTTCTGTATGATATAAGTCAAGAATTAAGAAACTTCAAAATGAAATGCGAACCGAAATTTATCAGTTAAAAGATTTATATTGGATTTGTTATACCAGTTCAGGGTCCAAAAGGGGGGGTAGAGGTTCGGAACCCCTGGTTTTGGACGATCCATGCATTTATATGGGAACTTTTATTTGGAACCCTTCCCCCTTTTTCCTGGGTTGGAACCCCCTTTGAAAATCCCCCCATGTTCACATAATTTAGAAAGGGCGAAGTCGAAATGATGATTTACTGGTTTAATTATTGTATTAGTTAAGATATTTTGAGAATTAAACATTTATTTTTATAAAGACACTTTGTGAATGAAAGAAACACTTACCATTTTGACTAGTTCCATCTCCATAATTGAACTTCTGTCATAATAATGTAAAGTCTTCCCAAAGTATCACAAAAAGATGTAAGACTTGCTTGTAAAGATGTCACCACACTGGTTGATAGATATTTGCATTGTTGTTGTTGTTGTTGTTTTTAATTCCACAACACAGTATATTCCAAAAATTGTGTATGACTAACTAACACGGTTTCACAAACTTGTATCAATAATTTTCAATTTGTAATTTGTTGATACGAAACAAATATTCAGTATGCATAATATATGTCTATAAGTTTTAAGATTATCATATGGCGTGCTAACATTTTTATATTCTGTAACTATATTTCCAAACGTATTTCAAACATTTAAAGTGGAACGGAAGTAGAGTAAGTTTGAAAATTTTGAAAATAAGCGACGTATACTCATTGGTTCAAAATTTAAATTCGATTCCAGGTCATGGAAGGCAATATTGAGAATGTAGTCAATATATTACGAAGAGGACGTTTCAAAGAAAACTGATAAAGGTGAGTACAAATATTGTATACATATTTTTCTTGTAATGGAAAAAAGGTTATTAGAAACGTAACTTTGTAGACGTAACTATTTTGTATAATCGAGAATGGTCGTAACAAGCCTTCCCAGAGATGGTGTCATGTTAGTCCAAATAATTATGACGTCTGCCCCTGTCTGGCAAGGCTATCTTTTTCGGGGACGCCTTCCTACGACGAGCGTCCCAGATTTATTTTTTAAAATAGCCTTGCCAGACGTCATAATTATTTGGACTAGTGTCATGTAGCGGAAGGAACTTTCACTTAAATATTTCGACAGATGTTTTCAGTTTAAAGTTCTGTTTTTTCAACTAGTGATTCTTGTGCATCATTTATATTTTCTGAAAAAACTAACAGATGGGGTTATCTCACCAAGCCGATCAATGTATTCGTGTCCAAATCCAATTTTATAAGATTTTTTTATAAGAAGTGTTATTTATAGATATAGGAAGATGTGGTGTGAGTGCCAATGAGACAACTCTCCATCCAAATTATAACAGTTTAAAAAAGTAAACCATTATAGGTCAATGCACGGCCTTCAACACGGAGCCTTGGCTCACACAGAACAACAAGTTATAAAGGACCCAAAACCATGCAAACGGGAAAACCAACGGTCTAATCTATATAAAAAAAAATATAATTGTAATTTCTACATATGCCTCTTGTTTTTTTTGAAATTATAAATACAAAACTTGTCTGGTGTATGGCAAAAAGACAGCGAACAAAGACTAGAAGACAAACTTTAAAACGCATTGTGTCTGCAATTTACCAAATGGAAGTGCAATATATTGAACAAATTACTATATGTGACAAACACGTTTTTCGATTGTTGACAGGGGCTGCTATATAATTTTGCTGCTGCTATGTCTAAGCAATCTACACTTATTAAGGCACTTGTGAATATATCAAGTTTAATATTTTTCATGAATCACGAGATTATTATATGTATCTTTTTTTTTAATTATGTTAGACAAAATAGAATGTCGTATTTAATGTACACACTATTTAGTTGTAATACTAGCGTCAATGATAAACGCAACTTTTATATGACAAATCAAATTCGTATAACAAAAGACTATTTTGAAGAAATTGAATAATTGTTAGGAAATTTCTTTTTGTTTTATGAAATAGCAAATGCTATTAATCTTGCGAGTGGAATAAACCATTTTGGGAAATAAATATATGCCTACATGATGTAGTATCGTAAATTTCTTTGTTCTCTTCTCTGAGATTCCCACCTATATACAAGGGTCACTGCATTCATGAAATATATTTATTTTTCTATTTTATTTCAAATTTGAATTTATTTATATTTAAAAAAGTGAGGGAAAAAAGAAAAATGAACTTGTATTTAGTACACTGTATATACATGTGTTTGAACTGACAAGAGATTCAAACATTAGAACATTTCTAAAATAAATAAACGTGTTGATAAAAAGGAGGTTGAAGATACTAAGGGATGAATTAATTAGCCATTCTTTGGTTTATGAGTGGATTAAAGTAATGTGGTTTATCATTGTTAAGATCGATGGACAGTATTTACCGCACCGCTTGTGGTTTCTCAATTTTTATATCAATTTGAAATCTAAAAACTAGTATTTATAAAAAAGAAGATGTGGTATGATTGCCAATGAGACAACTATCCACAAAAGACCAAAATGACACGAACATTAACAACTATAGGTCACCGTACGGCCTTCAACAATGATCAAAGCCCATACCGCATAGTCAGCTATAAAAGGCCCCGATAAGACAATGTAAAACAATTCAAACGAGAAAACTAACGGCCTTATTATGTAAAAAAAAATGAACGAAAAACAAATATGTAACACATAAACAAACGACAACCACTGAATTACAGGCCCCTGACTTTGGACAGGCACATATATAAATAATGTGGCGGGGTTAAACATGTTAGCGGGATCCCAACCCTCCCCCCTAACCTGGGACAGTGGTATAACAGTACAACATAAGAACGAACTATAAAAATCAGTTGAAAAAGGCTTAACTCATCAGATAGACAAAAAATACAAGTGGTCGTGGCCGGGTATGTTATCAAGAATATGAGGGCTCAAGAATTATGTATTGAATATAATAATGTAGCACAGCACATAGCATTAGTTAATGATAAACTATAATAGCATTAAGTTGTTATTATAATTTTTTTTTATAGTATTGAAACAAATACTTGAAATATACACTATTTGATTATTGATAAGGACAATCTCTTGAGAATTTTTGCTTGTCTGATTTGACAATCCTTATCATTTTGTTTGCATTCAAATTATGATAATATTAGCCAAGAAATCCTCCGGCATACTGGAAAATAATCATATGGACTTGAGCTCTTAAAATTGACTGCTGCTGACACTGAATTTCTATGAAGAATTTTTTATCGATTTCATACATTTGTCATATGACTGCAAAAAAAAATACGTTCGTATATTGCTATCACGTCGTCGTCCGAAGAACATTTGGGTTCCGGACAATAACTTTAGTTTAAGTGTTCGGATCTGTATAAAATCAAAACCACAGAAGGGAGGTTGGGATTGTATATGGGAGGTGATGGTTACATACCTATAGGAAAAAAAGGGCCAAAAAGGGGGCCAAAAACAAGCATTTTTCGAGTTTCAGGACAATAACTTGTGTTTAAGTATTTTCATTGCTCGAAAATTGTACTACAAGGTTCAATACCATACGTAGAAGGATTGGATTCATTTTGGGGTTAATTGTCCAAACCGTTCAGGAATCAGGTGCCAAAACAAGCATTTTCTAGTTTCAGACAATAATTTGTGTTTAAGTGTATGGATGTCTCTTACAATGTAAATTGAACCACAATTTAGAAAAAGAAAATTTCTTCAAACACATTTTTTTAGGGAAAGGGTACAAAAATATTTTTATTTTAGGGGTCGGCGGTCAAATTTTTCCCTCCGAAAATATGAGAAATTATTTGTACAAAGGCAACTACATTTTATCTAAATTTCATTTTCAGCTTTTTTTTTTTGTTACTTCTTGGTATTTCTTTACATATCTTGCACTTATAATGAGTTTTGATGATAATTAGTTTTATAAACAAATGCACGTGTCTTACTGATACAAGATAAGAATATGTGGGCAGTACATTGTGGTTAATCAATATAATCATTTCATAGCTTTATAACTACTGACACTTTTGAGATCATTAATAGTAGGTTTATCCTGGTGGGCGGACTTTTGGCCATATCAGTAGCAACTGACTTAAGTTATAGCAAGGTCAATAATGATATAACATCTCCCGCCAGATCTGATTTTCGATGCATAGGGTGTGCATTTCCATTATATATTTAGAATAGCTGAAATGGAATGCTTTCTTACTGGTCAAAACCTAATTGATATATGATAATTAAAAGGCCAATCCTGAAGTATCTCCATATTTTACATGTGTGAATTATATTGAATTTAATGGGGTGCAAGTAGGAAAATCCTTATTTAATCAATTGTCACACATTCATTGTTATCATGAAAATGAAGTTTTAAATGAAATTAGCTCCTAGATGAGTGCCCCTATATTCCTGATTTTCACACATGTTGTTCCTTGACCAGTTATCTTCAAAATTTTGTCTTAGATTTCCAAAAACATCAATGGAACAAATTGTATACTGGTATCTAATTAAATTAAGGTAGCACTACAGTCAGAATTTTCTGACTCCAACCAACAGTCTTTAAAGATTAATTTCTCAAAAACTACTCAAGGGATTTTTAAAATCTTTAGCTCATTATAGAGGTGAAATATTAATTCTTCTTAATCTGTAAATAAATTAATTTTTGGTATGATTAATCTCAAACTATAGCTCCTTAATTGCCAAAAAAGTGGTCTTCCAACTCGGATGAAAATGACACATTCAGGTCAAATGGTAGTGAAAATTTGTTTTCATCGCTTTAATCAACCATACACTATAAACAAAACCGTGTCTCAGATTTTTGATATATGCCTCCAGTAAGAAGATATATTGATTTAACTGCTGGGTACCACACCTCATTTCACCTTTCATCTTTGGACAACTATAAATTCATTAGAAACAAATTATCCAAAAACTGGGACACGGTATTGTAGAAAATACTCCCTTTAATCACATATATCAAAGTCAAACCAAAAGGGGTACCAATGAAGTTTCTATTTTCATTTTTTGCTAACAATTCTCATGAAAATTGTTCAGAGAAATTACCTAAAAACTGAATTTCCCCCTTAGAACCCCTATAAATGCATCATTAAAACAAAAGTTCCACTGAGAACACCCCAGGAGTGTCCTGACACCATTATTTTATCAATATAACCACACACTTTGTGTCTTTGATGCTCTAATACTGTAAATTTTGAATTATATGTGCACTGACCAACACTAACTTAGCATTTGGCGGGAGTTTGACGTCACAGATTTGACCAACATCTGTGATGTAGCAATTTTAAAATATAGACAAAGCTCCGCCTCTCTCCAGACAGTCTAAGATAAGAGAATAACAGGAATGACCAGCTGCATAAAAACAATTTTTAACATCATTATATTCACTATAAAGAATGATTTCATTTGTATTTTAAAAAGAAATATATTATGAAATTAGCTAGAACATTAAAATTATGCAATAAAAGACATGTCCCAAAAAAGATCAAGACCTGATCCCCCTTGCTGGAAATAGACTGCCTCACATGATTCTTCAGTTTTATGGAATTTAAAAATTTCACATAAACTTAAAATTGGTTAAAGTGCCTGAAACTCATAACAAAAGACAGATTCAGAGACATATACTTCTTGTTTGTAGTAAGAACCTTAAATGTTTAAAGTTTGTCAGAGGCTTTCAAAGATACTTTCACACTCTTATCCTTATATATATCCAGACTTAACTAATCGATCAGATCGGTAATCGAACACTAATCGATCATATTTGATCAGTACTCGATTGATGACTTGAAGTCATCGATCAGTAATCGATCAAACTCTTTCAGGAGTTTGATCGATTAGTGATCGATTAGATTACAGATCGATTTAAGACCGATTACTGATGGATTAGTGATTGATTAATGACAGATTAATGATTTTATTATTATTGAGAAAACAATGCTATTCCAGAAATAAGCCTTATGAAAGACATCATTTGTGAAATAAAAGTTCCATGAAAATATTTTCACCATTGCCAAAATTTTCTGGAATTCCTGGATATACTCAGTAATACATGTTTATAACCAAGAGAAGCGTATCTAAAAGCTTAGCCCTAACATATTCCTGACTAAAACTACATTTTTGTAGGTTTACCCGTGTATATTAGTCCTAAAACTATGATATGAATGCCTATTGTATTTTTTTCTTTTACGCCTTTCATTGACGGAAGGGGTCAAAGCAAAATTTAAAATAGCCTTCCAAGATGTCATAATTATTTGGACTACTGTTTATATAATTAGATATGACCTACACATTATTTCCATGTGAATTTTGATCCAGCACTTACCCAACCCTTCCCGTATCATATTTTTACTTATCAAAAATGTATATCTGTCATAAAATGTTTTTTTTTTTTTTTATGAAAATAAAATTAACCTAAAGTATACATGTATATGTAACTGATGAAAGATACATTGCTATTTTTTCTAAACACATCAGAATTTCTTTTCAGGATACATTTGTAGTAATGTAATGTTTCATTATTATATATTGTTAATGTTAATTAGGTGAAAATGTCAAAATAATAGGATCAAAAGCACAAACAGCAAATAAATAGCTGGTAAGATTGTATGGGAAAATTGATTTAGAGATAATTGATTTGACTACACTATTGGAAACATTAACAAACATCAAAAGATTCTGACATCTAATTAGTTTCAGACACTTGTGATATAATCAGGCAAGTTGAAAACTTCACCTCTGTCTAAATTTCATGATTTTATCATGAAATATGTAATAGAGCTTGAAATAGTGACCATGATGACCAGCTCATCCCTACCACTCAATTTATTCAACAACACTACCTGCTAAAGTTTACTAAGGAATGCAATAATCATTCCATAAAATTTCTAGACCTTGAAATCCTCAAAGAAGAACACATGAAAATACTGGTGTTTAAGATATGAAATGCTATAAAAAAAAAATACAGAAAAATTCCTACATCTTCATAAAAACCCAAAACCAACCCATTTGGAACTTTAAATCCTATATTAAAGGCAAAGGTATTCATTTACATAGAAACACAAACCAGAAAGAAAACTCTTTATTGAAAGACCATTTTATTAACTGACATTGGTAAAACAAATTTATTAAATTCCTTTACAGAAAAGATAGAATTAAGAAAAAGGAAAAAGTTTAAAATAGATGTTATGTATCATTTACATATTATCAACCTCAAGCAGAAGAACTTCAAAAAGTATTCAGGAAATACTGGCATCTTATTAAAACAGATTCTTCAATAGGTGCTACATTGTGTATCATATCCCATTAAAACCTATCCATAGGATTCAAAAGAAATAGAACATTGGTGAATTAATGAAATAACCTATAAAATAGTTTGTATGAAGGTCACATTTCCTTCAAAATATTTCACTGTGCAGAACTAATTAATGACCATCATCATGTAAACCTCACATGTAAACTGAAATTCTTATAAGACAAAATTCTACCAGGAAACACTTAATTCAACATTTATTGAAATAGGATAAAATAGTTAGAAAATCAAAAACAGAGTTCGTGAAAAGTGGTGGTCCTCGGGATTTTACCACAAAACTTTTGCATAGGACTGACACAATTTTAGTATTTTTCAATAGAATTAATAATGAGGACCAGCAGATTTTCTCCAAGGATCACCTGGGGAAAAAAGATTTCGTGAACTCTGCAAAAAAACAAAAAATCTATATTCAAATTAACAAATTTTACAAAATTATGAAAAAATCAATAAATTAAAAACAGTATTAAAAAAAATGACAAACAGAAGGGGTGGTCTCTTCTGAAAGTTTCCCTTTAAGGGGGCTCCTGGGTATAAATCAAAAAAAATTTCTAATATAGGATTTCGCTATATTTTTTTTATAAATGAACTTTATCATATATCTTAAAAGAAAAATGAAATAAAAAAATGGAGTCACCCTTCATTTAAGCTCACAATCTCCCTCAGGAAGAAGCATACATTTTTGTTAATGTCCTTTTTTTTCTGTTGAACTAATAGGAGAAATAGGTAATATCGAAATAAAAAAATAACCTAATTACAGAAATCGCTTAAATTTTACAATTATTTAGTTTATGTACAGCTTATATGAAAACAATAATAAAACATAGAGGTCACCGATGAGTTAAAAAAGATATTTCAAATTTAATGTCAAACAAGAATGTGTCCTCAGTACACGAATGCCCCACTCGCACTATCATTTTCCATGTTCAGTGGACCGTGAAATTGGGGTAAAAACTCTAATTTGGCATTAAAATTAGAAAGATCATATCATAGGGGACATGTGTACTAAGTTTGAAGTCGATTGGACTTAAACTTCATCAAAAACTACCTTGACCAAAACCTTTAACCTGAAGCGGGACAGACGGACGGACGAACGAACGGACAGACGGACGGACGCACAGACCAGAAAACATAATGCCCCTCTACTATCGTAGGTAGGGCATAAAAATGGCATTTTTGCACCAAAGGCAGATAATTTGGAGCTTTTTCAATGATATAAACATTTTAGAAGTCATCTGGGGCCAAACCGAATCGATTTTTTGGGTTGATTTTTTTACCATATCATTAAGTAATAACTAATAGTGTTATAAATAAAATTTGTAATGAAAAAATAAAGGTTAAATTTTTTTGCTGAAATTTTTGTACCCACGAGCCACCTTAATCACCATATTTACAGAAAAACTCTTAAACATTGCTACACAGTATCAATGAAAGGCCAGAACAATGATTTGTAGTTGCAGTATGCAACTAAAAATCATAGGTGGATATAACGGCCTTATTTATTTAAAAACAAATATGTAACACATAATAAACAAGAATGTGTTCCCAGTACACGAATGCCCCACTTGCACTATCATTTTCTATGTTCAATGGACCGTGAAATTGGGGTAAACCCTCTAATTTGGCATTAAAATTAAAAAGATCATATCATAGGGAACATGTATAATACTAAGTTTGAAGTCGATTGGACTTCAACTTCATCAAAAACTACCTTGACCAAAAACTTTAACTTGAAGCGGGACAGACGGACCAACGAACGGACGGACGAACGAACAGACAGACGGACGAACGAACAGACGGACGAGCGGACGCACAGACCAGAAAACATAATGCCCCTCTACTATCGTAGGTGGGGCATAAAAAAGACAATCACTGAATTAATGAGGCTCCGGACTTGTGACAGGCACACTCAGCAGGCACATACTCAATTCTATTTAAAAACATCTTTAATTTCTTATTCATTTTCATTCTACTTATCTTTAGATGTGTATGCTTTCGTGTGAAAATAAAACACTAAACCACTATTGCCTTGCATTAGGACTATTTTAAAATTTTAGAAAAAAGGGGGGGATCTTCTGTATGTAAATTCAAAAGTCAATAGAAAGTTTTCCACTGACTCTGATAACAATCTATTTATTTTTATCAGTATTTTGCAATCCTTAGTAGAGTCATAGTCCACAGCTGGTCATTTCTGGTCAGTCTTCTACAATATTGCGGAAATTAGGCAATATCCTGCTGTGAAGACAAACAAGTGTGTTTGAATAAATGATGTATCAATTTTCTGTTAATTGGTAAATGTTCTGGCTATTTAGTTGTGACCTAAATTCTGGCATTAGTTAATAATGTTATAGGACAAACCCTAAATTTCATCATAAAGTTAAGGATATATCAAATTGCACAATATATTTGTGCTGATTAATCCGTATATATGAAAAATACGGATTTTAATATATATTAGCTTGGTTGAAATTTTCATCTTCTTAATAAAATCATAAGTGTGTGAAGCTAATATTATATGTAAAAATTAATTTTGATGTGTTAACAAAGGTCATTAACTTAAAAGGCATCAAATATTTATCAAACCATGGAAGTATATATATACTACTATATTCAAGTCAAATGTTGTTGTTAAAATCTATTTTTTCACTCTTTTGGTCTTTTGGAAAATGTAGTTTGTGCTGTATTTAGACCGCTCTACAATCGAATTTGTTACATGCACACATATAAAAATTAGAGTTTTTATATCAATAATTATGACATCTTGGATGGCTTTTTTAAATTTTGTTTTGACGCCTTCCGTCAATTAATTTAAAAGGTTGTAAAAGAAAAAAAATACAATAGCCTTTCAAGACGTCCTAGTTATTGTACCAATATACATGGGTAAACCTACAAAAATGTAGTTTTTAATCAGGAATATGTTAGGGCTTCTCTTGGTTACGACTGCATATTGTGTAAAAATGTATTGCTGAGTAAATCCTGGATTTTTTGGCAAATTTAGATAGAAACATAAATTCAAGACTTAAAAATAAACACTGATGTCTCGTATGGGTATTGGTTCTAACCTTTACACTCAAATTTCCAGACATATTGACAACATCATGAACAAAAATTCCAGTATCTTCTTAGCAATGAAATGATTTTAAATTCTAGAATTCCAGAAAATTTTGGCAATGGTGAAAATATTTTCATGGAATTTTAATTTCACAAATGATGTCTTTTATAAGGCTTATTTCTGGAATAGCATTGTTTTCTCAATAATAATAAAATCACTAATCTGTCATTAATCAATCACTTATCCATCAGTAATCGGTCTTAAATCGATCAGTAATCTAATCGATCACTAATCGATCAAAATCCTGAGAGAGTTTGATCGATTACTGATCGATGACTTCGAGTCATCAATCGAGTACTGATCAAATATGATCGATTAGTGTTCGATTACCGATCTGATCGATTAGTTAAGTCTGGATATATAGTTTTGTTCATTTTAGTAAGATTTTTTTCCCTTTAGATTTTCTCCTTTTTAATAACTTTCCCTTTTCACTGTTTACTTCAAAGCTATATAGATTACTTTGTTGCAATACACATGATACAATGAGATAAGACCACACTATTCTTCTTGTGGTCAGTGATTAACAGCTGGACACTGGCATTAACAGATGATTGACATATTAGACTCTCCTAAATGCCTATATATTTAGATTAATTACCATGTGCCTTTATTTACATAATTTCATTATCAATTTACTCCCTGTTGTGATTTGAAAATTGATTTTTGAATTTTTACAAACTGTGCAGAATAATACTTACTTTAAAATTATGTGATAAAAAAAATATCTTAAAAAAATCTCTGTTAGACTGTAGTGCTACCTTAAGAGATCTCTTATGAATTGAGGTTGCAAACTTCGTTGAAGGTTAATGAGAGAATGAAATACAATAGAAAAAATCCGAGACAGTCACACTCTTTTGGAGGTCAAACTGTGTTGTACAAGAATCTATAAAATATTTTGGTTTGGTATGAATAACAAAGAAGCTAATTTCATTCTAATGTGAACATCCCAATACTTGCATGGCGCTTGCATTTATTATGTTTTTACGCAAAATGTGTATCTTGAAACATGAATTAATATGAAAATGAAGAGATGTGTATTGTAGTTTGTTTGGATCCTATATTAGTTATTTGTCTCTGTGACTCGTATAATTAAAGAACTGAAGTACTGAACATCGGATGACCGCAAGTTCTCGTGGATGGTCAAAAGCACTTGCCACAGAAAGAAATCACATCTCTATACCTGATACTGAGGTTAATGTACAGAGATATTTTTTTTTCTGAGACAAGTTCGAGCGTGGATGATGAAGAAATGACAGGAAATTCAAAATCATGTAATAACTATTATATTGTAGTGATACAAATCAGTATACACTGGTTTGTTGTTATATCTTATATTAATATATCAGTTACATGACTGTATATATAATTTTCATCCATTTGTATATTATTATATTTTACTATTCTAAAAATAGTGCAGTGCAATTGTATGGTGGACACTCTTCTGTAGACATTCGATTTTTTTTCTAAAGGATTGGATATGAATAGGCATTCTTATCTTCCCGCAAACACAATCTTCTATGCAGAGTTACCGGTCATTGCCGGGATTGCCGCAACATGTTCTTGAGATATCTTCCGCATGCTTTGTGCATAGATATTTAAATGATTTTTTACTTTACATTACAAGGAATTTTATTTTGCACTCGTTTATGTGCGCATATTTATCATGTTTAAAGATCGGTTACAAACCCGAAACGAAAGTTACGTAATGGAAATCTAGGCAATAGCAATACATCAGAATGCCCTCACGGTCATCTCGATGTAAAAATATGTTCCATACATTACATGTACTTTTTTAAAATTGATTTAAATATTGTATTTCAGGTTACCAAGATGATTTGGATGAGGAGACTGACCAGATGACCAATCTACACGAACTCAAAAGATAGGTAATCCTTATTAATCATTTTCAAATGAAAAACAAACAGAAAACATTATAACATTAGTAACTATAATTGTGCAACTATATTTGTTGAATATTTGTATATCTATATTCTGAGGCCTTTTCAAAGGTCCAAATAATTTTCTTGTTTGTTTTTTTAACCTGGCAGCTCTTAAATATTAATTTCTTTAAATAGTGTAACTCTTATTTTCATATCTTCTGTTTTCTAAAAAAAATAACAATCAGATACTATATGTGTTTACAAAACTGATCATCTTCAAAACTCATTAACAGAGCAATTTATGGAAGTATATGTGTCGTCTGTGGTTGAAAATATTACTAGGTAACAAAAGCAACTGGAAAAGAAATTTGAAAAATCGTATTGTTATACCTGAATATCGCTTTCCTTCGTACATCAGACCACAACAACGAAGACCCGACCCCTACGAGAAATACATATACACAGACAAAAAGCAGAACATAACACATACTATTAGTCTAGATAGACGGTTTTGCTACCGGCATGACATTTTGTAAACTAGTGTTGCGTGTGCACAAACGTTTACAATGTACTCATCTATAATACAGTCCAACTTTAAAATAACTTGCCTAGTATCTTTGCAGAGACAATTAATGTGTTTTAATCAAAGAATATATTTCCATACAGACAAAGGTGCTTGTGGTTCATTGAATGACCGTCATGATCTCATTGCTTGTGGAGGGTGTTTGCCAATATCTCAGGATATGTGTCTGTCAAGATCGCGTTGCTTGTGGTGTATGAAAATATCTCAAGTAAGTTACCGTCAAGTTCTCGATGCTTGTGGCGTATGAACATCTTTAAGTTGAGTGGCTGTCAAGGTATCGGTGCTTGTGGTGTTAGAACACGTCTCAATATAACTGACAGTTACGTTCTTGGTGCTTCCGTTATTTTACTGTTTCTCCAGACAAGTGACTGTTAAGTTCTCGGTGCTTCTGTTGTTTTACTGTTTCTCCAGACAAGTGACTGTTTAGATCGTGCTGCTACTGTTGTTTTACTGTTTCTCCAAACGAGTGACTGTTAAGATCTTGGTGCTTCTGTTGTTTTACTGTTTCTCCAGACGAATGACTGTCAAAATCTTGGTGCTTCTGTTGTTTTACTGTTTCTCCAGTCGACTGACTGTCAAGATCTTATTGCTTCTGTTGTTTTACTGTTTCTCCAGACGAGTGACTTTCAAGATCTTGGTGTTTCTGGTGTTTAACTGTTTCTTAAGATGAGTGACTGTCAATATCTTGGTGCTTCTGTTGTTTTACTGTTTCTCCAGACAAGTGACTGTCAAGATCTTGGTGCTTCAGTTGTTTTACTGTTTCTCCAGACGAGTGACTGTCAAGATCTTGGTGCTTCTGTTGTTTTACTGTTTCTCAAGATGAGTGACTATCAAGATATTGGTGCTTCTGTTGTTTTACTGTTTCCCCAGATGAGTGACTGTCAAGATATTGGTGCTTCTGTTGTTTTACTGTTTCTCCAGACGAGTGACTGTCAAGATCTTAGTGCTTCCGTTGTATTACTGGTTCTCAAGATGAGTGACTGTCAAGATCTTGGTGCTTCTGTTTTTTTTATTGTTTCTCAAGATGAGTGACTGTAGAGATCGCAGCGTTTGTGCTGCTTTATTGTTTATCAAAATTAGTGACTGTGAGTCTCATTGCTTGTTCTGTTGTACTTCATATCCTGATGAGTGACTATTAAAAGATCTCTGGTTTTGTGTTGCTTTACTGTTTCTCAAGATCAGTGACTGCGAGATCTCGGTGCTTGTAATTCTTTTCTGTATCCGAAGATGAATGACTGTCAATATTTCGGTGTTGTTTTACTTTACTGTATCTCTTGATGAGTTACTGTGAGATCTCTGTGCATAGATGCATTATTGTATCTGAAGCTGAGTGACTAACAGGATCTCAGTGCTAGTGTTGCTTAACTGTATATTTAGATGAGTGACTGTCAAGATATTAGTGCCTGTGTTGCTTTGTCGTTTCTCGTAATCAACGTCTTAGAAATTTTGGTTCTTGTGATTCATTAATGTATATCAAGATGAGTGATTGTCAATATTTGTCGTTGCTTGTGGTGCATTACTGTATCTCAAAATGAGTGATTGTGAGATATCGATGATTGTGTTGCTTTATTGTTTTCATGATTGACTGAAATATCTCAGTCATTATTGTATCTCGAGATAAGTGACTGTCAAGAGTATCAGTCAATATATCGGTGCTTGTGTTGCTTTTATGTATCTTAAAATACATGTACCGGTGTATGTGACGCATTACATAATCTCAAGACGGTTGACTTTGAATTTTGAAATTTTGTTTTTTACCGACCCAAGTTTATATTCCTGCTTAAAACCGGTAACCTCGTCAGTGTTTCCTGTAATTTCTATTGATTTTTATTGTGTGTAGATTTTGGTGTTAAGTGCAAATATTTGGAAGTTTAAATGATCTGAACTCATTTGTTCAGAAATCGATTCGAACGATATTAACTATACATTATTTTGTTGAACAGGTGTTTTGACATTCAGGATGTGGTTAGATTGCTGGTTCATTGACATGTACCTCACTCCTCCTTTTATTCATACTTAATGTATCGAAGAAACTTTAAAATAGGGTGTTGAAGTTTTATTTTCTTTCTTTTTCAGGCAACATTTCCTGGTTTAGAGAAAAACTGAAACACCAATATTGTGTGTACATGTTGCGATAAACAATTATAACAACACAACTCATTTGTTCTCTTGTTAGCTTGGAAATACAAGTTGACGTCGGAAAGGAAACTGAATGCTCTACAACATTGAAAAAAGTGTTATATATAGTGCTTCTACGTGTATGTGTGGGACTCTAAAAAACTCCAAACAAGTATCAGCAGCTATTACATCATGTATTAGGAGGATATGATCCAGAATATATACATATATATGAGGATAAGATTTACAAATCCTTAAAGTGTGAATATTGTACAAATGTACAAAATTGTCACTTACAATGTACAGAATGTCTTACTTACTATAATGTTCAAAGACGTGTACCAAAGTTTCCAGCTATAATTTTTCCAGACGTTTAAGGTCAAATTCAATTCTATTTGTATCTTTCAGTAATCATTCATAATCTTAATTGGACACATGACAAACATATTGCTGTTGTATGTGTGTACTTTTAATCAGACAGTAGCCTGAAATTAAAATTTATTTAATGTGCTTAAGGGAGTTTATTAATGTTTATCAAAATTTTATGTTTTTGTAATGAAAGGAAAGGATTTAGTGTTTACCAATCATTTGTCAATTTTTTATTCTACAAAGACTTTATCACAAAGCAACAACTCTCACCTCACTGCAAGGCCACCACAATTAATTGAATTCATTTATTATTATAATATTGCTTTTAAAGAAGATGTATTTTCTTTTCATACGATGTATACATGTCTATGTTTCGTTTTACCTTGTTAACAATAATGCCCTTACCATAATTCTAATAACACTACATTGTGTTTTTGGTCAGAATTCTGATAAACATTACATGTCAATATTATTCATGTCCTTCTGAATTCTGATAAGAAGCTAATATAGTAGCAATGAAACCTTAAAAGAATTCTGATAAGACTAACATCTGATAACAATAACCTTCTTAACAGAATTTTGATAAGACAGTCGCATCTCAAGCAATAACCTTCTTAACAGAATTCTGATAAGAATCATCGAATATAGTACCAATGAAACTCTTAACAGAATTCTGATAAGACTTACATCTGATAACAATAGCCTTCTTAATAGAATTCTGATAAGAATCGAATATATAGAACCAATGAAACCCTTAACAGAATTCTGATAAGACAGTCGCATCTCATTACAATAGCCTTCTTAACAGAATTCTGATACGAATCGAATATATAGAACCAATGAAACCCTTAACAGAATTCTGATAAGACAGTCGCATCTCATAACAATAGCCTTCTTAACAGAATTCTGATAAGACAGTCGCATCTCATAATAATAACCTTCTTAACAGAATTCTGATAAGAATCATCGAATATAGTACCAATGAAACCCTTAACAGAATTCTGATAAGACTTGCATCTCAAAACAATAGCCTTCTTAACAGAATTCTGATAAGACAGTCGCATCTCATAACAATAACCTTCTTAACAGAATTCTGATAAGACTTACATCTCATAACAATAGCCTTCTTAACAGAATTCTGATAAGACAGTCGCATCTCATAACAATAACCTTCTTAACAGAATTCTGATAAGAATCATCGAATATAGTACCAATGAAACCCTTAACAGAATTCTGATAAGACTTACATCTCAAAACAATAGCCTTCTTAACAGAATTCTGATAAGACAGTCGCATCTCAAAGCAATAGCCGTCTTAACAGAATTCTGATAAGTTAGTAGTATCTTGTATCGATGGCTTTCTAAACAAAATTCTTATTTGTCTGTAGCATCTAAGCTGGTCTCTTATGGGATATTGTTCTTTTGATAAGATGATTGTTTCTGAAATACATATTTTGACTCTATCAGAGTTCTGTTAAAGCCTCTTAAAGTTTAATTTGGGTAAGATATCTAGTGATCTTAGCAAAATTTGGAAACAGTTTACAGCTTATAACAAGTGTTAAAGTATGTAAAACTGATATGCAAGTAGTGAAATAGATCCAAGGAGTACGTTACACAGTAAGATACATATCATGTGGCAATTCTTCTTTGAAAATTAACGTTCTTATAGTTGCTAGTTAGAAATTGTCTCTTTCTTAACTTGCCAGACCCAGTATTTGATCATTTGGAAATAATCAATTGCAAATGGAAGCTGTTATTGAATGTTGATATTACAAATATGGGAAATGATTAATGAGGGGATTGCCAATGATATATCTATTCAGGTCTTTGATGTTTTGATGATATACTATCACAGTTAAACTGGATAACAAATTTACTCTGCTAATGCACTATTTCTTTATATTTTCTCTTTACATTCACATTATATTTGTAGAATGTGTGGGACTTACTGGTGAATGCCAAAGGTAGGTCACCTTTTACAAGAAAATTTTAAAACATTCTTTCACCGATTGTTTGTTTGTATCAATCAAACTGTTTAAGACCAACAGAAACCCTTAAGATGATTTTATTTGTTGTAAAATTACGGATTTGTTTTTAACAGTTCATTTACTGAAAAAAGCCGCTTCAATGAAATTTCATTTTAACACAATAGTGCTGACTACTGGGCTGTTAATACCCTCAGTACAAAGAGTTGCCCGAAAGTTTTTTTTAATTACATATTCAAACATCATTTAAGTTATTGAGTCTGTCCTTTTTGTAAGATGCTGTAATGCATCTAAATTTGCAATTTCATTTTCAATTGCATTTTCCCCGTTTAAGGCAATGTTTTGCTACCATTTTCCTTAAACTGTTTAGATTACAGATTCCTTTTTTTATTATTATTATCAACCTGTAGAGAGAATCAAAATGGTGTTGTTGAAGATGTCTGCTGTGATAACTTTGAACTTAAACGTGAAGGTCCGGTTAAATGTCAAGGTAAACAATGTTTAGAAGTTAGCAGAAATAATTAATGGCGACTTGATTTTATACTTATTTTATCAAGTTCGTGGTAAATTTTTTAGCATAAAGGGCCGACCCGTGGTAAAATCATAATAAAATTAAGCACCCATGCATCATTTCTAAAATTATTATTTTCTATTGTCAATTCATCAACCTTTTTTTTTTATATAAAATCAGTATTATGACCACTTCATTCTTTATATTCAAAGAGGATAATGCTGAAGCACTTTTAATTAATATATATTACATGAAGTTCGATTTAATATGTTAATAAAAACTTTTCACTTACTGTATACACTATACATTATGATTGATCGAAAATGTTTCAGAATGCCCATCTGGATCAACATCAATGAGGGGCTCTCCGTGCAGTGCTTGCAAAGAAAATATGTATGGTGAAAAGTGTTTTGAAGTTTGTCATTGTTTGAGTAGTGAAATGTAAGCATAGCGAAGAACATATTATATGAAATACTAACAAGTCTAAATTGAAAACAACGTTTTAACCTATGCTTGCATTGGATAAAAACCACAATTTGTATACGTGTGCATGCTAAACAAATGTATTGGCAGTGGGATCTAAATACAGCACAAACAACATTTTCAAAAAGACCGAACAAGCGAAAATGTATAATTTAACAAAACGCATTTGACTAGCAGGTCGAACAACAGATGGTCTTAGCCCCTACTGACTGCCATTGTCGATTAACAAACCATATTTAACAAAATAGATCTTAATCATTAATTCAATACTATACAGAAAACAATAAACTTGCGGAAAAGATGGTATTTCGCAAACAAAAGATGCAAAAACAAGTACACCATATCAAGATATCGTCAATTGATGTCTCTTCCGTGATGTTAGGAATCGAAACGGTATTTGGAAGGTCATATAATTTACCTCATCTAGGAAAGACTTTTGAATTTTTCAGAGTCGAATTAGGATGGACGGATCATATAAACCTGATAAAGGCAAATATTATACAAGCCCAAACGAAAAAATGTGTAACATGGTTGTAAGACCGTCACTTAAAATATGATTTAATAGTCAAATACACATGTGCATGATGTATGTGTACAGACGCTTCTGAGATTGGAAATAACTGTGCCCTGGTTCGGTTACAATATTTCTCCTTTATATATCTATGTTGAGTTCATACATCTTAATCTTAAAGTTGTATTTGAAAAAAATTATTTGTTACATGCATATTTCTGACATCATGAATGTACTACAATCATGCTTAGTGCTTATTTAACTGCTTATCATAACATTTTGTAGGACAAATACATATTTTGGATTTCACTCATTTTAAACTAGAATTTTTGAAATGCTGTGCTATTTAATAAAAGTATGTCTTAAATACTTCAAAGTATGATATCAGAAAACATAATTACGCAGACACCTCAAATTATAAGAATTGGACCATCTTTAACACTTGATCTTGGTTGTACAGAACTTGCACTGTACAATATGTTATGACCGGGCAAAACGGTAACCAGACCTTGAGATAAGCTTTCGAATGATATATGATATAGCCATCTGGTAAATGGGTGCATTTGAAACAAAATTGTATTGTAAATGTCATCCAACTATATCATGAATATGTATGAACAATATATGACATTGAGAATGGAAATGGGAAATGCGTAAAAGAGACAACAACACGACCAAAGAGCAGAAAAAGCCGAAAGGACACCAACGGTTCTTCAACACAGTGAGAAAATAACGGCATTCGGAGGTATATATACTTCCTTTTATCGATACTTACATACGAAAAGAAATGTCGATAACCTGAAGTCTTAGTGTGTTCATTTGAGAATTAAAACTAATATACAGAACCATAAATTTATATTTTTTAACGGTGAACTTACATTTAGACAGTCAAATTTCACATGATTATTTACAATCTATATATTTTACGTACACAAACGAGTATACATATTATGACTGATTTGTCAGTCTTTGCATGTCAATTCTTTCATATATGATTGTTTTCTTTGAAGTTTTTTCTTACAATTTTGATTTGAATACTACTGATGATTATCGTGAACATAGAATATGCGTCTTTGACGTACCTAATTATAATCCCGGGAGCTATTATGAATTGTAATTACTGAAATAGAAAAGATAACAACTGCAACAAGTATATTCATATAGGATTCAAGATTTATATGAAAAAAATATAAAGTAAAAAAACTTCCATTTAAACATTTTTCTAAGTCTGGAAAACACGGTGATTGATTTGTTGTATTCAACTGTGTAGCCATTTCTGTTACCAACACTAAATACGACTTGCAAATATAAATATGGTCACCCTGGTCCTTTTCCTCCCCGAAATTGGGCGTGTGTTTCCCTATGAGAGATATACCCTTACGCAGCCAATTACCGACAGTATGGGATCGTTTACACCGATTTTTCGTGTACAGAAATTGCCCCGTTCTCTGCACGATATGATACCTTGTAACAACTCTTTCTTGTGGCCTGTTGCAAGGAAAAATGTCTGTCCCTATATAGCTTTCTCTTATATTGTCTAGTGGTAGTCCAAGTTTCTCCGACCTGCATCCCGGACGGTCTCTCGTCCTTAACTGTTTCCCATTGGAGGTTGCAAATTCACAATCAATCATGTTATCATTTTTATGGAATATTTAAAATACAGAGGGTGATTTATGTTCTATTAACACATGTATCCAACCATGCAGTTAAAAATAAAAACATATTTGAACAAAATAAGATATTTGGTATTCGTCAGCTAGACAGAAATTAAACAATACATAGTGAAAAGTCATGTAAAAATAGTCAAACAGACTTGTGTGTCAATACTCTTAGAAAAGAGAGACAACAACAGGCAAACTACAGTTCATAAAATACAACATATAAAAACTAAAAACTGAGCAAAACGAACACAACCTAAAACTTGGGTTTTCCGGAAGGGTAAACAGATCCGTCGTATTGAAAATGTAAGTACAAACCTAACTGACATTTGGGAAAAAGGAAGAATTATAGTCACGAAACTTGGAATATATACGTTATCATCTGTGAAACTGATATTCAATTACTCGTGATTGCGTCCGTAAAATAACGAAGGAATTATTTCAACTACACCACTTGCAAATCTTGGTTTAAAAGCTTCCTCCTGAGCGGGAAACCTCCATTTAGGAAAACATGATAGGAAATACAAGCCCAGGAATATTGTATCAACTTGGAGATATGAATTGTTTATCATGGGACTAACATATTTTTTTTCATATTGGGTAAATCAACGCTGATCCCCACATAATTGTTTTTTTACTATTATTTGACTTGCTATTCTTGAATGGCAATTTTGATACAAATCTATTAGAAATTACATGTATTTACATTTATTTAGTTGTGACAGTGTAAAAGGTTGCATTGCAAAGAACGAAACTTACATCGGTAGGTTAAAATATTATAGTATCAGAAAAGATTAAAATAAATTCAAAGAACCTTAGTGAGTATGTCCTTATTATCTACCAAAATTCGTGAAATTATGTTGTGTGGTTTCAGAGGTGTTGCGATGACAAACTGTAGCAGCGGTATATTGAAGCAAATAAGTTCAAAGGGTCGTAACTCCTAGAAAAAAAATTGAATCATAATTCCTGTCGATATGTTCATCTACATGGTATGTCCTTATTATCAGAAATGTTTCATGAAATTCTGTTGTGTGGTTTCAGAGGAGTTGCGATGACAAGAACAAGACTGACGGACTGACGGACTGGTCAAAAACATTATACCCTCCGAAACTTCGTTTTGTGGGGTATAATTAGAATAACAAAAACACCGAACATCAAGGAAAATTCAAATCGGAAGTATCTTCTTCTTCTTCTTTTCTGTATCTTCCTCCTGCTAATGAGGAGCACATCCAAACGCATTTTAAGAAATAGTTGGCTTATATTACACGGGCACAAATATAAATATAGAATGTGAGGCTTATGTTACACGGCACAATATAATCCATTTTAAAAGTATTCCACATACTTTGTTATTTTAAAACTTCTATCATAAAACTATGTTATGCTTTCTAGAAAAGTTCCTTGATTGACTTGCAGACGATATTGTCGTATTAAAATTTAATGTTAATATATACAGACTAAAAATTTCAGACTGAAATTTTTTTAAAAGCTAAAAGGTTTTCATATAAACGGTTTTGTAATCAGCACAACATAGCAAGACAAGGCCACTAATATTTGCTACTGTTATTTTAGCAGGTAAGCCAAGCCACACATATTAAGCCATTCAATATTGCTATAGTTAAGCATGCTAAAGTCCAAGCCCACAGATGATATATAAACGATAGCTATTGATTAATCACTATGGTTAATACTGAGTACATAAATGTACATATTCACTTTTGTTTTAATCTATGTTCATTGCGTTCAAACGCTTTACATGCATATCATAGCACGTTTTACGAGATGATGACTCTATATTGTTCATAAGCTCTACATCATAAGGCAGATATTTTTCAGTGAGTTTCCTACAGTCTGTTATCAATTGGCATATAATGTCTCTATCACGGAACTTGCTATTCCACTGAATGCTTCCAATTTTGTTCACTATCTCTTGCTTGAAGATTCCATAGTGTATTCTGCGGATACCTTCGAGGACAGGACATCTTGTAATGAAGTAATTAAGGGTTTCGTCTTCAATACTGCAAATGGGACAGGTTGAGTCAGCATTTTCTATTTGGAATTTTGCCTTATTTGCTTGAAGTATGTAAGTTCCAGTAAGAATTCTTGCTTTAATTATTGCCCTTTTTGTTTCTCCTGGTAGATTCAGAGCTGTGTTCCACACTGCATGAGTTTCTCCAATGTTTAATGAGTTAATATCCAGACGATGTAGAGTTGATTTTTGAGAAATTTCTGTTTTTACCCATTCTTGCAAAAATTTTATGATTGCAGATCTTGTTGTATGTTTCCAAGTAGTTGTTGAGTTTTCCCAAAGTTCCTCTATAGTAAGCAGATTATATTTATTTAAAACAGATTCAGTGCTTTCTAGAAAAGTTCCTTGATTAACTTGCAGACGATATTGTCGTATTAAAATTTCTTTTAGGTTTGATTTTCTGATGTAAGAATGGAATGAAGAAGACCCAATTGACATTTGTGAAGCTCAGCTTCAAGTGGAAGGGCACCAAGTAAAGCATAAATTGCCACTGACGCTGTTCTGACAGGCAGAGATTGGATGTTTCTCAGGAATGTTGAATGGAAGTCGCTGAGTGCTTTTAGTTGCCTTGCATTTAGCGGAAGGACCTCTAAACTGTAAAGGAGACGAGGCAATATATATATTCTGTATATATTGTAGGACACACGTGGGTTCAGACCATTTGTTCCATGAACGCCTGTTTTCATCAGCGAGTAAATGTTCTTCGCGCCAGACTTATTCTTTCATCAACATTTATCAATTTTTTATTTTTGGAAGATCTTGTTAATCCAAGATGAGTAGCTTGATCTGATGTTGTTATTTCCCTGTTCCCCAATTCCCATGCTGACAATGTCACTTTTCCGCTATTAGGAGAGGTTTGATTTTGTTTTAATAAAACACTCTTTGTTGGATGGATTGTATATTGATGGTCCTTAGAGTAGGTGTTAACGGTGTTCAACATAACCTGCATGTCCTCATCCGAGTTTGATAGTAAAAGTATATCATCAGCACAAGTTGGACAGCCGGAATAATTAGTTCCAAGATGTAGCCCTACATTTTACTCCTCTAATCATGCTAATTGTATTAATAAATCTTCAATATATGCCTTATAAAAATTAGTTGATAGGATACCTCCTTGACGGACACCTTGCTTTATGGGGAAACTGGTACTGTATTTTCCTTTCCAGTTTATTCTTGCTGTTAAATCATGATACATCTCATAAATTTTTTCCCAGATGTCGAGTGGTATGTCCCTTTGAAATAATTTGTTTAGGAGAATATCGTGGTTTACTACATCAAATGCCTTTTTAGTATCAAGAGTTGCCAAATATAGAATTTATTTCATCTGTTTAGAGTTCATTTGTGCTTCCGAAATTAGTAGAGCTGCCATAGACGGTGATAATCCTTGTGAAAAGCCAAATTGTTGAGATGATCGATTATCAAGTTTCTGGTAATGCATGTTCAAATGTTTTTCCTAAAATTGAGGAGACGGTTATTCCTCTATAGCTGTCCAATAGGCTGCTGTCTTTTCCTTTTTTGCAAACTGGAGGGATAATTCCTGTTTTGAATTGTTCGGGTGTTCTCCTTTCTTTAATTATTTTGTTGAAGACAAATTTTAATACCGGAGTAATTTCTGAGCCTGCTAATTTGATACATAAATGCAGAGTCACGTTAAGTAGATATAACAGAAAACAGATTTAACAGTAAAAGTAATAATAATTAATAAAATAATTGTGTAGTTCAAAGTATGACGGGATACAAAAGTACAGTTTCACGTCAAAAATATATCATAAAAAACAGACTTAACATGTATAGGTGTTAAAAAAATAAGACTTTGTGTTACTGAGATTTGGTAAATTTTTGTATTCTAGTCTTTCGTTTTTGCTTATATTATTTTTCTGTATATGCCTTGTTCGTGTTCTTTGTTTTTCTTTTTTGTTGTTAAATTATACCCTCTTCTTTTCCCTCATTTTGAATGACGTGGTGTTATTCTATAGTAAATAAGATTATTGGGTCATTTGATCATTAGAATAAGTAAAGACGAGAACATTTTAATGTAATATAAAACCCCTGCTTTGTACTAGACCAAAACGCTGTACCGCATTTGAACGTGCTTTTTTCACAAGATAACAGTCCGCTGAAGGACATGTAACCTTCCCATTAAAAAAATTCCGGGCCGACCGACTTTGTTCCTACCTTTTCATATCTCGATGTATATTAAAAGTTTCGAACTGGCATGAAGAGAGTACGAAATCGTACTTAAACACAGAAAACTAATATCCATGGATTAAGTTCAAAGTTCAAAGATCAAAAGTTTTATTTATAGACAAAAATAATTATTTGAAAAATATAAGCTACATTTCTTATACAGTGTGAACTAATAATTTTCCAAATGCTATTCACCAAAGCGTAAAATCATGTTTTTTTGTTTATTTTTCTTAAAGTTTTGCCTTATTAAACTGATCTCACATAATGCCCCTTTATTGTAGCGAACAATAAAGAAAACTTCATATTAATTATTTCTTAAGATAAAACGTGACGATTTTTGATATTTCATTCCAATAAACGGAATAAAGGATTTCTCTCCTGCCTTAAACCAATCAAAATTAAAACTAAATAGTATAGTGTAGCCACAATTGAAAAAACCACACGATAACTATCAAAGGCTTCAAATATTTATGTAAGTTAAAGTTTACATTTTAATCAGGAAAATAATGATTGTGTACCCTGAAGCAAATTTCATTGAAACTAGGTATCGAATTTTTTCGAAAGAAAATCCTATTGTTCGAAAAGAAAATAACTCCATGCAGGTACATACGAGGTGTCAGAACCACTATGGGCAAATACAAGTTTGACATTTTTATATCATAAGTCGTAATTTTATTAAAATCATAAATAACAAATCTTAAGTATAATTTTTGTTGCCCATAAATATAATTAAAAAATATGTGGGTTAGTGACCAACCATAAAATTGAGAATGGAAATGGGGAATGTGTCAAAGAGACAACAACCCGACCACATAAAAAAAACAACAGCAGAGGGTCACCAACAGGTCTTCAATGTAGCGAGAAATTCCCGCACCCGAAGGCGTCCTTCAGCTGGCCCCTAAACAAATATATACTAGTCCAGTGATAATGAACGCCATACTAATTTCCAAATTGTACACAAGAAACTAAAATTAAAATAATACAAGACTAACAAAGGCCAGAGGCTCCTGACTTGGGACAGGCGCAAAAATGCGGCGGGGTTAAACATGTTTGTGAGATCTCAACCCTCCCCCTATACCTCTAACCAATGTAGTAAAGTAAACGCATAACAATACGCACATTAAAATTCAGTTCAAGAGAAATCCGAGTCTGATGTCAGAAGATGTAACCAAAGAAAATAAACAAAATGACAATAATACATAAATAACAACAGACTACTAGCAGTTAACTGACATGCCAGCTCCAGACTTCAATTAAACTGACTGAAAGATTATGATTTCATCATATGAACATCAGGCACAATCCTTCCCGTTAGGGGTTTAGTATCATACCATCATAACATATATGAGAAGAACATAACCCGTGTCATGCCAACAACTGTTTTTAAAAAATAATGTGTTTAGTTCCGATGCAAAGACCTTATCAGTGACTCAATATTAACGCCAAAATATGCAATCTTTAATGACTTGACAACAGTATCGTAATTATATCCCTTCTTAATAAGTCTATTCAAAGGTTTTGTAAGTTTCTGAGGTGAATACTGACACCTTTGTGCTTTATAAAGAATATTACCATAAAAAATTGGATGTATAATACCTGAACGTATTAGAAGTCTGCATGTTGAGCTATATTTACGAATGATGTCTTTATACCGATGATAAAATTTAGTAAATGTTTTGACTAGTTTGTGATATCGAAAACCCTGGTGTAATAATTTTTCAGTAATACATAAATTTCTCTCGTTAAAATCTAAAACATTGTTACATACACGAGCAAATCGTACAAGTTGAGAAATATAAACACCGTAAGATGGTGACAAGGGAACAACATCAAAGGAGTAGGTTCAGTAGGACCCCTTTTTGGCCCCAAAATATAGCAGTTTTACAAAATTGTTAAAATGTAAACCTTTAGTTATTTATTGGATAGTAGAAATCTTCTGCTACATAACTATGGGCTGTTTTTGACAATAAAATGCACATATATCCGGTACTAGCACCATTAAGTCATGCTAAATTACTGAAATCCTCATAATTCTAGCATGTTAGTTAAATTTTAGACGGTTTTCGTGTAAAACGAAAGTGGCCGCATTCGTGTTCATCCTTAATATTGAAATGTAAGTTGTATTTTATGATAATACATAACATATCTAAAGGTTGAGGATGAACACGGATGAGGCCACTTTCATTTTTACCAAAAACCATCTGAAAAGTGACATTTTTTGGCATATTAGGTAGATTTTTCATATTTGAGCTTGAATCGGATCGTTTTTAATGACTAAATCTGTTAAAATCTTTCACAGAAACTAATTAATTCAAATAAAATAGACAAAAAGCCTTCGTTTCCTCGTTGTAATTTATCAACTGAGTTCTGTTTCCTGATATGAAGTAGTTTTAAATATTTGAATCTAAAAGAACTTTTTTTTTATATTTTTGTTACATCCACGTTAATGTTGGTGCTATGCGCTATAAGATAATTAATTAAAAAAAAATGTTTTGAATGTGTAAATAAAAGGAGGATAACGGTAAAGTTGATGGTTATGGTAAAGTTATTATACAACAAAATAGAAGTTTGGATAAACTAAATAGGATGTTGATATTTTAAAATGTGAATGAATCCTTGTATACACTTATATGTCACACTGACGTTGCATCAAATTTTCTTTCAGATGTCATAATGTGAATGGCTGTGTGGCAAAGACACAAACACAAAGTGGTATGCTATAATACTCAGTTAGGCAGTCGGCTAAAATCTGATAAAATATTGATTAAAACAAACATCAAACGAAAATAAACTGCTTTTGTATAAATATACTTAACAACAAAAGTATTTTCATTTACCTGTTAATAATATGGCTATTTTTTTTTCAAAGTTGATATTTTTCTTTAAATTGTTTAACATTTCACAGCGGTTTTATACTTTTACCTCAGTTTAAACCTTCTTATTTTTATTAACTAGGTGCCTGTGTCAAGTCAGGAGCCTGTAGTTCAGTGGTTGTCGTTTGTTTATGTGTGACATATTTGTTTTTCGTTCATTCTTTTATATGAATAAGACCGTTAGTTTTCTCGTTTGAATTGTTTTGCATTGTCATATCGGGGCCTTTTATAGCTGACTATGCAGTATGGGCTTTGCTCATTGTTGAAGGCCGTGTGGTGACGTATAGTTGTTAATGTCTGTGTCATTTTGGACTCTTGTGGACAGTTGTCTCATTGGCAATCATATCACATCTTCTTTTTTATAATTGCATTGTATCACAGATCAAATTTATTCGTTCATTTTTTGTTAATTTGTGTTAATACGGTTTTTGATTGAGTTAAGCCTTCTAATTGATATTTTATAGTGTGTCTTTCTATGCTGTGATGTTATACTATTGTTTCAGAAATTGGACAAGGTTTGGTACCATTAAAACGTTTAATCTCGCTACAACTGTTTGCACTTGTCCTAAATCAGAAATATGATGTTCAGTGGTTGTCGTCTGTTTATGTGTTTCATAAGTTCTTCTCGTTTCTCATTTTTATATAGATCAGACTATTGGTTTTCCCGTTTGAATGGTTTTACACTAGTCATTTGTAGGGCCTTTTATAGCTTGATGTTCGGTGTGAGGCAAAAGCTCCGTGTTGACGGCTGTATGTTGACCTATAATGGTTAAATTTTATAAAGTTTACTTAGAAGTAGAGTTGTTTCATTGGCACTCATACCACATCTTCCTATATCAATATAGTTTGATATTCGGTTTTTATACAGAAAATTATAAAAACAAGTAGATAAGGACTTAATAAAGAAAAACTAGCAGCAACATTAAAAAGCGACATAAACAAATAGTCTACGAAATACTCAAAGGTAAACAAAAAATATTACTAAAATATACATGTATATGAAAAGATTATAATTGCAGTAAAGAAAAAATAATACAAAACCAAAACTGTGTTGTACTTAATCTCATTCATTTTTCAGCTGTCACATCGGCGAGTTTCGATTCAATCACCAGTGAAATGGGTTTATATAATCAAACCACAGCCGAAAGTTTAACAGATGAATACAAAGGTATTTAAGATAAGATTTTTATAAAGTTGAAAAAAAAATATCAAGAAAGTCTAAAAATAATCTATAAATATGTATAGGCAATAGGCAAGAATGGGATTTAGGCCCATCATATATCTTTCATGTCTTCAGTAAACAATTCATCAACACATTGGAGAACTTACTATTTTTGTATTGGATACCTTCACAACATTCCGTACAAAGCGGTACATTGCCCGCACATCTGCATGTTCGACTAAAGAATCATTCATTAGATTAACAACAATTCTGTCTGCAATGAAAGAGGGTCTTCAAAAAAATACTGTGAAACTGTTAAATCGGGTAGTGGTGTCTAAAATACTCCAGAACTTCTAGATAATTTTAAATATCGATCTTTTACTGAATAGTTCTATCAATTTATTGAAAAATCGTGTATTTATATTCATTGTGTTTGGTTTTTTTTGTTCGAAACTGTTGTAAAAATAATGGAATTTTATACGACTGTCATACAAGTGAGAGGTTTAGCAAATTATATAACTAGGTTTAATCCATTATTTCCCAAAATTCGAAACGGAAAGGCCGTACGGGGACCTATAGTTGTTAATGTCTGTGTCATTTTGCTGTTTTGTGGATAGTTGTCTCATTGCCAATCATACCACATCTTCTTTTTTATATTTAATCATTGTATTTGAACTTTTGATTCTGCCATTTGTAAGGGACTTTCCGTTTTCAAGTATTGACCTTTCAAGTATACACACGGAAAAAAGAATAGAAAGTCAAATTAACAAAACACTCTATATATTGTTTTAATTTATTGGAATAGAACTAGTTAAACATTATTGAAATCTCAATTGCAACTGAGTTCATTCAATTACTATCGACTCGATAATTTCCAATCTGCATATGCAGGTACTGTACCCGTAAACAATAAAACAGATGTTTTTATCCTCATTGTTTTCAACCCTCTAACTAACAAAGTTTGTAAAGTTATGTGTAGACACGATTTATTGGGTCCTCAACAACTCGCAACTGCAGTAATATGGCAGATTATCAGCATGAGAGAAGCAGGTATGTCCCTGAGACACATTGCGCGTATTGTTGTTTATCACCATTCCACCATAAGAAGTTTTGTGATTAAGAAACAGGCAACAAATGATGTTAAATACCTACCTAGATTAGGAAGACCCCTATATCACCAGTTAGGGAAAACCAAGCCTTATGAAGGTTGGTCAGAAGAACACCCTTTGCAAAAAGTACAATCCTAAAAAGAGAGTGGTTGCCATACATGAGACTTTAAACAAGAACTGTTCGAGATCGACTCATGGCTACTGATTAGTGTGCTAGTAGACCAGTTTGGAGACCTTTGCTTACGAACAGACATTAAGTTGCCCGTATTCAAAGATGCAAAGCTCGCCAACGTTGGAAACTAGCATCTTGGAAGATGGTCCATTTGTCCAACGAATATCGGTTTATCTTCCTTGTCCTGATTGTAGCCCTCATTTAAACCATATCGGGCATTTATGAGACATGATACGGCGCAAACAGTGAGAAAAAAGTAAAATCACAAAAATACTGCACTCAGAGGAAAATCTAATCGGAAAGTCCATAATCACATGGCAAAATCAAATAACAAAACAGCAAAAACGAATGGACAAGAACTGTCATTTTCCTTATTTGGTACAGGCATTTTCAAATGTAGAAAATGGTGGATTAAACCTGATTTTATAGCGCTAACCCTCTCACTTTGATGAAAGTCTCATCAAATTCCGTTATATTTACAACGATGCGTGAACTAAACAACCATATTTAACAAAATAGTCAAAATATGGGTACAGCAGTCATCATCGTGTAACAATTTTAAAAGGAACAATTTAACAGAACACAAAAACATCTATCTACAAACACATTCATTGATACACGTGTCTGACGTCAGAAAATGTTATACGTCACATAGCATTCTATGGTTTGATTACAATAAAAGTTATATTTATTTTATTATATTCTATCCAAAAAATGAGGCTGATTTTCCAAAGTTTAAAATATCAAGGCGTTGAAATACTTTTTTCCATGTGTATATTTTCTTTCTAGCATCCAGGATACTCTTGCTGTGCGAACAAAATATGATTTGTTTCTGTAATAAACTTGGATTATGCATATCATAATTGGTGATGTGTCAACATTTCGGGGAAACACTCGCAGAACATACATAAAAAGAACTAATATGTAACGTTCTGCATATTTAAATTCCTTTCTAATGTGATTTGACAGATAATTTTTATGAGTAATGGCGATGTTAATTACTTTTGGAAAGTTATATATTTTATGTCGCATTTTCTTTCTTTTTAAAAAAAAATGCTGTAACTAAAGCCAAAAATATATTTTAATATCTCAATGCAATGTGGATGAACCAAACAATCTTGCTACCTTGATAACATTACATTCTTGTTAATATATATAAAAATATAGGCAAGTGCCGAATAAGGAATCGAACCTCACTAAGGAAAGGTGACCGACGAAAGCACTACAAATACAGTACAAATTACATAATACAACCACCAACCGAAAAAAAGACTAGACAACAAAAAAATAACCCTAAAAATGGGTGTGATTTCATGTGTTCTAAAGGGTAGACCAATCCTAAGCAATACGTGGTATCGGTCGTCATTAGTCGTGTTGTTCAGATTTGTCATATGTGACACATATATTCCATTACCGTCAACGATCTTGCAATGGCACCTGTACTTTCGAAATCATGACTGCAATAGTGCATCGTTTTGGTTCGATTAAAAAGATATCATTTAGAATAACTTGTGAATGGACAAGGTGATATTTTTTGTATGTTACAACCGTCGAATGTTTACGGAACTTGTAACAGGAATTCATATTGTAGTTATGCATTGTTATAATATGTTCCTACTGTTATTTAATTAAGTTTCCTACCAATAAAGATATTGCAGATCTCATAATATGTACGTAAACAATCGCCAATATGCGTAGGACTAACATTTGAATATTGACCAAATTTCGAAGGGCAGATTTTGTAAAAGGCACTTCAAAGAATAAACAAATGAGAAATGATGTCAGTCTAGGTGGCCGATTGGTCTAGAGCGATGGACAAAACGCAGGTGGTTTTGTCAACATATACCAAAAGCATGCGTTCGATTCCTGGCGAAGCAAGAGTAAAAAGTAGAATCATCGGTATATATTTCCTCTACTCGCCACAATGCAGATGTTGCCAATCTGCTTTAAATATGAGAAAAGTTTGGGTCATCATGCTTTTTTTAAAACTACCAGTCGTGCAAAATTGCCAAAAAAAATGAATATTCTTTTAGGGGGTGGGGGGTAAGCGATAATGCAAAATGCTTTCCTATCATTATTTCATTGATAGAGAGATACTGTTTGCAAGGAGGCCAGCTGAAGGACGCCTCCGGGTGCGGGAATTTCTCGCTACATTGACGACCTGTTGGTGACCCTCTGCTGTTGTTTTTTATTTGGTCGGGTTGTTGTCTCTTTGACACATTCCCTATTTCCATTCTCAATTTTATTAAACAAAGAATTCCAAACGTCGAATTGGAAATTATCCTTTTTGTTTAAAGCAACACGACAGGTGCCCATTTGGAACAGGATCTACTTACCCTTCTGGAGCACCTGAGATCACTACAAGTTCGTGTTCCTCAGTCTGTTTACTATATGGTGTTTGGTGTATTTTTTTTAATAAGTTGTTTTTTTACCCATGTCGTTGTCAGTTCATTTGAAACTTATGGGTTTTTATAATACTAGTATCTTTTTCCTCTCTCTCGGACCGCCATCACGAGTTTGAAGACTTTTATTGAATATGAGGACGGCTATGTGTTAAATATTGTCCTCCTTTCCTCGATTGTGATCTACCTAGTCAGGCTAATACTCTGGCTGTACATGAGTAATGAGTCATACAAAAGTCGGCACATTTGAGTATGCTTCTGTCTACCCTTTAGAAACACTTCAGATTAATCCCGGTTTTGATTTGGATTCGTGTTAGTCAGTCTATATATGTTTTGTAAACTGTGTTTGTCTTTAACTCGTTTTCGTATTTTTATGTTTATATTCTAATAATGTGTTTAAATATCCGTTTAGTATCTTTTTACATTGTTACATTTTAACGTTTCCGTTGTTTCGTTTATTTTATCTTATATTTGAGTGTGAATTCACATTACTATAAGACGTGTCACGGTACTTTTCTATCCCAAATTCAATTATTTGGTTTTGATGTTATATTTGTTATTCTTATCGGATTTTGTCTAATGCTTAGTCCGTTTCTGTGTGTGTTACATTTTAATGTTGTGTCGTTGTTCTCCTGTTATATTTAATGCGTTTTCCTCAGTTTTAGTTTGTTACCCCGATTTTGTTTTTTGTCCAAAGATTTATGAGTTTTGAACAGCGGTATACTACTGTTGCCTTTATTTACTCTATTTGTTAAGTGACAACATTTTTGTTTTCATCAGTATATTATACAATAATCTATAACAATTATATAGTAATGATTCATTAGTAATGAAGATTGCTTTGACATAAAATTATCTCTGTTCTTATTCTAAATTAATGATTTTGTCTCATATATTTATAATTAATAAAATCAGTACTGTTTTGACTTATTTCTAACTTCGAGATAAATTTTCACAGGTTGGACAAGAGAAAAAATATTCATGTATTTCTTGAGTACTGGCTTGTGTGTTCTTTCTATTGGATTATTTGTAATCTGCTTAAAACGGAGAAATCAATTCTGCCGCAGGTTGAAAAGAAGACAAAAATCGACAATTAAGGTTGAAAAAAGTATCCGTGTCGTTAAAAAAGAAAGTGACAGCATATACGACCTCACCGATGATAAAAACATGTTTGATAATCAGGACCGTAATGGTAAACATTAAATTTCTTTTAGACGTTATTACAGATGTTCAAACTACATAATGTGGTAAATGTATAGTCATCCTACGTTTACTATGAGTAATCAATTGTGCTCTTTAAACTTTTAGGAGTCAATTTAAAAACAATATACTAACACTTCAAATCAATAACATAATCATTAATACTTGCATCGAAACATAAAATAGTTTAACGAATTTATTATTTTACTTTGATTAAAACTGGCGAACGCAATTACAACTATTTAAAATGAGCTGATTTGGCATTAATCGTCTATTTAGTTATAACCAAGATGAATATAATAAAGTATAACAAAAATAACGCACTCTAAGGTTAATAAAAAGTGGAAGTCCATAATGCTGACTAAATCAAACGTTATTAATATCAACAGAACGCTTGAAAAAAACATTATTGCTGGCTACATTTTTCAAGGAGAACGATACTTTAATGATATAATAGTTAAAATTATATATGAAAGAAGCAGCGATTAAATCTTGCTACTTGTCAGAAACATGTTAACCTGACGAGGAAAGTAGGTGAAAGTTATCTCAATTATTTTGGTCTCTCTTTTAAATCTCACAAAAGGTAACTAAAGGGCGTTTATAAGGAACTTATAGAAATAAAGGCAACAGTAGTCTGCAAATCCGGGTTACAACTAAAAAAGAGGAAACACATAACCTGTAAGAGTAAAACAACGGAACAACGGAAACACTGAAGTTCAACAAAAACAAACTCCAACATACATAGAAATAAACTTTTTTTTATAACAACTGCCATATTCCTGATTTGGTACAGGACATTTTAAGAAAACACTTTACCTTGAAAGGAATGCATTGTTATATTATAAAACCGAATAACAAGTAGGAGACCAAATAAGTAGGAAATATGTTATCGAATTAACCATTAATGTTTTCTTGTCTGTTATGGTTCTATCTATATGTGGTATAACATACAAACTCACATTGCATTCATTTTATCAATTTCAAAAGATATGCTTTAATCTTTATTATAACAATATAAACCATTTTGACTAAATTAAGCGAAAATTTATCCTGTTTACTTAACATTGTTTGGCCGTGTTTCTTTTCAAGCTAAAAATATAATTTGTGACGATTTTAACTACATTTATTGGATTAATAACTTGAAGATTAAGAGTAAGAACATCATGCAAACAGTTTGACCTATTTAGAGCATTTCATTGGACTCTTTTCGTTCAATTAGTAAGCATTTACAAATGATAGCAATCTTTTGTTTATTTCAGGAATGTATTGTACACACTGGGACATAACCTGACACATTATCTGCATCCTCTATTGTCTGACATTAAATGTCATGCATTTAGTGTGGGTCATGAACCATGAACTGCTTCAAACATTTAAAATTATTTCTACCTTCTAGGCCATTTTATAGGAGGTGGTCAACTAGGTGCGTTATTTTTTACTGCTACATTTTGACATCTTTGTATTTCAAATTTTATACATGTACGACATGCACAGGTTTATTTTTACCTTTGTTTTACGGTAAATTTTCAATAGGAAAAATCATTCAAACAGGAAATGGCAAAATGAATAATTCTAGAATAGTAATCACTACTTCATTTAAGGATTTTCAAAAATAAATGATATACCAATGCTTTCTCTTTTTTTTACTATTAAAATTTTCCAAAAAATGATCCAGTTTAATTATATACTATTAATAGTTTATAATAAATGATAGGACTCGAATTAAAATTATCCAAAAATTAGTTTAAATCAAATAAATACTAATAAAATAAGGCCAAACATAAAAATAAATATTAAAAGATGATGTATGTTACAGTTCGTGCTATCTTTAATCAATTAATAGATTATATAAAATGACAAATGACAAATAAAGGCAACAGTAGTATACCGCTGTTCGAAATTCATAAATCAATTGAGAAAAAACAAATCCGGGTTACAAACTAAAACTGAGGGAAACAGATAAAATAAAAGAGGGGAACAACGTCACAACAGAAACACTAAAATGCAACACACTCAGAAAGTCAAGTTTAGATACTTTTTCAAATGTCATTCAAGGTCATTTTTTCTTAACTTATCCTTCAGTACACATCCAATATTCAGTATAAAGACGTCATTAACATTATATATATGTTTTTTTTATTCTTTTACAAAAAAAACATAACGACAAATGTTGTTCAATTCATAAATGTAATGGGTCTTATGTATTCTTATGGATGCTCTATGTCAAAATATTGAAAACAAATCATAACTTAAATAAATAGTAACAGTTATGTCCGACATAGATCAAAACATATAGCACATGGAAATCACATCTCTGCATTGGAGAGATACATTTAAAAGCCATAACATTGTCAGTTTATTTTCGACTTATGTGTTTGAATGTCCCTCTAGTATTTTTCACCTCTTTTCTAAATTATGAATAATTTTTCTTAAGCTAAATCACCAATGAAATTACAAAAACCATGTTGCTATGCAATTATATAGAAATTAGCTACTTGGCTGATATAACACTTTTTAACTTGCACCCTTAATACAGATGTTTAGTTTTAGGGTAGTTACGTAAAAGTTGAGACAAACGGGTTGTTTTATGATAATCAATGTTCCATATTTATGCATTGAATGTCTCCTGAGTTATGCTTGACGCCAACATATTTGAAAATTAAAGACACTGGGCTTATAATTGGTTATGCTAGAAGCGCGTTTCGTCTACATACAACTTACCATCGTTTACAGTCAGTCTTTATTATGGTCGCCCTTTTTAAGCAAAATCAAATGACAAGGGTTTTTGTCGTCAAATAGATTTTAAATATCAAAATCAAAACTATGTCTTACATCAACTATTTTGGCAACCAAAAATGCACTAGTCAAGGGATGACAAATAAAAATAAAAAAGGGATAAACAAAAAACTAGAAACTTTATAATTCTTTTTATTTCAAAAGCTTACTCCTCGTCGTAGTCTGTTTTTTAATCTAAGACGTTTCTTTAAAGTATCAGTGTCTTCAATAAACCTTCCAAGTTTCTTTACTGTCTGCTCAATGCTATGATCATTCTACAAAATGTTAAGAATATATGAATGTTTAGTTTTTGTTTTTAGTTAACATGATAAAACTGTCATACTATAACTACGGACCTCTGCTTTCTTCTCTGAGACGAAATGTCTGTACGTATGAATATTCATTGCAACACAAACGAAGATTTATGTTGTTAAAGGTATATTATATTTAGATTTATTTACATATTTTTATTAAAAATGTCTGTTGAACGTTTTTGATTTTTTTATGCCAAAAGTGTAATTAATTCCGTAATTTGAACTTATAAATAGTTTGAGGTTTGTTTATTCTTCCTCAAGACATTAAGAATAATCCGAATGAATTGGGTTGCATAGTGATAAGGTGTACAGATACCATTAATAACAGGTATCTTATCAGGCCATGTTTATATACAATTATTGTTACAGTAGTATAACGAGAAAATTTCACTATGACGAACAATATTTATAACCTCTTTTCTAGTATTTGAAAATACCTTTTGTTTCTCCAAAATAATTCTACACGGAAGAGACCATCCTCGTTTCTTTGTTTTCATGACAGTTTTAGTGGCAGAAAACCCTGTCAAAAATACATTTCCTGATCTGTTGTTGTTGATGATATCATGGACAGGCATAATGCTGTTATTCCCCTGCCAAGTAAATATTCGAAAAGGAAGTTTAATTTTCAATTCTCCGTTATATTCTTTAAGTTTATTTTAAAGAAAGCAGTTTATATTATACGCTGCTGTTATTGATCAAAACACATGACTCTTATTCGAAATGAATGTAATAAGAAATATATTGATGCATTAGTATTCAAAATTAGTTTACAGGTCTCGTTTGATTGACGATATTTCGATATTCGTAACACTAAGCAAGTTAAATCATTAATTAAAATATCTACAATCTTACTTCTTGCCGCGAACTTGTATGATGGTTGTTAACATATATATAGACTTGATAATGCGATGAAGGGAACACAAATGAATAGTACAAGATACAATTTTGATATTTATTTTCTTAATTATATTATTATCTTCAAAACATTAACATAACTATTACCTCAACTATGATTTGCTTAGTTAAAATATTCCGTCTCAACAAACAAACTCCGACAGTGAATAAAGCTATTACAACAATGGGGACAGATAACCCTAATACAATCAGTATTGGGTTGCTGGCATGTGGTGTATGTGCTGATAAAATATGTCTTGCTCTAAAAAATGCAATCAAATGTCATTTTATTTTACAGTAGTAGAAGTACGAATAAATGATAATACAATAAAATGTAATCTAGGAATTCTAGTTTTTCTAAGTTCAAAACAGAAGTAAGATAATTATGTTGAAATACACTTATTACCTCATTTGTTTGTACACGACGAGTGCCACAAATGGAGTATAATCTGCTAACCCTTCCGTAGTAACTGTGTTCAACCCTGGTTGCTTATGAGCTTAATGCTGCCCTTTGATACTATTCGTCTCTCTATCATCCGACTCAACAACTCGCAATGTCTATTCAAATTTTATTTTTCTCTTCGAAGAATCGGCTTATCATTAATGTATCTGGAGTGTTATTTTTTGTTTTTCTCTTTTGTAACTGTAGCAAAGAGCACAGCAACAATAGAAGTAAAAATGCATGCAGGTAGTTCTTCTTCTTGTCTGAGAAAAGTTGACTTGTCCGACCAACATAAATTTTAACGAACAAAGGAAAATTACACAATTCTTAAGTTTTTATCATAAATTTATTCTCAAGGATACCTATTGTGGTGTGCAACATCATTCGTAAGAAGCAAGAATAGTATGAGTAAAACTAATATTGACAAAAAGCAGTTAAGACGTACAAAACTTTGTGATGAATTAACTATTATGGTAGAAAAGCAAAACCCTTTATCGTTTTTTCTTAAAAAAATCATTGTGCCTCATAAAAATAACCAATTTTTATTCAACATATATAAAATTTGGGGCGAAAAATACCAGAGGGACAGTCAACGATATAGACGATAGACATGTTCATGAACATACGTTGTACTTGGAATATTAAACGAACAAAAAACTCCATGTTTGGCTCTTTTTGATGTTTTGCAATGGTGACAAACATCTTTGATAAGATCACATGGACTCTTGATCTCTTGACTTGCTGGAAAATAAAACAAGCAAATGTCATTTTAGCATCTGTAGCTGATTAAACAAACAAATGTCATTTTAGCATGTGTAGCTAATTAAACAAACAAATGTCATTTTAGCATGTGTAGCTAATTAAACAAACAAATGTCATTTTAGCATGTGTAGCTAATTAAACAAACAAATGTCATTTTAGCATGTGTAGCTGATTAAACAAACAAATGTCATTTTAGCATGTGTAGCTGATTAAACAAACAAATGTCATTTTAGCATGTGTAGCTGATTAAACAAACAAATGTCATTTTAGCATGTGTAGCTAATTAAACAAAAAAATGGCATGTCAGTTTATTTAAGATTTGTGAGTTTGACTGTCCCTTTGGTATCTTTCGTCACTCTTTTAGTATGTGTAGCTAATTAAACAAACAAATGTCATTTTAGCATGTGTAGCTGATTAAACAAACACTATTGGATTCTTCTATTTTATATGACACTAATTAGTGTGTATGTTATATTCTGGAACCGGGAACTAGAATAAAGGGTTCAACAACAACAGTATCAGCACCAAATGTTTAATCGCCAGATGTTAATTTTGGCAAATAATACCTTTTCATTGATGCTCGGGTAAAAGCATGTGAAAATGAAAAACTTACAATAGTTATTAAAATACCAGGATTATAATTTAGTACGCCAAACGTTGGCAGACGTGATTGGATATCACGACAGCCTATCTTCTGGTATCATAGTCACACAACAGCGAATATTCATTTATCAAAAAAGACAACAGAAAAACTTAAAGGGAAATAGACAGGAGAAAAATATAATAAATAATGTAAAAGAATGTGTTATCTTATTCCATTATAATGATCTTTATTGAGCGTCTCAATTACAGAGAGCTATGTAAGACAATTTCATTCTTTGGTAGATTATTTCTTTTGTAGTTCAAGGTTTTCTATGGTCGAGTGGAGGTTTGTAAAATCTGTAACTAACTGATACTGCAAAGACTACCTTTTGAATTTGATTTGACCTTTATACTGAAATCTTATTTGATTCAAGCGACATTGATGTAGATATGAAAAGTGCATCTCTCGTTCAAGATTATAAACCTTTGCCTTGTTATGTTCATTTCTTCATTTACATCCAAAAGGTGTTTTATATCCATGATGTAGTCCCTTTTGTAGATTATCTGTTGATAAAAACATAAAATACTACGGATTTTCTACCACAATGAATCGATTGCATTAGTCTTTGGCATGTACACTACAGAATCTACAAATACTACGGACTGCTAAAACATTGTATCAATCGTAGCAAGAAATCAAATAAAACAATCAAATAATTTCGATGCTAAAAAATGATTTGATACATTCTTCTTGATCTATTTCAAACTAGAAAAAACTTGTTTGTAGTGTAAATGTTCTTACCAAAGTTTGAACTTTTTCTGAACATCCCTAAGGATGATATGGCTAATGTAAGATTATGATGCCACTGTTGGTTTGTGTTCATTAGTTCATACAATGCAGTTTTGTTAACATGCTGTATCAGTTTGAATGTAGTGTTTGACTTCAGGATGTCCAAGAGATCTATGGTGTTATAAATTACTCTTATTTGTAAAGGAGCTATTCCTCGTAGGATTCTGAAAGTAAATCAAAAGCACTAGAATAAGTCGGGTTTGATAGGATAGCAAAAGTTAATTGTGCAGGTTTACTGATAATTAAAAAGATACATTTTCAGCAACACACATTAAAAACTATCTCTTGTTCATCGGTCAGTGATTTTGATTATTTGTCTTGTACATCAATTTTCTAGAAATGAAGAAAGCATCTTAAAATCTTTTCTTCCATAAACGAAACACTTACGTACCTCCATCTGGTGACAACAAGATCTCGGAAAGCATTGGTTTTGTTGAAGAATGGGATCAGCTGGAAATAACAAAAAATAAAATAGTTTTATCTATAATATCATCAGTTTTAATTTTGAACTAGTTTTAATTTCAAAATAAATTAGTAAGAAAATAAAGTGCAAATTGACAGAAAGAGAAAACTAGAGGCTCTAAAGAGCCTGTGTCACTCACCTTGGTCTATGGGAATATCTGACAAAGCACACTTTCCAACATTTTAGACGAAAATAGACAATGACAAAAATCTCTGTTTTGTTCATCTTGTATTACTGATCTTTTAGTCTGTTTAGTATCTTTGACTAATTAAAAGATCTTGCCATGCTGATCATATTTTTATGATTTAAATTGGGTATTTTTCTATCTAATAAATATTAGTTTTCGTGATACACGGCAAAAATGACAAAACAAATATCGCCAATTTTTTTATTTGTGTGCATTAACCTTATAAGAATTTGTCTAACAGTTTTGACGTAAATATGGACAATTGGTAGAGCTCATTATTCTGAACACATTATTTTCCTTTCATATTTCCTCTATTTATAACGGTCCAAAAAATAATAGATAAAACTTGCTTTCACCCCTATGTTCTACTTTTAGCGATGTCAGCCCTGTTGTTTGGTACGCAGGGTTATCTGACATTTTTTAACGATACCTTAATGATGATTGTGGCCAAGTGTGGTTAAATTTCTCTCAGTAGTTTCAATGGAGACAATATTAGTAAAAGATAAAAAAAAAATCCAAAATTTGTCCAAAATTTACTACGAAGGACCATAACTCGAACAGGGGTCAATTAATCATTTGGTCATGTTGACTTATTTGTAGATCTTACTTTGCCGAACAATTTTGATGTTTACAAAAGTACTCAAAATATCGTGGGACTGTCGTGTGAGTATCTTGTGACCAGGGCTCTAGGGGTAGCAATCCAACAACGAGTTGGCTGGTGCGTCTGAAAATTTCAGGACAGATAGATCTTTTTCTGATGAACATTTTTACCTCGTGTCAGATTTGCTTCTAAATGATTTAGTTTCAGAGCTATAAACCAAAAACTGCATTTTACCCCTATTTTCTATTTTTAGCAATTGCCACCATCTTGATCGATGGGCGGGGTCATCGGATACATTTATTAAGCAAGATACCGGTACCGTAAGGATGATTCATAACAAGTTTGGTTTCAATTGGCCCTGTAGTTTAGAGGAGAAGATTTTTCTAAAAGTCAACAGTCGACATTTAAATTTGTTGTCTGATATCAAATCATTTAACACACTTAGGTTTTCATCCTTCGTATATAGATAGCATCCTAGATATGACAGAAATGATTGGTGTTCAAAGCTCTTTAAATTCATCTATAATTCATTGAATTGCTTTGCAATGTTTTATCTTTTTCCCCTCTGTCGAGTCTCGTGTAGATACATGGCAAGTTTGGCATCCATGTTATATTTAGAAGCTAATTTATAGCTCTACATCCGAAAGATAAATATATTCTCTTTACCGACCAATTTTAAGCTATCATAAGTTACCTCTGTGCGTAGTTCGTTCACTAATGATTTAGTATCTAAATCAGTCTCTCTCGAATAGTTGAACTTGAGCATAAGCATTATATATACAGGATGGGATGCGTTCAGATCTAAAACAATAAAAAACTGTATTATGAAAATATTTAATGTAATAAACAAAATTACAGGCCACGGAACATATATAAACTCGTCATAGATACCAGGATTGAAATATTTGTATTTTCGCCAGACGCGCGTATCGAACATTTTACCAATCTTTGTAATTTTGTGCTTTTTGGACTTCTTGGATTTTTACTTTGACGCTTTCATTTTCTTTTCTACTAATTAATTTAAATGTCCCTTTGGTTTTTTTCGTCTCTGTTTTGCATTCTTTTTTTTTGAAAAATGAAGTTGAATTTAAAAACAAATATTTCTTTATGATTTAGGATTGTGAATGAATTTATCATCGACAATTACAGTTCATCTCCTGGTTTCACAAACGATGCGAGTTTCGCTTTCAGATAATAATTTGTCTAGACTATATTTTCCAGACTTATGATTGTAATTTCAGTCAAGTTATACGAAAACGTGTTTATGCAACTTGTAATGGCGTTATATACAACCAGTTTCATTCAATAGAAGTGCTCGTGTGATATTTTAGAAAAATGACAGTATGTTTTGGTCTTTGTTCATAGAATTTCTTTTTGCAAGTTGTACTGTCTTGGTTTGATAGTATCAATCTACGTATATTTTTAAAGACCAAACATATTATGATGCAAGGGTCGACTAAACTAGCAAAAGTTCATAATATCATGTACTGGCACAATCGTATTTTACTCACAAATGTGGGGTTCAGAAAACTGTACACCAATTCCTGTAAAACATTTAGTGAACATCATATAAATACCAAATTAATAAGTTCAATAGATTTTCTGGTTAATCAGCTTTTTGTTAGATGATGACAACAGGAGTAAATCGTTCAATCAGTGTAAAAAAATCAACTGAGGGAATCCAATGAACTCCAAAATAACCACGACCGAATGTGTGAGTAGGATAAGAGTCTCTTGCAATGCGTGCATAAAACCACAGTGCGAATACTTACTCTATTTTAAGGATGATTGAGTATTATTGAGATACATTCATTTCATTTTGAATTCTTTAGCGTATGCATTTGCTTGTACAATTTTTTGGTCTCTTTGACTAGAAAATGTTGTTCTCCAGCCTTTTTGTATTCATCGAGAGTATTTAACACTAAATAACCAGTTCGAAAGGTATATTATCGAAACAATGTCCATGAAGTAACAAGAAACTTATTTTTCTTACATTTTGCAGATGCATGTTACTGCTCATTGAGGAAATCAACAATTTTGAATTTTTAGTTGGAAAATCAATATTAAATTTCTATACTATTAAACGAGAAGATCTCATTTTGTGTGTCGCTTCTCTTCCTCCCACAGTAAATTGATCATCATGCCTCTGTGTCCTATAGGTTCCATGCATAGTCGCCTTTGTAATACATTCTTATGACTATTCAGTTTGGGTTATTTCGGGAGAAAAACGAAAATAAAGGCGTCCGAATATTCATTCCGTCATCAGACCGACTTTTATGTCAGACATAACTACCGGTTTTAATATTGAGAGCCAATCGTATGATACATAACAAAAATGAAAAATAAATAAGCCAATCAGAGTGTTGTCCATATGGTGGTTTTCTTATCGTAAGAACCACTTCTATTATACCTCGGTTTTAACTTGCACCTAATTTTCATAAGTACTCGGACGGGGACAGGACAATTATGTTTGTGTTTATCTGCATGTATTGTATACTATGATTAAAATACTAGGACAGGGACAGGACAATTATTTTGGCGTTTATGTGCAAGTACTGTACACTATGATTAAAATAATACTATAATATATATAGATACTCTATATAATATAGCAGTGATCGCCATGGAGAAGAAACTTAGAATTAACAGTTAATGAAAATTTAGTACAATTTAAAATTTTTAATATGGATACGTATGTTCATAGCAGAGACATAGAATGTATTATATGTCTCTTTTCATAGTATACAGAAACGCGAAAATAACGGTATTTAAAAGGGAAAACAATAACGAACTTTGAAAACAAGGGAGAGAGCTGAAACTGTTTCCAAGTACCTATAAATTTTTATACCTTTTCTGAAATTCTGCAGACACAAAACATTTTACAAAATTTCTCCCTAAAACAGTATACATACTTTCAGCCAAGCTCTAAATTCCCGCGATTTCGCGGGTGTGTTCTAGTAATATAATTAAAACTAGTTGGTGTGCTATCTCAATCCATTAGTTGTGTTTGTTATTAATTTTGGAGAAATTTAAAAAGTTTCATAATCGTATGGACGAAGTGAATTAGAATATAAGCTCGTTTTAATTAATCTTATAACTTACCTGTGCTGCCCACTTCTGTACTGTTGTTTGTTCGATTTATTGTTGGTGAAATATCTCTCCCAGGAGTCACAGGATACTTGTTATGTATAATGCTTGTGTCGCCACCTGGTGTACTAGATGCAATTGTTTTATCAATAATGGCAGTTGATGAGTCCGTGAAACCATGATGTGTTTCCTGCAATGTTGTCATATAATGTTCACTTACTAACTTAGGATTTTGTTCGGATGATGTACTTATTCCAGCTGTTGATGTTACAGTATTTGTTGATGACTGGTTGAAAAATGTGCTGTTATCGTCTACTGCGTGTGTTAAATCTACGTTTTGTGGTGATGTTGCCATATTTTGTGTCGAGGTTATTATATTTTGTGATGACGTGATCAAACGTTGTTGTGACGTGATCATATGTTGTGGTGACGTGATCATACGTTGTGGTGACGTGATCATACGTTGTGATGAAGTGGTCATACGTTGTGGTGACGTGGTCATACGTTGTGTTGACGTGATCATACGTTTTGAAGATGCAGTGATGGTTGACATAATAGTAGATGATAATGAATTCGTTGTTGGAAATGATAATTCCTCTACCGTTGATTCTACTTGAGACTCAGAAGTTGTCGATAAAGATGAAGGAATGGTAGACATTGATGTTCCGTTTTGTTGATATGGAAATACAGCTGTTGTTAGTTCTACTATGAAACAGAAAAAATATATAACAGTTGTGAAAATAAGACAACATTGTAACTCATCTGTTTTCACGATTAAGTTTTAGTTATGTTATAGTCCGTTCTGCATGTTCTGGGTTGTTGTATATATAAAAAGTAGCAGAGACCGATGGAGAGAGTAAACTAGGAATTGATGGTTAAAAAACAAATAACAAATTTAATGAACGTATATGTTTGCTCATACAGAAGGTCCGAGACCACAATTGTCGTCCCTTGATTTTCGTTGTTCACAAATATAGTCCCTAGTGTTGACAGTGGGTTACTTGCCATTAATTTTTATACCCCTTCCAAATTTATTTCTCCATGTTTAATGCCTTATATTGCAAGTAGGGGGTGAAATTACACTGTAAAAAAATTTGGGTCCAGAATTTTAAAGGAAAGTAGTGATTTGGTCCAGGTGAAAAAGGTTGAAAAATAGCACTTCGGAAGCTGTCAAAAGATTTCAAGACGCCCTAAAGATAAAATTGTCCATATTTTAAGTTAGAGGCGATGACGTTTTCTATAATTTTGATATAATTTGTCCCAAAAGTAGTACAACACACTGTAAAAGTTTCTTTGAGAAAACGCAGGTGGGATTTTTTTTATTTTCATTTATGTTCTAATAGAAATGCACTACGAAATAATTGTGGTCTCGGACCAGAAAAAAACTTGCATTTCATTGAAATTAATAGAAGAAATATAACGGATTTTGAAAAAAGGATGAGAGAAAAAAATCCTGTCCCATAGTAGCTGCAAAATTTAAAACATTATAATTCCGATCAGAAGTCGCTAAAACAATATATATTGAACGACAAAGTTTGACCTCGAAAATATTTCTCATGGAATATAGTAAATAGGGGAATGAATTTAAAAATACAGACTAAATAATGACAGCGGGATGTTGATATTTACTGCTTGTTTGAATAGAGTTGACATATTGACATACCCGTGTTCTGCCTTCCTATGGCTTGAAGTAGAAATCCACGACCTCCAATCATACTGTCTGAGACAAATGTGACCTCTGCAATCGATTTACTAAAGATCATTGTGGATGAAGACCGAGATGTACCACATATCCTCTCTATCTTTGTCGCTGTAAATTTAAGGAAATCGCTGTTACATGCTGTGGTGTTCTGAATGTCAATCCAGATACGTCGTATCCGTAACTGAGATTGGTCCGTGGTTTTAACTGTCCATTGACATATTACACCGGGAGGATAACTCGTGGGATACCCAGGTGACGTAATATTAATGATTTGTCCTGGATTAACTGTGACTGTTTTTGAACATGCTGAAAAAGATATCAAGATTATTGTAGATGATTTTTACGAATCAAAACATTTACTTTACAATTATAATCAGACTGAATACAAAACATTCAAATGATGGAGAAGGTACCAATGGTACACATCCATGAAATCACCAACTGATAATTTGTGTTTTAAGTTGAAAACCCTTTAATTCCTCCCCGTCTAAATTGAAATTAAATATGTATTGAAATCAAAACGTTTGTATTGCCATCATAAGTATGTAAATTAGTATGGCGTTCATTATCACTGAACTAGTATATAAAAAAATATTTGTTTAGGGGCCAGCTGAAGGACGCCTCCGGGTGCGGGAATTTCTCGCTACATTGAAGACCTGTTGGTGACCTTCTGCTGTTGTTTTTTTCTATGGTCGGGTTGTTGTCTCTTTGGCACATTCCCCATTTCCATTCTCAATTTTATCCCATTTAAAATTAACGTACTGCATTAATGAAATTGAATAAAAGTGTTTTGACATTTAAACGTGTATATTGAAAAATAATGTGACATTTATGTAAATGTAATTTAAAAACTTACAGGCTCTAAAATATTTGTTCATGGAGAACTCGCTTTCTACTTCACCAATTCGTGCGGTCATTGTCACTAGGAAAAGCTGACCCTTATGACCTTGTGTATTAATTATGAAACGGTTGCCACGATTGGCTAAAACGATTATGCAAATCTTCGAATACCTTGGTAATGGTCTATAACAGAGCTTATAAGAGGTCATTGGTAGATGATTCCCCGGCGGTGGTGACCATGTGACTAGTATTACGTTTCCAAGGTGACTTAATGTTATATTAACTGGTGGCTTTGGATTCTTAACTGAAAAGTAAATAAATAGCATATTTTTGATTTTTCAAATTTTTGGTTTCAGATAGTTCTCCAAATTACTTGAATATCATAATTTTTCAAACATTTGGTGTCGGGCAATCTTGCAGTCCAAGAGATGAGTATGTGTTTCATTGCTATACACACATGAATCTAATTAGTATCATTTATTTTCAGTGTAGCATTTACTACTTAGACTTAAGACTTGAATTTTATTAGGAAATTTCACTTGTTCTTAACATGTATGAATATATGTCACTGAAAGATAACCAAACAGTAATCAATTGTGCATTTTCGAAATACTTGTAAAAAGGTCGAGCATTTATTAGTACACTAGAATTTAAAAGCAAGTTAATTAATATTTAAAAATTTGTTGGCACCTGCTTTTTGTTGAAGACCATATGTTATCCTGTAGCATTTATTTTGGGCTCTTGTTGTGGAGTAGTTGTCTCATTGGCGTATTCCAAAATCTCTTTTTATTCATATGTTAACCTAGTTAAATACGGGATTAACAACGGATCAAAACAAAAATACAAATGTATAGTCAACTGATGCAGTAAGAAAGCGTTGAAGCATCGTTTGATTCAAGTGCAGAGTTTAATATGTACAAAATGGTGGATTAAATTTGGCCCGAGATAATTATAAGGTTATATATTACTTTTTGATGACATTACAAAAAAATACGATCATTATAACAGCCAATTCAAATTCAATATTTTGGGGTTAAATCTTTTTTTTTAAATCAATGTATGCAAACTAAATCACTGTAGGGTATAGACACACAGTGTGGTAAAAGATATTAAGAGTGTGTATACATAGAATATCTTACCAACAGCTTTAACTAACAGACTAAATCACTGTAGGGTATAGACACACAGTGTGATAAAAGATATTAAGAGTGTGTATACATAGAATATCTTACCAACAGCTTTAATTAACAGACTAAATCACTGTAGGGTATAAACACACAGTGTGGTAAAAGATCTTAAGAGTGTGTATACATAGAATATCTTACCAACAGCTTTAACTAACAGACTAAATCCTTTTCCGACGGTTCCTATTTTGCTCTGGAACACTATTCTGACAGCACTGTCCTCCAGTCTTATGTCAGATGTTTTCGTGCAGATTTTCTTTTTAATTTTGTCTGATTCAATAAGCAAAACATGTTTTGCACACCCTTGGTTATCAGTTCCAAGATCCATGTCTTTTATATGAATACTTAGCGTATGTGTCTTGTTAGTGAAAAGCTTCCATACACATAAAACCCCTTGATGGAATTCATATGGGTACAAAGGTGACACCATTTCCTGTGTTCCGGTTGTGCCGATATACTGCTGGTTTCCACAACCTTAAAAACAGTGTGTATATACATAAGTATGACAACAATAGTAAAAAGCATAGGAATAATAATCGAATAAAGATAAAAAAAAAAAAAAAATTAAGAAGGGTAATCGGGTCTCAACCAATAGTTTTTCAAGTTACTTATGCCCGTAACTGTGTAACAGGTTTTCATGTAGAATCAAGCTCTAAAAATTACTCTTAATCAATTAAACCAAAAAGTGTTGAAAGAAAGAGCTTTTATTTATATTCTATATATTTCAATCCAGAATCGCAACCGAACTTTTACAAGGCGATCATGTATGAAGAGAGTGCCCAATCACCCTATTAAGAAATGTTTGTATTAATACCATGCAGTTAATATTCGTGGTTATTAAAAAGTCTATCACTGGAGATGAAAAGTCTAGTGCTGGAGATCTAAAGTTCTGTGAGGAAGACATAAAGAGGTCTGCTGTAGACATAAAATTAAGTGCTCGAGATGTAAAAGTCCACCGCTAATGATGAAGCGTCCAGCGCTTTGGAAATAAAGTTCAGCGCTAGAACTGCAGTTCATTGGTGTAGATCAAAGTGTGAGTCTAACGCTGTTCATCTAAAGTTTACGTTTTCATCAACATTTTAGCACTTGACTTTCTATCTCAAGCGGTAAACTCATTCTCTGTTTTTATTCTCAATTTTATTCTAATCTTCAACGCTGACCTAACATTACTAGCGCTTTACAGACCACATATATTTTTCTGTTTGAGCCCAATGGGGGTCCATTCTTAACACCTTGATTCTTTGGGAAAATTTCAATGAAAGGGCAGGTCTTGTTCTGCTAAAAACACCTCTTATGTCTGAAGCTGTTTATGTTTGGCATTTTCTTCTAAACTCTTACGCGTATATATGTTAGAATAATGCTTGTGTTGGGTGCAAAAAATAAAACAAGGATTTACAATACTTGATCATACCCAGATTTTGATGGGGTTTGTGATTTTTAGTCTTTATTTATCTGTGTCATTTTTTTGTGCTTTGCAAAGGCCTTGTCAGTTTGTTTTCGACCTTTGAGTTTGAATGTTCCTTTGGTATCTTTCGCTGCTCTCGTTTAACATAACCCGACATGTCTCTATTACTATAGTTATAGGCATATTTTCATTGGATTTAGTGTGTTTGGTTTTGGTTTTTTTATGAGTAATTTCATAAGAATCCGAAAGTAAGGATAATTATTCAAAAAAGATAAAATAAAAATGTACACTTTCCTAATTGACTTGACACAAAACCGATGATTGATTTTTGGTGTTTAGCGCCGCTGTTGGTTATCTCGTGGCGGTAGTTTTTACACTTTCCTAATTGACTTGACACATAACCGATGATTGATTGTTGGTGTTTAACGCCACTGTTGGTTATCTCGTGGCGGTAGTTTTTACACTTCCCTAATTGACTTGACACATAACCGATGATTGATTTTTGGTGTTTAGCGCCGCTGTTGGTTATCTCGTGGCGGTAGTTTTTACACTTTCCTAATTGACTTGACACATAACCGATGATTGATTGTTGGTGTTTAACGCCACTGTTGGTTATCTCGTGGCGGTAGTTTTTACACTTCCCTAATTGACTTGACACATGACCGATGATTGATTTTTTGGTGTTTAACGCCACTGTTGATTATCTCGTGGCGGTAGTTTTTACACTTCCCTAATTGACTTGACACATAACCGATGATTGATTGTTGGTGTTTAACGCTACTGTTGGTTATCTCGTGGCGGTAGTTTTTACACTTCCCTAATTGACTTGACACATGACCGATGATTGATTTTTGGTGTTTAACGCCACTGTTGATTATCTCGTGGCGGTAGTTTTTACACTTCCCTAATTGACTTGACACATAACCGATGATTGATTGTTGGTGTTTAACGCCACTGTTGGTTATCTCGTGGCGGTAGTTTTTACACTTCCCTAATTGACTTGACACATAACCGATGATTGATTGTTGGTGTTTAACGCCACTGTTGGTTATCTCGTGGCGGTAGCTTTTACATAACAAACATCCTTAAATAGATATTAGAATAGCATAATACTTACCTGTTCGTATATATCTTGGCACTGACTGCTTACTAAGTCCATAATCATTTTCTGCTTGGAGTGAGATGAGAAATAATTGTCCAATATGATCGCCAAACGCTGGGAAAAAAACACATGTAAGTAAATGAAGAAGTTTACAAATTATTTTTACAGTTTTTCTGTATGTTATTTTGTTACATTACTGTCTCAAGTAATGTTAGTGTTTTGTGGTCACGAAAATAATTACGGAAAAGTTATAAAAGAAAAAAATAAAGCTATGACTTATACATTATTTTTAACCATTTGATCTCTGTTCTGAGAAAGACGTATTTTTTATATATATATACACTTTGGTATTAATCTCAATAAAAACAATACCTTTGGCGCCATATTTATCTAATCAGTTTAAAAGTGAATTTTAAGTAAGTTCCAGCGACAAATTATTTTTCTTTAAATCATGAAAAAGTTATAATACCGAAAGCAAACTTTCTTTATATATAAATCATAGATATGCAATTGAAGATAAAAGCAGTCAAATTTAACTCATCTTGGTTTTCGTGCGAACCATCTATTGTCCGTAATATTTGTTTATTTATTTATATAAAGCTAAATTGATGTTTCTTCTCATTTAAAACTATATGTTTGTTTGGGGACTTTTTACTAATGTTAGACTGCATACGTACGTATCAATGCAAATGATTGGTTTCCTTTCACTACGATGGTGTACACCTTCAAACTCGGTAAAATATTATAGTTTATCAGGTAACTTAGAATCTCTCCATCCGTTAACACTGGTGGGTGCCATCGCACTAAAAACTCTCTGCCGGTTGACTCAATTCGGATATTCTCAGGAGGCGAAGGTGGCAAGGATGCTAGAACTAATGAAAAATAAATACATTGATATAAAATTTGTCCCGCAATACCTATTAAGATACTTAACGCAGACAGATATCAGGTTGGGATACCAGTATAAAGGTCATCTGATAAAGTTCGCATTCTACTTTATTAATGTTGTTGGGTTGATAGATACCCAACACTTATTTTGTTGTGTGATGTTTCTCTAAATGTAATAATAAGAGTAGGTCCGAGTTCAAAAGGAAAAGAGATAATTTAAATTCACTCGTCATTGTTCAACAATTCTTATATATATTTAATCTGGACCCTCCTTTTATTTTCTATTGTTATATCTTAAAAGTTTTCTGGGTTATTTTATTGATTGATTTTTTTTCTAAGTTTCTGCTCTTTTTTCTTTCTGTCTTCATTTTATTCTATTTGTCTTTTTAATATACTACCAACTCAATATAATTAATTAAAACAGACAATCCAAAACTCTATATAGCATACATGTAAAATATTAAATCGATTATGATAGTTTGTATAATATTATTGTTTTTTTCTTCATTCTTTAACTTTAATTTATTTCCAAACACACTATGATATTCTATGAGAAATGATGATATGAGCCTTTGATGCCGGACAAGATTTTTTTTAGTAATAATAAAAAAAGGTATAAATAAAATAGCCTTTTCGAATCTCTCTTTAATCGGTACATTGACAAACAAAATAAAATAAAAGTAAGACTATTGGAAAATTAACGGACAGAAAATTCTTACCTGTTGTAGGAAACAAGAATAAAAGAAAAGTTGATTTCATCAGTCGGAGAAATATCTGGTGCATTGTGTCTCATATTGAACAAAATATCACGTGTATTTCAAACTATCACATTACCAATGAATAATGATATTTTCCAACAATTTGTACATTCCAATAAGAATCAGAAAATGTTAAATGGATATCAAAAGTAACGGATGTTTATAAAGATTAAATGTAACATTTCACCTGTTTAAGTTCGAGCAGGTCAACATACTTGTAACACGATAAGATGGAACAAAGAGATTATGATGGACACACTTCAGAGTTATCTTTCTTGTAACACGATAAGATGAAACAAGAGATTATGATGGACAAACTACAGAGTTATCGTTCTTATCAGTAGCCATTAGATACAACCGGTCAGGTTAAAGTTTGAAATCTAAAATTTAAAAAGTTTATGTAAAATGAGCGATCAAAGTATTTCAGTGACAGCACGATCCCTGATCTAACATATTATTTGTGGATCTCAAAGCATTTTTTTTTATGAAATTAATGTTTCAATTTTAGATATTGGTATATAAAGGGGGCGCATGAAATAGGAAAGTACACATGCACTTGGGTATATGATACAGAAAAAAGAGAGACCAAGGATAGTAAAATTGGATAGTTTCTCTGAGTCGTTTAAATCACTCAAAACTAGGTGAGACATGCACAGAAGTGATAGATATGTATCATAGATATAGAAAATTGACTATTTAAACAACAAAAAAATAAAAATAAAAATATATCTGTATCATACACCTAAGCGCCTGTGGTAAAGTATTGAAAAAGTCACCGAGCGTAGCAAGACAAAATTGTGTTTGGCGATTTTATGCTCAAATTACTTTTTGAAAAGAGGGACGAGGACGTATCGGTCCTGCTATCAATAATACTGTTCGATGAGTACAAATACAGTTCATGTCTTAAGTCAAGAACGTGAAGTGAAGTTATCGCTGGTTCATGTCTTACGTCAAGAACATGTAATGCAGTTATCGCTGGTTCATGTCTTACGTCAGAAGCATTTTATGTAGTTGTCGCTGGTTCATGTCTTACATCAAGAGCATGTAATGCAGGTGTTGCTGGTTCATGTCTTACGTCAGGAACATGTAATACGATTGTCGCTGGTTCATGTCTTACGTCATGAGCATGTAATGCAGTTGTCGCTGGTTCATGTCTTAAGTCAGGAGCATGTAATGCAGTTGTCGCTGGTTCGTGTCTTAAGTCAGGAGTATGTAATGAAGTTGTCACTGGTTCATGTCTTACGCCAGGAGCATTTGATGCAGTTGTCCCTGGTTCTTGTCTTACGTCAGGAGCATTTAATGTAGTCAACGCTGGTTCATGTCTTACACAAAGAATAAGTATTGCACGTGTTCCTGGTTCATGTCTTACGTCAGGAGCATATGATGCAAATGTCTCTGGTTCTTGTCTTATGTCAGGAGCATTTAATGTAGTTTTCGCTGGTTCATGTCTTATGTCAGGAGCATTTAATGTAGTTTTCGCTGGTTCATGTCTTACACAAAGAGGATGTAATGCAGTTGTCGGTGGTTGGTGTCTTACGTCAGGAGAATGTACTGGAGTTGTCGCCGGTTCATATATTAAGTCAGAAGCATGTAATATAGGTGTCGCTGGATCATATCTTACGTCAGGAGCATGTAATGTAGTTGTTAATTGTTCATGCCTTACGTCAGAAGCATGTTATGTAGGCAGTTGTCGCTGGTTCATGTCTTACGTCAGGAGCATGTAATGTAGTTGTGGCTTGTTCATATATATAACGTCAGGAGCATGTAATGAAGTTGTCCCTGGTTTATCACTTACGTCAGGAGCATGTAATGCAGTTGTCGCTGGTTCACGTCTTACGTCAGGAGCATGTATTGCAGTTGTCACTGGTTCATGTCTTACGTCAGGAGCATGTGATGCAGTTGTCACTTGGTCATGTCTTACGTCAAGATCATGTAATGCAGTTGTCGCTGGTTCATGTTTTACGCCAGAAGCATGTAATGCACTTGTCACTGGTTCATGTCTTACGTCAGAAGAATGTTATGCAGTTGTCGCTGGGTCTTGCTTACGTCAAGAGCATGTTAAGCAGTTGTCGCTTGTTCACGTCTTACGTCAAGAGCATGTAATGTAGTTGTTGCTGGTTCATGTCTTACGTCAAGAGCATGTAATGTAGTTGTTGTTGGATCATTTCTTACGTCAAGAACATGTAATGTAGTTGTTGCTGGATCATTTCTTACGTCAAGAGCATGTTATGTAGTTGTTGCTGGATCATTTCTTACGTCAAGAGCATGTAATGTAGTTGTCGCTGGTTCATGTCTTACGTCAAGAGCATGTAAAATAGTTGTCACTGGTTCATGTCTTACGTCAAGAGCATGTAATGTAGTTGTCGCTGGTTCATGTCTTACGTCAAGAGTATGTAATGTAGTTGTTGTTGGTTCATGTCTTACATCAAGAGCATGTAATGTAGTTGTCGCTGGTTCATGTCTTACGTCAAGAGCATGTAAAATAGTTGTCACTGGTTCATGTCTTACGTCAAGAGCATGTAAAATAGTTGTCGCTGGTTCATGTCTTACGTCAAGAGCATGTTAAATAGTTGTAACTGGTTCATGTCTTACGTCAAGAGCATGTAATGCAGTTGTCGCTGGTTCATATCTTAAGTCAGGAGCATGTAATGCAGTTATCGCTGGTTCATGTCTTACGTCAAGAACATGTAATGCAGTTATTGCTGGTTCATTTTTTACGTCAGAAGCATGTGATGTAGTTGTCGCTGGTTCATGTCTTACGCAAAGAGGATGTAATGCAGTTGTCACTGGATGGTGTCTTACGTCAGGAGAATGTACTGTAGTTGTCGCCGGTTCATGTATTAAGTCAGAAGCATGTAATACAGATGTCGATGGGTCATGTCTCACATCAGGAGCATGTAATGCAGTTGTCGCTGGTTCATATCATAAGTCAGGAGCATGTAATGCAGTTGTCACTTGTTCATGTCTTACGTCAAGATCATGTAATGCAGTTGTTGCTGGTTCATGTCTTACGTCAAGAGCATGTAATGTAGTTGTTGCTGGATCATGTCTTACGTCAAGAGCATGTAATGTAGTTGTTGCTGGATCATATTTTACGTTGGAATCATGTAATGCAGTTGAAGATGGTCCATGTCTTACGTCAAGAGCATGTAATGTAGTTGTTGCTTGATCATATTTTACGTTAGAATCATGTAATGCAGTTGTTGCTGGTTCATGTCTTACGTCAAGAGCATGTAATGTAGTTGTTGCTGGTTCATGTCTTAAGTCAAGAGCATGTAATGTAGTTGTTGCTGGATCATATTTTACGTTAGAATCATGTAATGTAGTTGTTGCTGGATCATGTCTTACGTCAAGAGCATGTAACATAGTTGTCACTGGATCATGTCTTACGTCAAGAGCATGTAATGTAGTTGTTGCTGGATCATATTTTACGTTCGAGTCATGTAATGCAAGTGTCGCTGGTTCACGTCTTACGTCAAGAGCATGTAATGAAGTTGTCGCTGGTTCATGTCTAACATCAAGAGCATGTAATGCAAGTGTCGCTGGATCATATCTTACGTTAGGAGCATGTAATGCAGTTGTCGCTGGTTCATGTCTTACGTCAAGAGCATGTAATGTAGTTGTCGCTAGATCATATCTTACGTTAGAATCATGTAATGCAGTTGTCGCTGGTTCATACCTGGCTCACTTGGTGTTTTTTTCTCTGTTAGCTGTCCTAGTTTTTCTCAAGCGAAATTGGATTTATCATGCTTCTCAATATAATAATAATGGTTGAATTGTTACCCCCCCCCCCCCCCCCACCACCACCACCACCCACCCACCCTTTGGAACCTCTTATTTTATTGAAAACTTGCATTCTGCATTGGCAATGATATCTTGGTTTATATTAGATAGACACATTTGACATGACACACCTTATACTTTGCATAACTGATCCTTATGTAATAGCTTACTATACAGAATTGTTTTGTTATTATCAAGGGCCTTACAGTGTCCAGTGGTAGATATTTGACTCAAACGTACTCATATCACGTTCACTTATCCTTTAATTAGGTATCCTATCCAATTTGACGAATAAAGCTGTTAAATACAACTTTCAAAATATGACAGTTGGGTGCAGTCCTAACATTACATAAAGTTAACGAATTAAACAAATAAAACAAATAGATTTATAAATTATGTGTATTAATCCCTAAATAGGTTGACACATTACCACTATCTTCAAATAAGAACACAAAAAAATACCTTTGACAATCATGCGTATTATTCCTGTATTTAATCATGTGGCAGTTTTCCATTAATTGTTTTTTTTTTTTCAATTAATGTACTGTCAATTGCATACATACAAAATGTGTCTATGGCACTTGTAAATCACGAAGGGGGACAACTTTGTCTGATAAATACATTCGTTACAGCTAGTGTCAATATGCTTTGACACTGCCGAAAGCTAATTGTCAAGGCAAAATATTCATCATTACGATTTCATAACGTTACCTTCGTGTATTACCATTTGATATTAGAACCGTTATGCAAAATTTATTCTTATACATTTTTTTCGTTAATACCTGCGTCATATCATCTTTTCTAGACGATCCGGTACATATTAAATTTGCTGGTTGGTCCTTTCTATAGACTTATTTTAGTCCGACCTTCCTCTCAGTCCATATTTGATATCTCTGGCCACTCTAAGGCAGATCTTAATCGGCTTATCATTACACGCATAGACCACAGCACTGCAGTGTCTACAGTATGGAGGATATACTCGTTCGTCTTAGACCACAACACTGCATGGTCTACAATAGGGAGGATATACTCGTTCGTCTTAGACCACAACACTGCATGGTCTACAATAGGGAGGATATACTCGTTCGTCTTAGACCACAACACTGCATGGTCTACAATAGGGAGGATATACTCGTTTGGGAAAGATTTTTGATGAGAAAAAAAGAAGATGTGGTATAATTGTCAATGAGACATGCAACTCTCATCAAGAGACTAAATGACACAGAAATTAACAACTATAATAGGTCCCCATACCATTTAGATGTCTTCTGACAGCAAACGGAATATACAAAGAACAGGAAAAACAATTTACAAAGTTTTATACCAAAGTTTTCGCGGGTTTTAGACCCCACAAAAATGGGTTTAACCTGCAAACATGGGATCACCCTATGTTTTCTGACATGAGCCCAACCTGAATAATTAGGCAGTGGCTATTTGACCGGCACCGGCAATAAAGCAAATTTGCTATTTAGCCTGCTCTGATTAAATTATATCTCACTGCAACTAAAATTTAAGAATAATAATTGAATAGTCAAAATTTTCTATTTAAAAACTATTGTTACTGTTGCTCTTATAAACACTTTAAAACGCTTCTTATCTAATTTGTTTTTAAAACTGTGTACACATCGAAAATTTGACAAAAATATAAATATGGTGAATCTATTAAAAATAGAAGTAAACATGGTGAAGTAATAAGATAAATTAAAAAGTAAAATACAAATATCATGAATATGATAACAGTCACTGTGTACAGGGCCGAAACTAGGGTTTAAATTCAGGGGAGGCAGGGGTTTGGGTGCCGCCGAATGAGGCTCTATAGAGAGGGGGTTGGGGCGCAGCACCCGGCCGATTTTTCTCTCTTATTAAAATGGCTAACTATGACCCTTTTTTTCCTTCGATTTCCTTACTTTAAGAAACATCAGTATTGCTTGAACCTGGAAACAATTTTTATGCAAAAAACAAAGCTGAGATTGCTGTTCGGGGTGAGCGAATGCTCCGTCTTGAAGGCCGTACTTTGACCTTTATTTATTAATATTAAATACATTGTGACCGCGGATATTTTTCTCAAATTTAAAATGGCTAAAATTACCCGTTTTCCTTCGATTTCTTTTCCTTAAGAAACATCAGTATTGCTGGTTCCAGGAAGCAATTTTTTTGAAAACAATTATTATCTGTATTTAAAAATCTTTTTGTTAGAAATCAAACTGGTAAGTTAAACAACATATAAAGCAAGATCATAGAACGCAAGATATATTTTTTTTATCGAGGACCTTGAATTTCAATATTGTTGAAAGCTGAACAGACATTATATAACTACAACCAGGGACTTTCTATTCTAAGTATATACTTAGTATAGAAAGTCCCTGCTACAACGAATGGGAGTGTTTAACTACTAAGGCATTGACCATAATTTTCTCGTACGGTCGGGAAACGTTAAAAAAATGATCCAACTGCTGATTCAGCTGGTAACGAATTTCCGATATTATTTAAGATTCACAATACAAAGGGAACTTCCTATGCTTAATAGTTGAGTCCCTAGATAAATTTGAACAGTTATGTTTTATTCAAAATTATCGAAAAAGCAAAGTTTAATATGTCTTCTCGTACGAATACTGAATAACAGACAGTTACAATTTTACACCCCAATGAAGTTACAAAAAGAAGAATTCAATTCTTAAATAAACTCATCATTGTAACGTTTATGGGTCATCGTAAATTCCCCTTTTTCTATTTTTAGATATAACTATAGTTGTATGGTCACATTTTCGCGGGGATTGTTTTTCTCGTGCTTGGAACTCAATGTCCAGACTTGGATATGTAAACCTGGTCAGAGCCGTATTTCTTTAGATTGGAAAAAACTTTCGTACTGGTAAGTTGTACTTTAAATTTCATTTTGTTTTGTATTTTGATGTTTGACTTAAATATTTATTTCTTCATATTTGATATATTACTTTTCGGTCTTGTAGTCAAACAGTTCTAAATTATTAAATTACGTTTCCGTTCCTGAATAAATAGAGGGAATTGTGCACTAGCTTGATATTTTAAGATTTCGGGTTTATAAAGAGATGGAGTGAATTTTGATAGCGATATTTAGACAGATGGTTAATCCGAGGGGTATTTTGGAGTAACGCTCGTCAATCTACGGAATTGTTCGTGCCTTACTCTAAAATAGAATTTTGTATTATCGCATGTTTTGGTTTTGGGTCTTGAACTGATCAATGATATTGAAAAACGGTTTCAGACATTGCTCTGGTTGAACTGAAAATTAATCGGGTATAGATAAATGCGATTTTTGTTCCCTAGTCATAGAATAATGAGGTTTATGATCTAGTCTAACAAAGTCGATGGGAACCAGTGGGTATATTTATTTTGTTTCAGAAGGTTGACGTCACAACTTGATTGATTGGATAATATTTTAGTTGAAGACAATTACTGCGAGTACTCTCAGATCTGTTCATTGTGTCTTTTTGTGTCGGGATGTATAACTACCCGCCCACGTCCACTTGTATTTTTGTCCATCTGATGAGTTAAGCCTTTTTCAACTGATTTTTATAATTCATTCTTATGTTGTACTGTTATACCACTGTCCCATGTTAGGGAGGGGGGTTTGGATCCCGCTAACATGTTTAATCCGCAACATTATTTATGTATGTGCCTGTCTTAAGTCAGGAGCCTGTAATTCAGTGGTTGTCGTTTGTTTATGTGTTGCATATTTGTTTTTCGTTCATTTATTTTACATAATTAAGGCCGTTAGTTTTCTCTTTTGAATTGTTTTACATTGTCTTATCGGGGCCTTTTATAGCTGACTATGTGGCATGGGCTTTGCTCATTGTTGAGGCCCGTGACCTATTGTTGCTAATGTCTTTCATTTTGGTCTTTTGTGGATAGTTGTCTCATTGGCAATCATACCACATCTTCTTTTTTATATATAGTTTACATCTCTCAATATTTGAAGTAAACGGACCCCTCAAAATTCTAGTATTAGAATAAGAATAAGAATAAGAATATTTTATTTCCAATTAAAGGGCCCTATAAAGAGCTTTCATGACATTACATACAAGTACGTAAGATTAGACATAAATTAGAGACATATAATATAGGAAAACACCATTGTTTAATACTATTAAAGATGCTATAAAAGCCCAGGACAAAACCAGATAATACAATTTACATCTTTAAATTATACCATTTAAAATTATATACCACTCAAAATATGTATATTTGTGGCTAATTTGCATTTATTATTTTTGAACTTCTCCTTATCTCTAGATTTTGAGATAAATACTTTCCTAAACATTTATACACATTTAAATTTTCTTGTGTAAATAGCCATAAAAACTGAAAAATTGTCCAAAGATTGAAAATTATTACAATTTAGAGAAATTTCAGTAAAAAACTCATTTCTGTTATCAATATATAGTGGACATTCAGTTACAAAGTGTATCTCATCTTCAACTTTATTTAAAGTACAGTATAAACATTTTCTCAGTGTCCTATTCACATGAAGTTTAGCATATCTATCAGTCTCAATCCTTAATGGATGAGCGCTTATTCTAATTTTACAGATTGATTGTCTTAATCTAAAATCTTTTAGATCCAAATATTTTTCAAAACAAAATAGTTTTAAAGGAAAAATAGGTAGTAAGTTTACCTTGATCTGATTGTAAAACTTTATTTCTATTTTCCTTCCAGAAATGGAGATAGTTTTTATATAGCTTATCTTTGATAAATTTTGTGAAAGAGTAGATATTACATGTTTGTATGCCCAGCTTTTTTAAAATACAGTCTATACTTGAAAACCATGTATTCACTTTATTATTGTGAAGTTCTTTACTACATAAATATGCATCATATAATAACATGTTCTTAGAATTATCGAGTCGATGATAATATTTCAACATTGCTAATATAATATAAAAATACATTGGGTATCTCCCTAGTTCAGAAGTCACAGCAAGATTACTGGATTTCTTATTTACACCTAGAACATATTTCATAAATTTGATATGTGATTTTTCAGATGTATCATTTGAAAACACCTTTTCTAAAATATATTGATCATTTTTCTTACATGCAGCTGAGTTTACAGAAAACATACCCCAGACCTCACATCCATAGGTTAAAATTGGTTTTACAGTATGGTCATATAAATGAAGTAAAGTTGAAACACTAGGGTTTGACGATGACATACATTGTTGTAATTTAAAACATGCTTTCATAGACTTTTTGTACAGTTCATCTTTACATTGAAAAAATTTTCCACTGGGTATAAAAGTAATGCCCAAATATTTATAATTATATGTACAACCAATAGCTTTTTCACCTAGGTAAAAAGGGAGATTAAAATGTCTCCCTGTTTTATTAAAAATCATAACTTTTGTCTTGTTCTCATTTACATTTAAACACCATTTAGAACAGTAATTGTTAAGAATGGTTAACCTCTCTTGCAATCCCTCTGGTGAATCTGAGAGAATAACAATGTCATCAGCATACATTATACAATCAACCCTTTGGTTATTAACATTGACATGGTTAGCACAAGAAGAAAAGACATCAGGGAGATCATTAAAAAAAGTTTAAATAAATTGGGGCTTAAAACATCCCCTTGTCTCACTCCAATAAATGATCTAAATAAAGGAGTTGATTGGTTGTCAATTTTGACACATAGCTTACTTTTATTATACATATCTTTAACTATAGCATAAAACTGTCCTGCTATGTTGTGTTGGAGTAGTTTAAGTTGTATACCTGTATGAATAACAGAGTCGAATGCTTTTCTGAGATCTACAAAGCATGCAAAAAGTTTACCATTTTTGCTATTAATACACTTGTCAATTAAAGTCTTAAGAACAAATATATGATCGGATGTTCTTGATTTTTTTGTAAATCCAATTTGGCATTTACTTATGAAATCATGTTTTTCAAGAAAGTGGTCTAGTCTATTATTTAAAACACAATTAAATAATTTACCTATACAGGTGTTAATAGCAATACCTCTATAATTTTCTGGTTTGCATGGATCACCAGACTTAAAAACCGGGGTTATATATGCTGATGACCATTGTAGAGGATACAATCTTGTTGAGAATACAATATTATATAGTTTTTGTAACAATGGAACTAAAACTGATGAACCTGCCTTTAACATTTCTGCAGGAATACCATCTAAACTGATGCTTTTCCATTTTTAAGTTTTCTCACAGATTTTGCAATTTCTGTATTTGAGATTCTAAAATCTAATTTACAAAATTGTTTTACTTTCTCCAATTTTTCTACCTCAGACTTTATTTCATGTATTCTATTACTATGTAAATTTGATGGCTTATTGAGCTCTGAAAAATATTCATGCCAATCATCTGGCTTGGCTGAATCTAGAGTGTTATCATTTTTACGTTCTTTAAGTGAATTTATGAGTTTCCAATATTTCTTGGGATCATGATCCCTTAACTGATCAAGCTGATCTAAAACTTGTTGCTTAAAATGTCTTTTTTTATACCTTCGCAATTTGGTATATTCTCTGTAACATTTGAAATATGATCCTCTTATAATTGGATTAAAAGGATATTTAGAAAGTAATGCTCCTTTATCCATCAAAAATGTTCTTTTCCTCTTTAAATCTGAATCAAAATATTTACATTTTTTTGTCTTTTTTTTATTTTTAATACTTTTTTTAAAAATACAAGCTTTTGAAGCAGCTAATTTTAGTATATCAGCAAACAGGGTAGCTGCTTTTTCTGAATCAAAATCTTGCTTTAGAAAATCATCTATTTTAGCCTTGCAAAGTGGGTGGCATAGATCATCTCTAAATTTTATTGGCGAGGAGTTACTCCAAATGTATCCTCCTGTTAAATCAGTCATATTTATATTACATTTTGATGAATTCTTAATATAAGTTGCCATAATATTGAAAGAAAGCTTGCAATGACAATCAGAAAAAGTTGGTAAAAAATCTGAAACCTCAAAACTAAGTATATTTGACATTAAACCTTCTGATACTACTACATAATCAACTACACTAGATCCGACTGGCTTATGGCAAGTAAATTTACCAAACAAGTCGCCAAACACTCTTCCATTCAAAATTCTCATATTAGTGGAAATACAAAATTCTGTTAATTGTTTACCTCTGGTATCTACTTTCTTATCATAACTATTTCTAATATCTTGTACAATGTTATATTCATAGTTTAATTACATAATGGTGTGTGACTATCATATACATCATTTTCTATAAAATCTGGTTCTGCACCTGACCTGGCATTTAAATCACCACAGAGACTGAGAGTATAATGTTTCCTTTCATTTTGTATTTATTAATAATATCTCTTTCAATTAAATCTAATGTCATCTGTTTGATGTAAATAACAAGAGGTGCTTGGTATTATATATGCTAAACAGAGGTAAATATCTTTGGCAGTATTAATGGCACTAAGGCCAAACGCTTCCTTGAATTGTTTAACTTGTAATGGGTATTTTTCACCGCATCGTTTGTCCAAAAAAGGGAAGTTCGAAAATGTATTGAAATTCTGAATGAATATTTTCACATGGAGATACCGCGATATTTTATATATTATGTATTTATATTGTCTTTGTCTATTAAATATGAAACTGTTTTATGAATTTTGGTCATTTGTTATATGAGCAAATACATTGCTTGGTAAATCGTCATCACTGGTCATTTTTAGGTTTCTTATACCTGTCATTTATTGAATTTACTGTTTCGTTGTATTGTCAGAATGCTGTCGGAAGTCCTGGAGCGAAAGCACAGGCAAAACCTTCTCTACCAGTAACTTAAACGGCTGAGCTAGCAGGGTATAACGTCATGAGACAAACTATGAAAGAAAAATACGTTTACATATGAAAACCCATTTACTTTGCAATACCAGGATCTAGTGATTATCTGGCTTAAAAAAACAGTGAAAAAATAAAAATTTCATCAGACAAATTTTTTTCAGTATCAGAAAAGAAAGGAACTGCTCCTTCATTTTAAGAATCATATTTGAGAATGTAAGAGCTACCATTTGATTTTTATAAGGGGGGGGGGGGGGGGGGGGGGGGGGGCTAGGATGAAATTTGAAAAAATAGGCAGGACAGGAGTTTTGAGTAAAAAAAAAAAGGCAGGATGAGACACTTGCAAAAAAAAAAGGCAGGATGACAATTTATGTAAACAAAGTCAGGATAAACTAAAAAAAAAAAAAAAGCAGGACCGGATAGAGTGAAAAATAAAAAGGCAGGACAGAGATTACAACTAAAAAAAAATGCAAGACAAAATTTTTCATACCAAAATGTAAGTTGCACAAACACTGCTCCTTATTATCTTATCTTGCTCAACCCAATACACATTAGAAGTTTGTTTTTCTCTTATTATTTTTTTTCTTCTTCAAATTAATATATGATTTTCATTAGGTAATGTTTAGTTCCTGCAAACTGCGAGAATGCAGGATTTTTCACTATTAACACCAGAGCATCCAGGGGCCTTGAGCGGCCCCAAGACCCCTCACCATATGACTTACCCCCGGCTTTGAGTACACATCATTTTGGCCTAATTACACCCCTGGCTATTTACGAGGTATATATCTTGTGCTAGACTAAACAACCTCCAAAGGCAAATAATTGGTTTTGTTACAACTGCAAATGTTAAACATGTGTCCATTTAAAATTCATAGCAAACAACTATTAATATTGTCTTTCATATCTGTTTTATGATGTAGTTTTGCATAACACTATTTTTATCAATGGCAGAATATTTAAACCATAGATTTTACAAAGATATGAAAATCAACATTTTGTTATAAATATTTTAGAAAAAAATATATTTAATATTCATTGACATTTTAAGAATGTATTTACCATTATTAAGCTTTTTGTTATCTACTAATCACATCAATGTACAGTTTTATTCAGTGCCGGCTAAATAGCAAATTGCTAATTTGCTGGTGCCGGTCAAATAGCCACTGCCAAATAATTATGACGTCTGGAAAGGCAATTTTTTTTGTTGTAGGACGCCTGTTCAGGCTATTTTATTTTTTTTGTAGGACGCCTGTCCAGGCTATTAAATTTTTTTCTGGGACAGGTGACGTATTTCTGTAGGATTTATAATGTCTCCACTAAATAATTATAATGTCCACTGAACATGTACATTATTTACTAGCAAATACTGTCCATTTACATATTTAAATATGTCCAGGCCACAATTTTCTATATGAAAATATCTTCTCAGATATGAAAAGGTTTCCATTATTTAGGTATTAAACATAGACATTATTCAGGGATATATATATTTTTATAACTCTATAAGGTTATTCCAGATACTTTCAGGAGTTGTCTACTCCTTCATCCTTAAATTTACTAAATCTGTTATAACAAATGCTTGTTTTTTATGCCCCATGGGCATTATGGTGTTTTCTGCTCTGTGCGTCCGTCCGTCTGTTTGTCCATTCGTCTGTCCCTCTTCAGGTTAAAGTTTTTGGTCGAGGTAGTTTTTGGTGAAGTTGAAGTCCAATCAACTTGAATCTTAGTACACATGTTCCCTGTGATATTATCTTACTTATTTGTATGACAAATTAGAGATTTTCTCCCATTTTTTACGGTCCACTGAACATAGAAAATGATAGTGCAAGTTTCAGGTTAAAGAGATTTCCCCTATCTTATGGTCCAGTGAATATAGAATATTAGTGCGGAAGGGGCATCTGTGTACTTGGGACACATTCTTGTTTGTTAAATAATCAATATTATTATACATATCTTTAAGAGTGTTATAAAATAAATCACTGACTCCAATGTTTCTCAATTTATTAAAAAACAGTGACCAAAGGCTCTTCTTAGGTCAACAAAGCATGTAAAATTATTTGATACTTTAGTTAATCTAATAACTCTTTATGGAAGTGAAGTTTGGGGTGTAAGCCAAGTGTTCAAAGATTCAGATCCATTTGAACATTAACATATTAAATTTATTAAAGAAATTTTATGAGTACAGTGCAAAACAACAAATGTAGCCTGTTTAGCTGAGGCAAACAGAACTCTTTTGTACTTTAAAATTCAGCTTTCAGCTATAAAATTTCTAAACCACATTGTGAACTCGCCTAACACTTTAGTCCATAAAATATATAATAATGTAGAGAAAACAAGTAAATGGGTTAACATTGCAAAAGACTGTTAAATAAATTAGGTTTTGGTCATCTTACTTTTGATACTATTAATTTACAAGCATTAGCCCTTTCAAAAAGGGTTAGTCGACTCTTAGCTGATGAAAATGGAAAGTGCTCTCGCTTTGTAGATTAATTCATTTACTAGAATAGCCACGTGCATCAATCAACAAATTTTACCACACGTTATGAAGTAGTATATATATCGTTTAACGTTGTGTTTACGAAACTCCAGAAGATTCGACTATTTATAGATAAAAGTTACCTGTGTACCAATATCATGAATATGCATGATTAATGACCAGGCAAAATCTAATTGCTAAAATAGAGAGGACAAATCCGATACTCTACGGGATTGAAGGACATTTACTAGGTTTGGATTGTCCTAACCAATCAATAAACTTTGATTATTCACGTCTTGTAATATCGTCCAATCAGTTTGCAAGAAAAATTCACGCACTGACTGTGTCCATCGTTCAATTCTTAATATCGACTCCTAGGAGTCGATAAAAATATCACATAAACTATCCAACAAAAACTCTTTGACCAGGCTTGTCAAATTATGAATTGTTCTATCAATAAATGTGAAAAATTAAATGAGGATGAAAACTATTTCTTCTCAATCTATGCTATACATCATTGAGGGATACCTATATACAAAATATTAATAAAAATCTTAATTTCAATTTTATTAAATTGAAGTCCGCTATAACACTGAAGCATTTGACTCAATTTTTAAATAACTAAGGAGTCTACCAGTCATTATAAAAATCACCATAAAGTATTTTAATGATTGTTTTTATTGAGAACATCTGTATAACTTGTATTTCTTTTAATATGCAACTTATTTTTGTTTGTTCTTTTTTTAATTGTTTATAAACATTAATAATGTGTTAACTGTTGATATTTATAGTCTTTTTTTCTACGCTTTGAATACCACTGTCAGTCTCCCCTGACAGTGATTTTTTTAGCGCAAACAGTAGAATTTTATTACATAATCTGAAAGATGCATCCTTGAACTTTACATGAAAAATATTCCCACTGATGGGGAAAATCCAAGAAAGTATCAGTTCATTATGTAAAGCAATTATTTTAGCATTTTAAAATAGAATTTGCAGCTAAATTAAAGGCACCAAAGGCATAAACCTTGCTTAACTTAAAAGAAGCAAAAAGTTATTTTCTTTTCAATTTTACTAATGAAAAGATATTTTTGAATGAATGAATGAACTTTATTCTCACAAAACTACATGTCATAGTTACAGAGAAAATATATATTTACAATTACATATATGATTATATAAGCATGCACATGTGTGAACAAAACTAAACTAAACGTAAACTTAACTTGGAGGACTGACTTTCACCTGTACTGTTTTTATAAACTTACATAATTTTTCTAAAATGATAATATTGTCTGAATTAAATAAACTATCAAATTTGTATGTATTTGGATTTTTACAGCAATATTCAGGTAGAAATTTCTTTCTCTCTAAATCTAAAGATTTACAAGTCATTATATAATGATATTCGTCACCGATTTCACTTGAATTGCATAGATGACAGAGTCTGTCGTTTCGTGACAAGCCTCGCCATCTTCCCGTCTCAATTGGTAAACGGTGACTACCGCATCTAAATTTGCAGTATACAAATAATAAATTATTAGGCAATATGTTGAGATAATTCTCAAATTTCAGATTATTTTTAAAAATTCTATAACATAGACATTTAGGTAAGGTTTCTATCTGTGACAAACATAATTGTGTGAACTGATCTTTAAGCTTTTGTTCCACACTTTTTGATACCCATTTGTCAGCAAAATGAAGGTTCCAAATATTAGACATTCCACAATTATTAAAAATATTTTTAATATAAATCAACCATTTACTTTCAAAACCATAGTTATTTAAATTTATAAGTAATAATTTATAAAGAACATAAGCAATTTTACATTCTTTACCGTTTATAATTCTGCCCCAAAAATTTATCATACGAACTTTTGCATAAAGAAATAATGGGAATCTGCCTAGTTCTGCATAAACTATACAGTCTGGGGTTGATTGCTTCAAATGTAAAATGAGTTTACAAAATTTTAGGTGTACTCGCTCTAACAAGTCAAAGTTTTCAAACCCCCAAATCTCTGATCCATATAACAAAATAGGTACAACAGCCTTATCAAAGAGATCTAGTTGACATTCAATAGATATGTTATTAATTCTACTTTTCTTCAAGATAGAATACATAGCCTTTATTCCTTGATCTCGTAAGTATTTTCTAGTTTGTAAAAAAGAACCACTTTTAGAAAAAAATATTCCTAAATATTTATAATTTTTAACAATCTCAATTTCATTATCATTAATAAAAAATTTCAAATTTTGTGGAAGTCTGCCATTTGCAAAAACAAGAATTTTTGTTTTATCAACATTTACCTTAACTTGCCATTTGTTACAATATATGGCAAAATTGTTTAACATATTTTGTAATTCAGTGCTACTATCCGCTAATAAAACAGTGTCATCAGCATATAACAGTAAGAAAATCTTAAGATACACATCCAGTTCATTTTCTAGGTCTGCACTTATTGACTGTAAACCTTTTGTATCTAACTCTTCTAAAAATGCTTGTAAATCGTTCAGATATACAGAAAACAGAGCAGGCGATAAATTTTCACCTTGCCGTACACCAATTTCGCAAGGGAAGAAGTCAGATTTCTCATTATTGAAAACAACACGGGATTTTATATCGTTATACATATTTTGTATAACTCGGAAAAATTTTCCGTTAATATTATTATTCAACAGTTTAAATAAAAGGAGATTTCTTTGAATAGAATCAAAAGCTCTCTGAAAATCAATGAACGCACAAAATAACTTTTTCTTCTTTAATTTCAATAGTTCGAAAAAGGCATAAATAGCAAAAATATGATCGTTTGTGTTGTATCCTGGTCTAAAACCTGCTTGGTTTTCTTCTAAAATCAAAAACTCATCTAAATGATCACAAAGTCTACTGCTTAAAATGGAAGTAAATATTTTACCTAAACTTTTTAAACCTATGCTTTGTAAAATTTTGAGGACAGGCAAATTCATAAATAATGTGGCAAGGTTAAACATGTAAGCGGGACCCCAACCCTCCCCCTAACTAACCTGGACAGGGGTATAACAGTACAACATAAGAACGAACTATAAAAATTAGTTGAAAAAGTCTTAACTTATCAGGTGGACAAAAAATATTTACAGTTTTACCAATCCAGACAAACAAAATAGGTTATATATATCTTAAATGTATAACAATGGTGTTTGATCACTGAATCCTATATAAAATTTAGACCAGTATTTTATATTACCCAGTTATGCCCAGTATTACCCACTGAAACCCAGTAAAAGCCGGCTTTTCCCAGTATTTCCCACTGGGTTGGACAATACTCATAAAACCTTGTTTTTTGCCAACCCTGTTCATTGGTCAATGTTTAGTTTCCTTGATTAATGTTAAGTTTATGTGAAAGTTGTAATATAGCTTTTTATTTAGGACTATCAACATAATATCAATTATTAGTAGTAAAAAAGGCGAGACATTTCAGTGTGTGCACTCTTGTTGTAAGATTTTATTAGAAATATATAAATGAGATAGACGTGTAATTTGATGAAAATATTAGTTGATATTGGCAAAAAGAACAGAATTTAAACGTTGTTATATAATGTCCTAATAAAATAGAAAATAACAGCATCTTTGTTTTATGCGACATCATTTTTTTTTTAATTCTTAACTTAAATTTCTTCGATTTATGTCTAACGAACCAATCTGAAGTTTAAAATGTAATCAATTATCAGACCAGTTCAAGAATATATAGAAACTGGTGGGGTTAGAATCACCATTGGTGGGGCTGGAGTTAGGGTTAAGGTTAGCTAGGTTAGGGTTAACAAAAGAAATGTTGTCACTATTTAATGCTTTTAGCATAAATATTAGTAACTTTAGATTACTAGAACCTATTTTGTTTGTAAAACTTTTCATCGTTAGTGCCAAAAACAACAGAATGATAATGCTGTTGTATAATATTCTAACAGAATTAAACATTACAATTTCCTATAACGAGACAACATTTTTTGACATAACTAAATATGAAACCAGTACAAGAGTATTAACAAAATAAAAGAAGCAGTGTCACTTTTTATTGAGATTGATATAAATATTACTCACCTGACTCTTCTAAAGCTATCAATTTAGTGAAATTACTCCTCCATATTGCCAAAAAGAACAGAATTTTAATGTCGTTGTGTAATCTCGTAATAAAATAGAAAATATAAGGGTCTTTATTTTATGCGACATCATTTTTTAAAAATTTCTTAACTTTAATTTCTTCTCATTAAAAGAGGGACGAAAGATACCAAAGGGACAGTCAAACTCATAAATCTAAAACAAACTGACAACGCCATGGCTAAAAATGAAAAAGACAAACAGAAAAACAATAGTACACATGACACAACATAGAAAACTAAAGAATAAACATTAATGTCTAACAAACCAATCTGAAGTTTAAAAAGTAATCAATTCCAGATTAGTTAAAGAATATATAGAAACAAAAGAAATTTTATACTATTTTAATGCTTTTATCAGAAATATAAGTAACTTTAGACTACTAGATCTTTCATTTTTTGTAAAAATGTTCATCCTTAGTATAAAAAATAACAGAATGATAATGCCGTTGTATAATATTCTAACAAAATTAAACATTACAATTTTCTATAATGAGGGTGCAAGAATATTAATAAAATTAAAGAAGTATTGTCTCTTTGAATTGAGATTGATATAATTATTACTCACCTTACTCTTCTAAAGCTATTGAATATAAAAAAACTTAATTGAGAAGATTTCGTATAAAATTCTAATAAAATTGAAGAAAAAAATTGCAATTCTAAACATATATTTATATAACAAAAATAAAAGAAGTATCGTCACTTGTTATTGTTATTTATGTACACCCTACTCTTATACATCTCTCTTTTTTTTGTAAAACTATTCCTCCTAAGGGAGAAAAGAACAGAATTGTAATGCTGTTGTATAGTATTTTAATAAAATGGAAAATATGGCACCTTTGTTTTATGCAACAATAATTTTTAAATTTCTAAACTTAAACTTCATAAATCCATCTAAGTTATGAAAAGTACCCAATTATCAGACTTGTTCAAATTATATAAATAATCAAAGACATATTGTCATTATTTAACGCTATCAGCATAAATATATGTAACTATAGACTATTAGAATACTTAATTTTTGCGAACTCTTACTGAAAAAAAGAACAGAATTTTAATGTTCTTGTAAAATATTCTAACAAAATTAAAAATATTGATATTTGTTTTTATAGTGAAACAACATGTTTTGCAATTTCGAAAGTAAATATTCTTCACTTTTATGTGTTACTTTCCAACATGAGGTATAAAAATGACTCAGATAACAGGAAATTACAAAAATATTAATGTAAAAAGGAAATATTGTCACTTTTAATCATTATCGACATGATGCTAACCCTAGACTTATACCGCTCTCGTTTTGTTGTTCATCCTTGAGAACAAAAAGAACATCATTTAAATGTTGTTGTATAATTTACCAGCAAGATTAGAAAAATGTTTTTGGCAAGTGACTTCAAATTATGCAATTGTAAACCTATTTTTTTTTACCTATATTTTTAAAAATCATTTCTGTGAAAAAAATAACCAAATATAAAGCAATTTCATGAATATTGATAAAATAAAATAAAAAGTATTGTTACTTTTTATCGTGATTAATATTAATATTATATATATAATTGTCCCCTAAAAATGTGATCATATATTTTAAATGTTTTGTTTTAATATTTCAGACTTACATTTGTGTTATCTGTAAAAAGGAATTTAAATCCAGATCTGGTCTTTTAAAACATAAGATATAATTTCACACAGAAAACCACCTAGGGTGCGGCTTATGCACAAAGACCTATAAGTAAAGAGATGCTCTACGACGACATGAGAGAACAGTGCATCAGGTAATTATATGGTTCAAAATCTTTAAGCAGTATCAAATATAAGTCGATTTTATATAATTGTAAGTTGTGCATACAAATGTAACAGTGAAATGGAATTACATCATACAATTGTTTCATACAAATGCAGAATAAGATTTCTGGTTTTTTTTATCGACAATGTTATTGAGAGATAGATGCAATCAGAACGATATCTTTAATAACTGTTTATTCAAGTTCAATAGTTATCAAAAGTACCAGGATTATAATTTTATACGCCAGACGCGCGTTTCAACTACATTAGACTCATCAGTGACGCTCAGATCAAAATATTTAAAAAGCCAAACAAATACAAAGTTGAAGAGCATTGAAGAGGGTTGTGAGCAATCATTTATCAAATTTCTATAATGGTTTAAATTTTATTCAGTTCTTCGACTAAGGATTTTACCTTATTGTACAGAAACGAAAATATGTGATTTACTATAAGTCATAAGTTAAAAAAAGTAGGGATCTGTAGACATTTCCATTGTTTTTGTTATAGAAAGACAGTCAAAAGACACACCAAGGTGTAGGCAAGTTTTCGTGTGATACATGCAAAAACGTTTACCGCAGAAATGAAGACTTGAAGATTCATCTTTCCAGGTACCATCAGGTAATACTATGTACACTCGATGACATACAGTTCAATATAGTAGCCAACAAAAACCCGTTAGTTTAGGTAACACAGAATATGGCACTACTTTTACAGAAAATGCGTGTACCAAGTCAGGAATATGACAGTTGTTATCCATTCGTTTGATGTGTTTGAACTTTTGATTTTGCCATTTGATTTGGGACTTTCCATTTTGAATTTTCCTCAGAGTTCAGTATTTTTGTGTTTTTACTTTTTAAACATTTCAAAATCGTATGTGCTGGCGTGTTGTTGAACATTTGTTTTTGTAAGATTCTATTAGATATATTAATTGATTACCAATACAAAAAATTTTAAGATAACAACTTATATTTCATTTTCATATTTATACAGGCTGGACCACCTTCAACTCCAGCAGTGTCACCAGCCCCAGCAGTGTCACCAACCCTAGCACTGTCACCAGCACTGTCACCAGCACCGTCTCCAGCACCGTCACCAGTACCGTCACCAGTACCGTCACCAGCACCGTCACCAACTTCAGGTGCACTTCAAGTTGTAGACTTTGAAGACATGATGGTCATAGACAATCGTCTAGATTTCATGCAAATGGAGCCAATTCGTTTTTCGTTATAACCTCCATGTTCATGCATCTACCAAAGTACCTTATTCCTTCGTGTTGTTTATACTTTAGTTTTCTATGTTGTGTCGTGTGTGCTGTTGTTTGTTTGTCTTTTTCATTTTTAGCCATGGCGTTGTCAGTTTGTTTTAGATTTATGAGTTTGACTGTCCCTTTGGTATCTTTCGTCCCTCTTTTATACAGTTTATCCGATACTTGTGTATATAATTTGTTGCTAGCTTGTGCCAAAAACATTCCAATTTTAACTTGATTTGTAGTTCAAGTGGAAATCTTCCAAGTTCCCCATACACCATAATATTTGGCGTAGACAATCACACCCCCAAAATGCCCTTACAAAACTGTAGATATATTTTTTTCAGTATTATTTTTATTTTCAAACCCCCATATTTCCGAGGAGTAGGTCAAAATAGTAACCACCGATGCATCAAATACAGTCTACCATTTATTTTTTCGCGCTTAAGAGAAGTTTCCGTTGTAATTACATAGCAAACAAAGATAAACATATGAATCTTAAATTTCATAACATAGTTTAAAAGGAACATTCTTATTAATCTTTCTCTTTAAAAAAATTACAATCTTTGTTTTTGTTAGTATATACTTGTTAGCATGTTTGATGTAAAAATGTAAATATAATTTAACTGTAGATATATATTTTTTTTCAGTATTATTTTTATTTTCAAACCCCAATATTTCCAAGGAGTAGGTCAAAATAGTAACCACCAATGCATCAAATACAGTCTACCAAATTTTTTTTCGCGCTTAAGAGAAGTTTCCGTTGTTATTACATACCAGACAAAGATAAACATATGAATCTTTAATTTCAATAATTTCATTATAGTTTAAAAGTAACATTCTTATGAAACTTTCTCTTTGAAAAAATTACAATCTTTGTTTTTGTTAGTGTATAGTTTGATGTAAAACTGTAGATATATTTTTTTTCAGTATTATTCTTATTTTCAAACCCCCATATTTCTGAGGAGTAGGTCAAAATAACCACCAATGCATCAAATACAGTCTACCACTTTTTTTTCGAGCTTAATAGAGATAGTCACTTTAATTTGTTTTATAACTTTTCCAAATCAACTTGGATTTTCATCAAACTATACAGCTATCTTAGATATATATAAAGCTTACTGAATCCCATGTCATTTTGTTTTTTGTTATATTGCTGTAAAATTTTAGAATTAAATTATCTTGGTAATAAAAAGCTAGAATTTGCAGTTCAGCCAAAATAGAGAAAGTACACTTTAATTTTTCAAATCAACTTGTATTTTCATCAAACTTTGCAGCTATTTCAGATATATATTAAGCTTACTGAATCTCAGGTCATTTTGTTTTATGTTGTATTGCTGTCAAATTTAAGAATTGAATTAATCTAGGTAAAAAAAAGCTAGGATTTGCAATTTCGCACAAAATAGAGATAGTACACTTTAATTTTTATAAAAACTTTTTCAAATCAAGTTGTATTTTTATCAAACTAATGCAGCTATCTTAGATATATATAAAGCTTACTGAATCCCAGGTCATTTTGTTTTATGTTGTATTGCTGTTAAATTTAAGAATTAATCTAGGTAACAAAACCTGGGATTTGCAATTCGCACAAAATAGAGATAGTCACTTTAATTTTTTTATAACTTTTCCAAATCAATCACAATCCAAATTAAGAGCTGTATCAAGCTTGAATGTCGTGTCCATACTTGGCCCAACCGTTCTAGGTTCAACCTCTGCGGTCGTATAAAGCTGCGCCCTGCCGAGCATCTGGTTCATGTCTTTTGTCATTTGATTTTGCCATGTGATTATGGACTTTCCGATTGGAGTTTCCTGTTAGTTAGTATTTTTTTGATTTTACTTTTTTCAAAATGATGTATGTTTTAAAAGGTTTTGTCAGAAGCATGCTCTGCAGAGTCACACGAGAATACATACTGGTGATTAACCTTTTATGTGATGTATGTAATAAAGATATTGAATTGGGTCCGTACCTACAGAGCCACAAAAGAAACAAACTTGTTATGAATGTGATAAACTTTATAAATCTGTCAACTAGTAACTCTTGCACAATAAAATTTATATGACAACTTTGACGAGTAATTAAAAAAAAGAAAAAGAATTTTGGAAAACAGACTTTGAAGAAACTTTTTAGATAAAGGCAACAGTAGTATACCGCTGTTCGAAATTCATTAATCGATAGAGAAAAAAACAAACAAATCCGGGTTACAAACAAAAACTGAGGGAAACTTATCAAACACAAGAGAACCACGACACAACAGAGACACAACACGCATAGAAACGAACTATAATGTAACAATGGCCATTATCCTGACTTGGTACAGGGCATTTTATGAAAAAAATTGGGTTGAACCGGGTTTTGTGGCATACCAAACCTCTCTGAAGTGGTGACTAGTTATAGAATAAAACGAATACATACAAAATCACAGCAGTGTTAACCAAAGTCATTGCAGCTCCCAAAGTGAAATTTAAAGGTGATTTATGTATATATAATAGAAGCTTCATGCCACTGCTGCTGGAGATTTATTTCTCCGAGGGTATCACCAGCCCAGTAGTCAGCACTTTGTGCTGACATAAATTATCATTGATATGGTTATATTTATATGTAGAACTTTTGAAAAACTAAGACTTTTTTTTACCTCGGGCATAGATTACCTTAGCTGTATTTGGCAAAACTTTTAGCAACTTTGGTCATTAATGCTCTTCAACTTTGTACTTTATTAGGCCTTTTCAACTTTTTTGGATTAGAGCGTCACTGATGAGTCTTTTGAAGATGAAACGCGCGTTTGGCGTTTATACAAAATTTAGTCCTGGAATCTATGATGAGTTTATTCACTACAACAATGTATTTTAGAAGCTTGAGTTTTGATAAGTACATGTGTAAGCCTCAAATCTATGTCCTTTCCGCAAATCTATGTCCTTTTTAATATTGCGTCATAGACGTTCCAAATCTATGTCCTTTATTTACTCAAATCTATGGCCATTTTTGGCTCACATCTATGTCCTTTCATTGACGTAAAACATAACAAAACCTCATCAAGTAAACAATGAAAAGTTAACACTTACAGGTGTAAGTACGGCCTTTAACACGGAGCATTAACTCACACTGAACAAACATCGAACAAGTGGTTTATATGACAAGAGCAAGGTTAACATTTTATCTATTAATACACATGGTTTAAAATTTCTTTGTTTTGTTTTTTAAACTGGAGGAAAATCTGTTATAAATAGTGGACTAGTTGAATATTTTCAAAAACGTCAACTAGAGATTTATCCTCTGACAATTATCGGGATATCTTTACTTACTCCTACTATTGGGGAATATTTATAATTCAAAACAAATCCAGCCACGAACAAAGGGACTGCAGTGTTTACATCTGGTTTCTGGAGAGAAGGAATGTGCCAAAACATAAAGAATGATTCTTCTCGGGGAAATATTTTCGTTATTAAAGACATTATCACAAGTTTTACATTTGAACTAAATAGATATCAGCTAAAAAGAAAGATGGCGCCCATGAAGGTTTGATGTAAATTTGTTGCACAGAGTTTTGTGTTTTTATGCATTAAGAGATATTCTTTACGTCTTTTTCTGTTACATCGATGTTACTACTAATTGATTGGAATTAATGTATTCAACAAAACAGAACTATAATTATAAAGATTGCAGTTTAAATTACGAGTTATAAAATTGACGACCGAGTGAGTAGTAATTAGCCAATGTTTACATATTGATGTACACATAAGTGTACACATAAGTGAACTTTCAAACGTTTAAATCACCTAATGAAATATGTCTCAACAACAACAACCAGTTTCATTTCTACTGTTAAAGTTGATAAACTGTCAGCCAAAAACACCAATAATGCCGAGGAATCAGCATTTTTAGAGAAAACAGGAGATAAACATAATATCACAAATCCAGCCAAGCGTCTCCACTCTTGCCTCTCCAGTTCCTCGGACCATAGCATTTGTATAGAAAACGAACTTGATGAAATCAAGCAGTCCCTGAAAAATGTCCCGAAAAAATCTGACCTGACAGAGATTGTCACAGAGATATTTAAACATTTGTCCGAAAACCTGAAAAAACAAATTAAAAAAGAGATAATGACGGAAGTCAAGTCAGAAGTCGATAAATTGAAAACCAATTACGATTCCAAAATATCTCATCTACATGACAAATTAAACACTATTGAGTTTGAAAATGGGAATCTGCTGGAAAAAAATGCTAGTCTGCATTCAGATCTTAGAAAAATGAGGGATGTCGTTGATGAAAACAACAGGAAAGCAACTGAAAGTGTTCGGCTTGGTAACTGGAACGAACAATACTCACGTAAGAAAAATGTGAAAATATACCAATTGCCAGAAAATCGAAATGAAGACCTACCACATTCTCTTCTTAACGAACTAAAGAACAAAGTCAAATTAGATATCAACCCGTCAGAAATAGTTGCAATGCACAGAATACCAGGGAAAGAAGGGAGTCCAAGACCAATTCTCATAAAATTTCTTAGAATGGATACCAAAATTACACTTCTGCGTAAAAAAAAGAGTATAAACGAAGCACTCAAAGTTAGAATTGGTGATGATATTACAAAACTCAACCAGGGTCTCCTAAATAGACTGTACCAACATGAAAATATTATAAGCTCGTGGTATTTTAATGGTCATGTATATGGATCAGACGAGGACGGAACTAGACATCGGTTCGAAATATTTGACGACATAGCCAAAAAACTGAAAAAATAAAATGTGTGTAAATCACTTTGAACAATAACATGCTTTCAATATTTGTTTCAAATATGTGTTTTTATATAATTCCTGTTCATTTATCATTATTTTTTGTTTATATCACAAATGTGAACCTTGGGTTGACATTCTGTCTCTTTGTCTCTCATACCACTCAAAAGTATTTTTATTTCATACTTATTTTCCGGAAAATATACGTTTCCCACGTATTTGGTTTAATTTTTGAAAACTCATATTTCCGGTTTGCTTGCAGATTTGTAAACATAAAATTTTTATTATTTATATCCATAGGTAACTAGTTTTACACATGAGATTTACACAAAAACAACTGACAAATGGTTGCAATAGTAAAGGGTGTCCCATACATTTATTATCATAACTATAGTATTACCAGAATCTAAAACATAGAGAATATAAATTATGTTTCTCACTTCTACACTCGTAAATTGAAATTTAAGTCGAGTTTACAAATTTCTGTCTAGCATATTCTATAGATTAGTCTAGTCAATATCACTGCGCATTATTCAATTTTTGTCTGAAATGCAAGCTAAATAGTATCCTACTTTTACTTATTTATTTTTCTTTTGTTTTGTTTTGTTTTGTTTTCTAGATTTCACAGTCTCACAATTTACAATTACTGCCCACATCTTTGTAACTGTAAAACAAAGATTATTGCATGAACACAGACCTTGCTAAAAAAAAATCAACAGTATCACAATATAAGTGATAATTGATATCGTTAACATTTGTTATTTATCAATGTTTTCCTATTGTATATATGTTATGTACATGTATGTTTTGTGTTGTACTTTATCTCGTCTAGTTTTGAGTGTCCTGTTAATCAATGCATATGCCAGCTTTTGGTTTCGAAGGTCTGTCCAAAGTGTACATCATGTGCTTATGTTTCACTATATATTCATTATAAGTTTTGATAGTTTTGACTGATCAATGTTTTTAACATTAATCTGTAAATTTGTAAACTATAATATTAATCACAAAATAATCCTCCCTATAATCATAAAAAATGTTTTTTTCCTCAGTAATATTATACAGTTTTTGTTACTGGTTGCTGGAATTGAGCAAAATCCAGGTCCAGATCAGAGTAACAAAAAGAATTTGAAAATAGTACACAATAATGTGTGTAGCTTACTTCCTAAGTTAGATCTCATTAACAATGAACTACATGAGTATGACATTATTTGTATATCAGAATCTCATCTTGACAAGTCAATTACCGATGACCAAATTAAATTAAATGGGTTTCATAAGCCTATTAGGTTAGATAGAAATAGACATGGTGGAGGTGTGACCATTTATGTGAAAAATAGTCTACATTTTATTATACAGAATGACATATCTGTAAGCAATCTTGAGTTGCTTTGGGTTGAAGTGAGGAATTATAGTAATGAAAAATTTTTAGTTGGTGTTTTATACCGGCCTCCTAACTCTAATTCTAATATATGGGACTTATTTAATGAGTCAGTAGATAAAGCACTTGATTGTAATTTGCCAATTTTCCTTTGTGGTGATTTCAATTGTGATATGATGTCAAACACAAGTAACTCTTTTAAAAAGTTACTTAACCGTTTAAACTTAGAAAATGTTGTTTGGGAGCCTACCAACTTTACAACCCAAACTGGAACTTGTATTGATTTATGTGTGACTAATCGCAAGAACTTAATTAAATCAGTAACTGTTCTTACACCGATATGCAGTTCTCATTCTCCTGTTTCAGTCGAAATTTCATTTAAAACTTTTAAACAACACTCGTTTAAAAGACAAATTCGTGATTTTAAGCGTGCAGATTATGAAGGTCTTAAAAACCAGTTGAATGATACTGACTGGGATGATGTTGTTTTTAATTCAAATAATATAAATGATGTTTATATGAACTTTGTCAGAACATTAGAAAGTACTGTAAATAGATATATACCTACTAAAACTATTACAGTAAGACCAAATGATAAACCTTTTATGAACAACTTAATAAGAAACAAGATAAGACATCGTAATAGAATTCACCACAAAGCGAAAACCTCAAATAATCCAGATCACTGGAAAAAATTTAGAGAAATTCGTAATGAAATTATCAGCTTAGTTAGAAAGGCAAAAGAAGATTATAAGTGCAAACTGACATCTCAACTTATTGACAAAAATATTCCTCCTGGTAAATGGTGGCGCATTGCCAAGTCTGTATCAAATTTTACTAAAAATAGAGAGTCCCCCCCTTTTTTGGAACATGATGGCCAAATTTTTATTCATCCATTGGACAAATCAGAGATCCTGAACAATCATTTTGCTAATATAGCTAATATTGATACAGAACCAGAAATTCCGGATAATAACGAGCCTCCTCCATGTCATTTAAATAAATTTGTCATCACTGAGAAAGAAATTTTAGATCAGTTAAAAATCTTGAATGTTAACAAACCAGCTGGACCTGACGGTATCAGTCCTAGAATTTTAAAAGAGGTTGCTAGCTTTATTTCTAAACCATTAACTAAGTTATTTAATATGTCTCTATCATTCAAACAGGTTCCACTGTTATGGAAAATTGCACATGTTAATCCTATTTTTAAAGGAAAAGGTAGTCCACATTCAGCTCTAAACTATCGTCCAATATCTGTTACTAGTATTGTTTGTAAGATTATGGAAAAAGTTCTATTTAAACATTTATATAATTATATGAGAAGTAACAACCTTTTGTCAAAGTTTCAATCTGGATTCCAGCCAGGTGACTCTACTGTTAATCAGTTAATTGAAATATATCATAAAATTATTAGTAATATGGATAGTGGGAGGGATGTAAGGTTTGTATTTTGTGATGTATCTAGAGCTTTCGATAAAGTTTGGCATAAAGGACTTTTATTTAAACTCAAACAATCTGGCATAAATGATCAGCTCTTATCTTGGATAGAAAGCTATCTTTCAGATCGTCAACAAAAGGTCGTTTCAGAAGGTTTTTCGTCAACTCTAAAAAGTATACATGCAGGTGTCCCCCAGGGATCAGTTTTAGGACCCTTTCTGTTTCTTATTTATATAAATGATATAGTAAATGATATTTCTAATGATATTAGACTTTTTGCAGATGACACCTCTTTATTTGTTATAGTAGATGATGATCCTGCTGTAGCAGCTGCTTCTTTGACTGATGACTTGGATGTTATCTCAAATTGGGCAAAATCATGGGCTGTTCAATTTAACTCTAAGAAAACCAAAAATATTGTATTTACAAGAAGGGAAAGAGAACACCCACCTGTATTTTTTGGCATAAATGGGGAAGAGGTAGAGAAAATAAATATTCACTGTCATCTTGGGATAACATTTCAGTCATCAGCTTCATGGAACTCACATATTGATATTATTTATAAAAAAGCATGCTCTCGTCTATCCGTGCTTCGTCAAGTTAAGCATTTATTAGATAGGAGTTCACTTATACGTATTTATTATGCTTTTGTTAGACCTATATTAGAGTATGGGGATGTTGTATGGGGCAATTGCTCCCAGCACGAGTCTGAGCTTCTTGAAAATATTCAGATAGAAGCCGCTAGAATAATTACAGGTTTACGACGTAATTCCTCCAGACAAAAACTTTATATTGAATTAGGTTTAGAAACTCTGGAGAATAGACGTAATAAACATAAGCTTGTACTATTCTATAAAATATTAAATGGGATGACACCTGCATACTTATATGAGTTAGTCCAGCCATATCTTCCCAGACAAACCCCTTATACTTTGAGGAATGAAAATAACACTTTTCATCCGCCTCTTGCTAGAACTAGCTCTTATTTCAATAGTTTCATTCCTTCCACTATAAGACTTTGGAACAGTCTTCCTTTGAGTTTACAAAACTCCCCAAGTTTGGGTATATTTAGAAGTGGACTGGAACAGTTTTATAGGACTGATGATATATTTAAACCCTTCAACTATGGGATAAGGAAACTTAATATAAGTCATTGTCAACTCAGAAATAATGCTAGCAACCTAAAATCTCATCTGTTTAATCAATTCTTATCCGAGAACACTTTTTGTGCAAACTGTAATCACCCTGTTGAGGATAACAAACATTTCTTTTTCATTTGCCCTAAGAACAATGATGTAAGACAGATCCTTCTTGATTCCATTAACTCCATTGCTGATAATGTTGATATAAATATTGAATTATTACTTTTTGGAAACAGATTATTTTCATATGATATGAATATTGCTATTTTTAAATCTGTTCATAAATATATCAGTGACACTCAACGTTTTGTTTGAAACTAACTTAGTTTTTGTTTCATTTAGTTTTATTTTTTATTTTTTTTTTCCTCCACTTAAACATTAATTCATTTAATCCACTAAGCAAGCTTAGTGTCTCTTTCAAGCCATATATATATATTTCTAATGACTTATAAAGGATATTTACATGTTTCAAGGTTCTTAAATACATGATGAGTAATTGCCTATATACTTAAATATACTTTGCATTTAGTAAGTAACACTGTAAACATATATTTGCTCGTGTGTGCTCATAAGTAGCATGCATGTTCCACTACATGTATATTGCATTATTTTAATACAGTTGTTATAATTGAATTATACCTTGAACATGTAATATGGAGAGAGCTTTTATAGGCTGTGCCTGTTGCTCAATCCTTTTCATATCTTAATGAATAAAATATGTTTAAATCAAATCAAATATCAGCTAAGACCAAACAATTGATATATGTTCTATTGTAATTCACAAATATTTCAATTAAGAATATGAAGAACGCTTTATTTTTATCAATTTAGAATGATTTTTTTTATACTAGTATTCAAGGAAAAACATAGATAAAATGGTATAAAGGTCAATGAAACAGCGATATGAACAAATTCATAAGACAAAACGAAGTACGTTGAAGTTGCAAACAAATATTCATTCTTTGTTGTCTTTTTTAGTAAAATAAATATGTGTAGTTTCATTCTTAAAGACGGCATACAATAATAACCCACGCATATAAAGATTTTAACCACAAACATGGAAAAATGACTTATTAAAACAAAAAGCATATAAGACCGTACTTATATACGCATACTATACTTCAGCTCTTGCACTTGCATGGAGAACACACTCCAACTTAATATTGAATTATGGGAAATTACTTAATAAAATAAAAAAACATATAAGGCTGAACTTATTGGGCAGGCATAAATTTTCGCATGGCGAAACAAATTGGAAAAAACATTACACAGATTTGAGACCTGATCTTTTTAACGGACACAGATTTGCGAATGATGTCACGATTGAAAATCGGACACAGATTTGAGGCCGAATCTTTTTACGGACATATATTAGCGATTGACGTCACGATGGGGCATAGATTTGAGAAACTGACACAGATTTGAGGTCGTACACAGATCTGAGGTTTACACATGTATCAGAGTAATGTATGATAAAAAGCCAGAATAAAAATGATTAAGCACCATCGATTGATAATGAATAGCTTGACAACAGTTTCCAGACTAAAATTATCTTCCTTAGACCAAATATTGAAATTATTTTTGTTTTACTATAAACATTTGAAAAAGGCATACACATTTAAGAGGAAACAATTAAAGAAAATTTATTAAAAAAAAAAAAATTAAAAACCTTCCTATAAAAAAAAGTACAGAATTTTGGAATATTATAAAAGGCCGTGAAATTCATGTAATTCATTGTAACCACAATAAAGATGTTTGTGTAGTAAGGCAGATAATATGTAAATTCCTTGTAATAACTTAGTCCGAGATTATTCTGACGTCCAACGGCTGTTTTGACACAAGCTGGGCCGTGTGACGTCAGAGCTCGTCCCATCGCAAAATGTCGATATTTGTGCTTCGTCGCTTCTGGTGCTAACAGACGGCATTGGAATTATATAAATCGGGTATCAGTTTGTTCGTTTTCATTTATCTCTTCATTTATGTAAGTTTCTCCTACCTGCCACCCTTTATTTTCTCATATTTAGACAGTTTTCACAGTGACCCACCGATTCTAGTGATAACTAAGATATATATGATAATATATGCGGCTTAACTCAGCCATGGTATAAGTGATGATAATTGTTCACTGTAATGAAATGTTATAATTAAGATATATATGATAATATATGGGACTTAACTCCGCCATGGTATAAGTGATGATAATTGTTCACTGTATTGAATTGTAATGATTAAGATATATATGATAATATATGGGACTTAACTCCGCCATGGTATAAGTGATGATAATTGTTCACTGTATAATATTGTTGTTTACATTATTTCGTTCTGTTTTGTAAACCCATAAATGTATAAGTTCATTTTTAACAGACACATTATAAATACTGGTTATAAACCTTTTCGATGTTATATGTATGTTTTAAAAGATTTTGTCAGAATCAGGCTCTAAAGAGACACATGCGAATACAAACTGGTGATGAACCTTTTTATTGTGATGTTTGTTTTAAAGGATTTGTCGGAATCAGGCTCTTTAAAGGCACATAAGAGTATATACTGGTGATAAATCTTTTCGGTGTAATATGTATGTTTTAAAAAAAAATGCAGCATTAGAATCTGAATAAAGGCAACAGTAGTATACCGCTGTTCGTTATTCGTAAATCGATTGAGAAAAAAAATCCGGGTTACAAACTACAACTGAGGGAAACACATCAAATATAAGAGGAGATTTTCGACACAACAGAAACACAGCATTGAAATGTATCACACAGAGAAACGAAGGGTTAGCATATCCTGCTAAATAGACACATGAAAATACATCCTGGTGATAAACCTTTTTCATCTGATGTATGTTCTAAGGACTTTGTCAGAATCAGGACATTAAAAGACACGTAAGAGTACATACTGGTGATCAACCTTTTCGGTGTAATATGTATGTTTTAAAATATTTTTTCTGCATTAGGCTCTAAAGAAACAAACATGAAAATTCATACTGGTACTGGTTACTGTACACTATTTACATTGTACATCATACTTTTGACGATACAATTTGGCTTAATGTCAATATAGAGTTGTCTCATTGGCACTCACACCACATCTTCCTATATCTATTTAATGTCATTATAAGGCCGTGTTCACATCAAACGCTGTGTACAGTAAACATGTTTACATTTGGTTTAATGTATATGTAATGCACACTAGTTTCACATTAAATTTGTTCACATCTGTATATAAGTTTTGTTCACACTTGTAAACTATATGTCATTTAAATGTTCATTACGTAGAACAGAATTCAAATTTTCGAAAAACTTTTCTAGCAGTTAGGGAACTACCATTTAACTTTAAAAATAGGGGGGGTGATTTTACCACAATTTGATTTTTAAAAAATCGGGTCATACGGATGATTAGAATGAACAAATGTTCTGAATCCAAAGTTTGCCCATACATTATAGTGTCAAATATTGAATTGGAACCATAGAAAAAATAAATATATTCAAACTTTCGCCCGTTATTTTAACGGACTTGAGATACTGCACAAACAAACAATTAGCTTCACCCTTTTTCAGTAATGCATTGATGAGTGAATCGTTGTTTGAGTAAATACCAGTGGCAAATATTTCTGTCAGTGTGTACGTCCAGTCGATTCGGGAAGACCTTTTCAAATGAATTATGTGTTCGGCAATGATGATGGATGAGTCTTGTTTGAATTGATAAGGGGTTATTAAGGCTACGTAAATTTTTTTTATAACAAATAAATATCAAGTTTAGACAAATATTTCTGCAAAGAACTTTATTAATAAGTGTTATAAGTATCAATTTTATATAAAAATCGCTTCTTTTTTAAATATACATGGGGAAATTAAAGTTATGAATGCCTAGTTTTGTGTACACTTAACCTACACAAGGCCTACATCGACTATCGACTGCATGTAGACAAAACATGATTTACACTACATGTAAACATTTAATTTTATCAATGAGAACGTAATGATGTTTAGTTTATGTGTGAGTTACACTAACATAACACAGAGTTTAGGTCAATGTGAACACGGCCTAAGCTGCATCAACACTTTAAATACTGTAAAATCTTGAATATTTATCTAAAGATATCACTGTTTAAAAGGAGACAACCATTAATCACTTAAGGGTTTATATAAAGTTATGAGAAATGCAACAGTTTAGAGGGTTGCTGCTTACAAGGAAGCTATTAAACCAAGAGTTCCAAATGGTGAAGTTGAAAACATCCCTTCGTAAATTTTACGGACGCCATCACGAGTTGGTTGACCGCTATGGAATAACCGTTTCACAAATGATATCGGATATGTTCCTTATGTCGTAACTACAATCCCCTTCCCTTTCATGAATGTGACCTACCGAATTAGACTATTTACCGGATTTGTAATCACATAAGCAACACGACGGGTACCACATGTGGAGCAGGATCTGCTTATCCTTCCGGAGCACCTGAGATCACCCCTAGTTTTTGGTGGGGTTTGTGTTGTTTATTTTTTAGTTTTCTATGTTGTGTAATGTTTACTATTGTTTTTCTGTTTGTCTTTTTCATTTTTAACCATGGCGTTGTCAGTTACTTTTTAGATTTATGACTTTGATTGTCCCTTTGGTATCTTCCGTCCCCTTTTTTATACCCTTCACAATGGAGATAAAGATATGGGAGAGTGTGGAGGTGTCACAAAACATGTTTAACCGGCCGCATTTTTGCACCTGTTCAAGAGCCTCTGGTCTTTATTAGGATTGCATATTTTTTTTAATTTTCGTTCCATTATATGTTTAGGAGCTAAATGATTTTTGCAGAACTAGTACACAATTGTATTAAGGGGCCAGCTGAGGACCACCTTACTTCGTTGGAGTCCCATTAGTGGCCTTCGGCTGTTATCTGCACTTTGGTCGGGAACTTTGTTGTGTCTAAGACATATTCCCTATTTTAAGGGGAAATGATTGTAACCCTTGGCTAGCAAAGATTAGAGGATACTGTGTCGTATTCCTTGGCTAGCGCAGATGAGAGAGTTAACACCCTTAGGGTATTCAAATTTATTGACATTAGATTAATAATAGTACGAATGTGATGAAATGAGCTTTTCAACATAAATATCTTTTTCTTTGGCTATAATATATTTTTTAGTCTAGAAGACATCTAATTAACTATTTAGGTGATCTCCGAAGACTACCGAGGATTATATAACCCGATATAAACATAGATACAGATATGAATAGATAATGAAATTGTGCATTTTAATCATCGTTTTATCCTGATCTCATCTTACCCATGTCAAGAGGTTGAGGTAAAGGTCCTTCGAATACGAATTCAATACGATCGAATTATGCACCTGCATGTGAATAATTCATCATCGATTTTTCTTAGCTTATTTTGACAACATTGAACCAAACTGGGTGCTATTAATATTTCACTATTTCACTTTCGTTAATAATTGAACAAAACAAAACATATCTTATTTTGTTTATATCTCGTACCTAATGCTCCTTTAACATGATTAGAAAATATTTGAGATAAGAATCAGATCTAGTTTATTTACATGGGACAAAAGTATTCTGAAATCATAAAGTTTAAACTCATATTATCAGAACAGGCTGTTCCTGCTGTTTCTCACCTAAAGCTTCTGAGAGGTTTCAACAAATAAACCAAAAGTATATCATACAATGAGAAATACTAACTCTTAAATATTTGATATTAATTCAATAAATATAACAACAATACGTAATAAATAAGAGATTCTGGTTTTAACTGCAACTTTTACAAACAAATTAAATTCAAGCTATTACGAACAGGAAATATGATAATATAATACCGAAACTTAAACCGAGAGATGATAAAGGGAAAGAAAGAAGCCTTTTGATATTGATGTCAATAGATATGTAAAATAAATATTTTCCATGTTTTGTAAGTTGAGTTTTTTTGATTGCTTGATTGATATGAAACTTTTACAGATGGAAGATACGGAAGAGGAAAAATTAAGCATATTTATTTTAGAATAAATGGGCCAAAGGCCACAGTATGTTTCAAGAAAAAACCTGTTAACTTTGTTTTGAGATGGTATTCCACTTTAAATTGTTACACGTGTATACATGCTAATATAGGTTGGAAAAATGACAAAAACATATCTTTCCGCAGAGCACCTTGATCACTCCAACTTAGTGTGTTCCTATGTTTTGTTAAGGTACTGTTGTTTGACTGTTTGTACTTTTTTGGACATGAACAATAATTATAAGTTAATTTTTATAAATTTCCTGTTTACAAAACTTTCCATATTTTCTTATCCAAGGAATATGTTACGTTAGCCGTATTTGATACAACTTTTTTGGAATTTTTGGGTCCTCAATGCTCTTCAACTTTGTATTTGTTTGGCTTTTAACTTCTGTAATTAACACTATAGTTAGATGTTTTGTACAAGTTCTTTCCTGTTAGAGGTACATACATGATCTTTGAAAAAAAGAGCTAGCAAAAATAGCAAATGTATGAGAAATAGTGACATATCCATTTGCTTTTAACATCCAATCTGGTTCAATTTTGAAAAATTAACATTGAATCTGTAGGCAGGTGACCGTCAGCTAGAGATAGTTTACGCATGAATTGGGCGTGAACAAGTCTAAAAGTAGCAAAAATAAAACTGTGTTATAAAAGAATTAAATTAGTTGTGAATAATAATAATCATTTCATATTTGTCATTTTCATAAAAAAACTTTATAAGACAAAAAAATCGGCAATAGTTTCAAATTGATGTTATTGGAATCATCAGCTCAGTTTGACTTGTAGTAGACAGATTATTTAAGAAAAAGAAGGAAAAAAACCAAAACGGAAAGGAAAATTATTATTTTTGATTTTATACTAGCTAAAACTTTTATGGTCAACGATTAACTGCATCACGATGAAGATAACATTAAATGTTATTACAAAAAACTTCCCTGATACAATTAGACAGAGATGAGAATCTACAAACTAGGTTTCAGATTAATTTCCTGTGTAATTTAATAGATCACATCAGAAAATGTACAAAATGAAACCACATTGTTATATTACAAAGTATATTTTTCTTTAACATTTGACGAGGATTCTTATGTATAAACATGATAAAGAAGAAAATAGGAAGTGCATCTGATAAACCATGACGTACGAAAAAAATATCGAACTTCAAAGACACTCTAAAACGGAAAGTCCGTCAAATGGCAAAATCAAACTTAAAACACAACAAACGAATCAAATACAATTGTCATATTCTTGATTTAATACCGGCATTTCCTTATTAAGATAATGATAACACCTGATTTTAGAGCTAGCTTAACCTCTCACTTGTATGATAGTCGCTTAGAATTTCAAAATATTGAAAACAAGGTAAGAGCAAAACAAATGGACATAATAATATGTAAAAATGTCAACAATTGGAGTATCACGCTTGCATCAAACCATTGATGTGATATGCATTACAATAAAGCGGATGTTCAAATATTCTATGTATATCATAACCTAATCCGGATGGATGTCTTTTATTTTATGTCTCGTTTGGTTGAGAGAGACACACATAGTTATTACTGAGCAAATTAAATTAAAAAATGATAATTTTCTGTATATTTTTAAACACGAAAATGAAAAATCCCGATTTATTCTGAATGTATTATCTACAAGTCACTTTCGTTTACATTTCATTTAAAAATCGAAAGTGAACGATATCAATCTCGATCAATTTAGAATTTATTAGAATAGTTCCAATTAGAATTTGTACAAATCCTTTGTTCTAACTTTATACCTGTCCAATGAATTCCAAACATCGATTCAAAAAAAGTAAAATCACAAAAATACTGAACTTAGAGGAAAATCAATTCGGAAAGTCCATAATCACATGGCGAAATCAAACGTTTTTTGCAGTGTACTAGTCTTACAAAGTTCAACAAGCTCATTTAGTGATTCCTGGTTTAAAAAAAAAGGTTGAACTTTTGTCGATCTGGAATATCCCCTGAAACTAATTGAAGTGACTCTTCGAACTAGATTTTCAGATAGTATAGCCTAATCTGTATATTCAATTGCCACATTAGTTAAATCATACAATTACTGCCTGGTAAATTTATGTCTTAGTCCTTCAAAGTCTGACAAAAATGTATAGCTAGTAAACACCCTTGGACCCTTGCTGTTAGCCAAAATTATGTTGATTTTCAGTTCGCGCAAAGGTGACTAAAGCCCTCAAAACCGTAGTTTTCACCCTGCCTGTATCGGACATTGTACTTCACTTTATAATGTTAGAGTGTTCCTGGTGAAGGTTAATCCAGAAAAGAGATTCAAACGAATGCATTTAACAAAGAGTTTTTTTTACTTGTTTTTTCCGATCCACAAAATAAAAAAAGGAAGGAAATCATAATACACATCTTTTTAATTTCTGAAAACAGTCTTATTCTAGCCATAAAACCAGGTTCAACCCACCATTTTTTTTTAAATGTCGAATACCAAGTCAGAAATATGGCAGTTGTTATCAAATAGATTGTTTCTATGTATAATGCATTGGCGTTTGTTTTTGTTGCACTTCAGTCTTAACGTTGATTTTCTCTTTTATTTGATGTGTTTCCTCGGTTTTAGTTTGTAACCCGGATTTGTTTTCTCTCATTCGATTCATGACCTTTGAACAGCGGTATACATTGTATACTACTGTTGCCTTTATTTACAATAACTTGAAACATGTCAAACATGCACCTGTCTATTAACGACGATTACTTTGAAGAAATCATTGCGGAACATGTCGTTCGACTTTCATGGAGTTTCAAAATATGGATGACGATTGCCCAGCGGCAAATTGGGCAATTCAAAGAAACATCTTTGATATTTGCAAAATGAATAAAAAGCGCACAACAATAATTCATCTGATGTATTTCTGACTGCAACATTTTGTGTTAAGCATATTTTTTGTCTTCCTTATAGCGTATTTTTATTAACGTGGTTTTGTTAGCGGGAATAAATCTATGGATCATTAAAGCAAGGTTTAATCAAATAAGATAAAACAAATTATAATCATGATAATATTAAAAATAAGAATGGACATTGAAGAAATGGCAAAAGCTGACCCCTTTGACTTTTGCTGTTTACAATAGCGATAAACAGCGACTGGCATGGTGTATGACTGTGGTGCAGAATACTGATTGCAGAGCTAGTTTTAAGATCGTTCGGATTATTTGATAAACATCGACTGGTATGGTGTATGACTGTGGTGCATAATACTGATCACAGAACTAGTTCTAAGATGTTTTTGATTATTTTTATCATTATTCCTCAATAAGCAAACGATTCATTGTCTCAAGCTCATGTGCTCGTATTAAAATTTATAAGAAAACCAAGTGTTTATTTTTCATTAGCTTAACAATTTTAATTTACACCATCGTGCGAAATGACTGGAGTCATTTGAAAAATAAGCAAACATTTTCTCTCCTATTCGTTCCTTAGCTCGACAAACTACTTCATCCGGCTCATAAGTTTGTAACTCACCACTGGAGTAATCAAATACTGATACTGATCCATTAAATGGAACTTTCAAAATATCACTTTGTATTATTTTCTGCGTGAACGGTCCCTTGAATGCATAATGGGCAATCTCGCACTTAATATATTTTTCTTTACGTTTGATGACGTCAAGAACCACTGAACAGTGTTGAAGTTGCCAATATCTTCTCAGAATTATGTCTCCTTTTTGTATGTCGTCCTGTTTCAGAACTTTCTTTCTTGTAATCCCAAGCATTTTCTCATTTCTCTCAAAGCACATTTTACAAAGCATACCATGTTCATATTCGATCTGGTTTCTTAATAGTTCGTCACTTAGGCCACGGAATCCTTTGTGTAACTTAAAAAATATTTTACGAACAACTTTATATTTTCTTATTTGAATACTGAGTCTTCTTCCAGTTACGCACCAAGAAGCAAAGTGTTCGCAATTATTATCAAAAATGGCATACCGAAATTCCTCCTGGGCACCACGTAAAGCAGCAATTGCTCGTTTAACTACTTCTCTTGGAGATCTCGGTTTGATACTTCCCCAATATTTACAAATCATTACTATGTCCGTTTTTAAATTGACAGTTTCTATTTTCTGTTTTAATTTTGCTAATGTTCCTCCCGTATGAAGTAAACTATCCCTTATTGTCTGATGAATCAATTCCAAACGAATCTCCTGACTGTTATCATCCTCTGGTGGAATTATTCTTATTACAATTGCATGATGGTCATAAAAACTCCTTGGAAGAATAATATGGTCGCCTTGGTTGATCTCCTGCCAGGTTTTAACTTGTACTGGTTTAATACAATCCATACAACTTCCAACAGCCTCGCTCCCATCATGTTTTAGCGATTGCAAAGATGTTTGTAAATCGTTTGAATTAGGAACAGTATCGGAATCGCCACAGGACAATCTCTCTTGTTTTGATTCTATCTCATCATCGATCGTTTTTCCAAATAAATAATTCATTGTGCTCATCTTGTGAATTGATTCTGAAGGAGATTCAATACTTATGTAAAATGTTGAGTTTCCTATACTTATGCCGTTTTCAGCAATATCATCAACGCCCAAATCAGTTACCAGTGTCGTCTGCGAGTTGTGTCTTGATATAACATCAACCTCTTCACTTATCGAGTCTAAATCCAATGGTCTCACTTCTAATGATTTTGTTTTTGTCCATTTAGCAATAGTGATGTGTGACGGGGCTCTTTGCATTATCGGAGAAACTTCTAACATTGAACTCTCTGTTGGTGGATATATAAAATTCAATTCGTCTGGCGATTTGTCTGTTTTGATATCCATATGATCCATGTGATATCTTTTAATTGTTTCGGTTTTTTGACAAACTTCGTTGTCATTTGATTGAGTTCCATTACTGGCGGCATTATATGATTCTTGTGTACTTTCTTGTTGATTGTCATTTGACTGAGTTCCATTACTGGTGGCATTAAATGATTCTCGCGTTCTTTGTTGTCGATTTTCAATTTCCATAAATATGTCAGATTCAGACTCATCATCTTTATTTAAAAAGACTTTGACACGTGACTGCTTTACAGAAGCGTCGACATGTGTTTCGCCATTCCAACATTTAACCAAATAGAGATGTTCATCTTCGGAGTCTTTCGGGTTAGTAATAGTCTGTTGTGAGATGTTTGTTGCCAAGTCGCTAGTTAGATCTTCGGAGTCTATCGGGTTAGTAATAGTCTGTTGTGAGATGTTTGTTGCCAAGTCGCTAGTTAGATCTTCGGAGTCTATCGGGTTAGTAATAGTCTGTTGTGAGATGTTTGTTGCCAAGTCGCTAGTTAGATATTCGGAGTCTATCGGGTTAGTAATAGTCTGTTGTGAGATGTTTGTTGCCAAGTCGCTAGTTAGATCTTCGGAGTCTATCGGGTTAGTAATAGTCTGTTGTGAGATGTTTGTTGCCAAGTCGCTAGTTAGATCTTCGGAGTCTATCGGGTAAGTAATAGTCTGTTGTGAGATGTTTGTTGCCAAGTCGCTAGTTAGATCTTCGGAGTCTATCGGGTAAGTAATAGTCTGTTGTGAGATGTTTGTTGCCAAGTCGCTAGTTAGATCTTCGGAGTCTATCGGGTAAGTAATAGTCTGTTGTGAGATGTTTGTTGCAAAGTCGCTAGTTAGATCTTCGGAGTCTATCGGGTTAGTAATAGTCTGTTGTGAGATGTTTGTTGCCAAGTCGCTAGTTTGATCTTCGGAGTCTAACGGGTTAGAAAGGTTAGTAATAGTTTGTTGCGAGATTTTTGTTGTCATGTCGCTAGTTTGATCTTCAGTAGTATAACCCGATTGTTTTTCACTTTCACTTGTGTCTTTCATTTGATTTATTTCGACAGAAGTGTCTTCCGATTTATTTCTATCCTCCATGGTATTCCCCGTATTAATATCTTTCAGACGATCGACCTCTTTTATACCTACTCCTGTATTTCACAATGGTCCATACTTATCTAGACATTTCTTTCGAGAATCTGCCAGTAAAATATTTGATATTTTTGCAGTTCAGGTATAGATCTTTTCACTGAAAAAAAACCACATTTCATATATATATGTATTGCTTAGTATCTGTTTTTATGTAAATGTCTATTGTTCAAATGTTTTCGTTTTATGAGCTTGAATTGTCTTACACCTCTTTATTACGGTATTTCCTCCATTTAAATCCTCGCAACAAACATCAAACATACTTAATATATATGACCAATATGTATTTTTTCGTAATTTCACTGTTTCAATCGTCCACGTTTGAAAACATGGGTCACTAAATTAAATATGATGGAAAAGAAGAGTGTGGTACTGCTCACTTATATATCATATAACCCACTCCTGCTTACTTAAATAATGTATACCCCACTCCTGCTAAAAGAGGGACGAAAAATACCAAAGGAACAGTCAAACTCATAAATCTAAAACAAACTGACAACGCCATGGCTAAAAATGAAAAAGACAAACAAACAACAACACACGACACAACATAGAAAACTAAAGAATAAACAACACGAACCCCACCAAAAAACTAGGGCTAACTTATATAATGTATCCCCCGCTCCTGCTCACTTATATAATGTATCCCCTACTTCTGCTCACTTGTATAATGTATCCCCCGCTCCTGCTCACTTATATAATGTATATCCCACTCCTGCTTACTTATATAATGTATCCCCCACTCCTGCTCTCTTATATGATGTATACTCCACTCCTGCCCATTTATGTAATGTATCCCCACTCCTGCTCACTTATATAATGTATACCCCACTCCTGCTCACTTATGTAATGTATACCTCTCTCCTGCTATCTTATATATCCCGCTACTACTCACTTTATAATGTATACCCTGCTCCTGCTATCTTATATAATGTTAACCCTCTTCCTGCTCACTTAAATAATGTATAACCCACTCCTGCTCACTTATGCATTTCCTTTTTGTTCAGTATAGTTTCAAAGCATAAACAGTGTATACATTATATAGGTGAGCAGGAGAGGATATACATTATATAAGTGAGCAGCAGAGGGTGTACATTATATGAGTAAGCAGGAGGGGGTATACATTATATAGGTGAGCAGGAGAGGATATACATTATATAAGTGAGCAGCAGAGGGTATACATTATATAAGTGAGCAGGAGTGGGGTCTACATTATATAAGTAAGCAGGAGCGGTGTATACATTATATAAGTGAGCAGGAGACGGTATTCATAATATAAGTGATCAGAAGAGACATGGTAAGAAATATGAAGAAGCTATGATTTTTAGTTGCTGCGGAAAATATGACAAAATATCTTAGACTCGCATTATTTCATAGAAAATAGTATATACTCTGCTAACATAAGAGTCGGATCTGAAAAGAGATCGAAACCAGATATGGGACTTGTTAATCGAAGCTATCCTAGCACCTGTCCTGATCTATCTTAGGTCAAAATCAGGATTATGTTAGGACGGACTTACGACGTGTTTGAGCATGCACATCAAAGCTGAGAACTATGATATCTATGATGGCCTTACCGCTGTCCTACTAGTAAAAGAAATAGGAAATCAAGAATAAAAATATATCAAAATCATGATAACCTATTATAATATTTTATAACATTAACCTGTTACAATATATATATAAATTTGAGTAAGTTAAATTTGAAGTATCACGGTTTCATACTTTACAGATTTGGGTAAGTTAAATTTGAAGTATCACGGTTTCATACTTTACAGATTTGGGTAAGTTAAATATGAAGTATCACGGTTTCATACTTTACAGATTTGGGTAAGTTAAATTTGAAGTATCACGGTTTCATACTTTACAGATTTGGGTAAGTTAATTTTGAAGTATCACAGTTTCATACTTTACAGATTTGGGTAAGTTAAATTTGAAGTATCACGGTTTCATACTTTACAGATTTGGGTAAGTTAAATTTGAAGTATCACGGTTTCATACTTTACAGATTTGGGTAAGTTAAATTTGAAGTATCACGGTTTCATACTTTACAGATTTGGGTAAGTTAAATTTGAAGTATCACAGTTTCATACTTTACAGATTTGGGTAAGTTAAATTTGAAGTATCACAGTTTGATACTTTACCGATTTGGGTAAGTTAAATTTGAGGTATCACGGTTTCATACTTTACAGATTTGGGTAATTTAAATTTGAAGTATCACGGTTTCATACTTCATACAGATTTCTAAGGCAAATGTCATGCACTTTTCATTTTACTATGGACTACTTCATATTACATAGACTACTTCATATTACTATGGACTACTTCATATTACTATGGACTACTTCATATTACTATGGACTATAGCTACTTCAACTTTTTTATTAAGAGTCGTGATGATCTATACTTGCGTATAATAACAATGCCACCTACTAGCAGCCTATATCTACGAAGATATTTAGCATGTTCCTTACTGAACTGATTATGTTAACAGATTTATCATCATGTACCTAAGTAAGGACCATCCTAAGGTCATCTTAAGTTGTCCTAAAAGTAAATGACAATTCCAATGACATCTCCAAAGTGAACAAATTGCCAATGATAAATAATATATTGACACATGGACAGATAGAGCATGCCAAGAAATCTCTAACGTTCCGGTAGACTTATGACAGCCCTGATCAGTAGTTTTAAAAATGTGATATTTCCACAATTAAATTTACAATCATTTTAGTAAAACTTTACACAAATGCATATATTCCCATCGTCAACCTGAAGATTTGACACCGTTTTTATAGAGTCGTGAAGACTAATTGCCGATTATCTTTAAAAGTATATATTTTATATATTTGGTTACCGGTGTTTCTAGATTTTTTTTAGCTAAGTGCTATAACATATGTTTATCCATCTGATGAGTTAAGCCTTTTCAATTGTTTTTTTATAGTTCGTTCTTATGTTGTACTGTTATACCACTGTCCCAGGTTTATAAAGGGGAGGGTTGGGATCCCGCTAACATGTTTAACCCCGCCATATTCTGTATGTATGTGCCTTTCCCAAGTCAGGAGCCTGTAATTCAGTGGTTGTCGTTTGTTTATGTGTTACATATTTGTTTTCATAAAATAGGCCGTTAGTTTCCTAGTTTGAATTGTTTAACATTGTCATTTCGGGGCCTTTTATAGCTGACTATGCGGTATTGGTTTTGCTCATTGTTGAAGGTCGTACGGTGACCAATAGTTGTTAATTTCTGTGTTTTTGTGGTCTCTTGTGGAGAGTTGTCTCATTGGCAATCATACCGTATCTTCTTTTTGTATAAGCAAGGGTCCGGTCCCTTCTCAAAGGTTTTCTTTTTCATTTTTATTGCGTTTATACGCAATGATAGGCATCTTTTAGAATTGTTTCAATATTCATCTCTTTGCAAAATCTGCCAAAATTCATGGATAGGTGTACGACGGACGTAGTTCATCTATATATATTATAGATAAGATTGTTCGAGAGTTTGTTATGCAAAATGTCAACTGCAACTGAGTACACAAACTATATTTATTAAATAAACGATATAATGTCTGCTATTGTCAGTTAAACACAACCAGTTGAAGCATGGCATACAGACAAGTTTTCTTCTATTTTTCACTAAAAGATGTTGATAGACCTGAATTGTGTTGAAAATAGTTCTTAGTACCTACCTAACTTTCAAGTCGAAGAATATGTGAATATACATCTGTACATATTTCTCATCTGAAGGTTCATGCATCAAACAATCAGTAAGATCTACACATATTTACTTCTTTAGTAGAAACATCCGGTAAAAGGCTACACTAACCTAACATACATATAGTATGGATTTGTAATATTTGTAATTCATATTCATTCTTGATAAACGGAAGAAGTAATAAAAAGCTGCTTTATAAACCACTCCTCTTTTTGTGGAAATACTCAATACTCATAGTTAATTCGGTGTTTTGTTTACAACTGGTCCAAGATATGATTTCCCTTCCAAAATAGATTACTGTATTAGCCAAAATTCGAACCAAGGACTCTCGCACAGTACGTAACGGCTCTTAAAGAGTATTTTACTGCAGCTGCTAATTGATTAAATGATATATAAATGGATGAAAATTTGCCTGTAGAGTTATTCTGATGATCTGCTATTATTATATACATGTATAACTGATATACAAGTATCAATATAATATATAACAGCAAACCAGAGTATACAGATAACAAGATATCATAAAAATACAATATAATAATTATCACGGTGAAGTTGAATTCCCTGTCATTTATTCATCATCCACATATAAACTTGTTTCAGATAAAAAAAAATGTATCTTTGTAATAACATCAACGGTACCAATTTTCTTGCTCCTGATGCGCATTTCGACAATGCAAGTCTCTTCAGTGATGCTCGTGGTCAAAATATTTGAAATCCAAAGCTTATATAAAAAATGAAGAGCTATAGTCCAAAAGGTCCAAAAAGTATAGCCAAATCCGTAAAACAAATCAGAAATTTGCATGAGGGACTTTACCTAACTTCCAAGTATCGAGATATGATTTTTATTTGTGACCATCCACCAGAACTCGTTGTCCTCCGATGTTTAGTACTTCAATACTTTGATTTTATACACCTCGCCATTGCGTTATTATGAAGTTATTACAGAAATAAAACCAATAAATGGTTAAAAAAAAGAACAAGAGGGTTTTACCATATCTGGTTTATCTTATGCGATTTTAATGAAATTATGCCAAATATAAAGTTTTAAAAACATTTCATTAAGATTAAGAAAACCCTGGGCCTAAAATATAATGACTCAGCTTAAATATACAGTTTACAGTATGCATAGCTTACTATATAATAGCATGTATAGTACGTTTCTGTGTGTGTTACATTTTAACGTTGTGTTTCTGTTGTGTCGTCCGTTTTCTCTTATATTTGAGTGTGAATTCACATTACTATTAGACGTGTCACGGTACTTTTCTATCCCAAATTCATGTTTTTGGTTTTGATGTTATATTTGTTATTTTCATCGGATTTTGTCTAATGCTTAGTCCGTTTCTGTGCGTGTTACATTTTAATGTTGTGTCGTTGTTCTCCTCTTATATTTAATGGGTTTCCCTCAGTTTTAGTTTGTTACCCCGATTTTGTTTTTTGTCCACCGATTTACGAGTTTTGAACAGCGGTATACTACTGTTGCCTTTATTTACATAAAGCCTAGTTGTGTGCATAGTTATTTCCTGAAATATATGTACTTTGAATTGTCAGTAAGTGTTGACTATTATAATTAGTGGATAATGAAACTCATTGATGTTTGATTAATACTGCTGGTAGAAAACCTACAAAACAAGATGCTGCATTGATCTGACCTTTGAATCAATTTATTCAAGTAATAGATACAAAAAAAGTAAAATCACAAAAATACTGAACTTAGAGAAAAATCAATTCGGAAAGTCCATAATCACATGGCAAAATCAAATAACAAAACGCATCAAAAACGAATGGACAAGAACTGTCATATTCCTGACTTGGTACAGGCATTTTCAAATGTAGAAAATGGTGGATTAAACCTGGTTTTATAGCGCTAACCCTCTCACTTTGATGACAGTCTCATCAAATTTCAACTACTCTTTAATTCTAACAATATAAAAAAGATATGGTATGATTGCCAATGAGACTACTAACTACCAGAGACCAAATCACATAGAAGTTTACAACTATAGGTCACCGTACAGCCTTGAATAATATATACAAACCCAATACCGCATAGCCATCCATAAAAGACCAACAAAGGGCAAATGTAAAATAATTCAAACGAAAAAATAAACAACGTCATTTATGAACAAACAATGAACAACAAATAAATATGATATACAGCAACACACGACAACTACTGAACACAGGCTACTGACCTTGGACCTGCACATACATAATGTGGTGGTGTTAAACATGTTTAAATGCACTTACCCTCCTCTAACCTTAGACGGTGGGTTAACAGTAGTATGTTCTCTCCTAAAAATATGCTTAATATTTTATTTTCACTGAAAAATCAGAGTCATTCAATCCCAATAATTGAGACCAAATGTAAAAGAAAGTAAAGAAAAATCCGTAACCCAATGGTCATAAAACAGAAAAATTAACATGTAAGGGCTCTGATTTAGTTATTAAAAAGCTCTTTTGTATAGAAAAAAATAATCTTGCTTTAAAGTTATGCAAACATCCCGGGATTAAAACTTTATGAATTTGTATATCAAACTAGTTACTTTATAAATACATTCACAAGGGTGACTAGATTAGAAACATGGTAACCATGGTAACTTTGATATTCCTCCGATCGGCAGCAAAACTCTTACTAGAGTGGGGCGTATGTTTGGGTGTACGGCATGTAAACATACGCTGCCATGTCCGTTCTAAATGGAAACGTTAGATCCGATGTCTTGTGTGTATAGAGAAGCACGCTCTCTTGTACATTAAATATGTGTTGTTTATTTGTTTTAGACTCCAGCATGCATGAAATAATTGTAATGGGCAAACATCAATCACAAAAACAACTGTTGTGACGTCTGGTGGAAAACATTTTTTGTTTTCAATTTTGCTACACCTCTACTTTAAAACAAACAAAGTTTGAAAATTTAAATGTCATTGAAAAGTTCTTCCAAACAAGAACCTCAATAGAATCAAACTGACAACGGAAAAACATTGACTCAACGACAATTCGTATCACAGCCTCAGTGTTTTGTTTGACATCTACATGTGTACACAAATTGTTACCAGGATAAGGCTTGTATAAAAAAAACAACCGAGTCAGCATCTACTTCTTAGAATAGTTCAAGACAAGTGTTGTAGAAATTATTTCCATGATTAAATAGTATTTGTCCATGTACTAGCAAAGAAATAACAAAAATACTGAACTCCGAGGAAAATTCAAAAAGGAAAGTCCCTAATCAAATGACAAAATCAAATGATAAAACACATCAAACGAAAGGACAACAACTGTCATATTCTTGACTTTGAACAGGCATTTTCAAATGTAGAAAATGGTGGATTGAAGCTGGTTTTATTGCGCTAAACCTATCACTTGTATGACAGTCACATCAAATTATTATTACAACGATGCGTGAACAAAACAGAAATAATCGGTAAAATAGTCAAAATATGGGTACAGCAGTCATCACTGTGTTACAATCTCAAAACAAACAAACATTTACAAAAAAAATCTATCAAATTAAAAAACACATTCATTGTTTCACGTGTGTTTGGCGTCAGAAAATGTCAACGTCACATAGAAAGAATTTTGTCGTCAATGTATATTCAAAACAAGTATAATTTCACATGGCGAATGGTGGTGTGCAGGGTTATAAAATCAAGTAATTTTAGACTTAATTTCAGAAACAGACCGAGATTTAAAATTATCCAGAAGTTCTTTATAATTTTTAAGAATCTATATATGGTTAATACTACTACGCGAGTAAACTTATTTTGTCGTTTGTCGTTTAATATATTAACAAATTTATAATAGAACAATAACACAATGACATATAATAGAACAATAACATAATGACATATAATAGAACAATAACATAATGACATATAATAGAACAATAACATAATGACGGGATCTTTCAATATACAGAGTCAGGTTATTATATATTCATGTTGTTTATTCTTTAGTTTTCTATGTTGTGTCATGTGAACTATTGTTTTTCTGTTTGTCTTTTTCATTTTTAGCCATGGCGTTGTCAGTTTGTTTTAGATTTATGAGTTTGACTGTCCCTTTGGTATCTTTCGTCCCTCTTTAATAAGAACCAAAGAATCACAAAAAATCGCATATACAAAACACACGAACAAAAATGAAAGACAATACAAACACATTGACAGGATGTACCAGTACCGAGCCAGTTCAAATGCATAGCACGAAAACTGACCAACCAAACAGTATAAGTAATATCAATAATTGAACAAAGACAAATAAAAGAACATTATAACACGTAATTAAGATGATAAACAACGTCAGTACGCAGAATCTATACATCAAGACCATCATGTAATATACATTTGTGAAGCTGATACGGAATCTTTATCATCAAGATCTTGGTACCTTCCGATGGTTTTTTTTAGAAAAAGGACGAGACGTTCTTTGACATACCCCTGGTTCATCAACTTTTTACTCAGACACTGGTGACGTTTTACAAATTATGAGTAAGAGCTGCAAGCTCTTGAATATCGAATAAGTTGGGGAATGTATATCCCATATGCAATTGAAGTTGGTATATTGCTACTAAGGTGGTGGAAATTTATAATTTCAATTTTGAAATCGTCTTGTTTGTCATACATGTCATAGATTCTGGTACTGAGATGACTGTGTATGTCAAATTCGAGATATAAGTCGAAAATGAGGCGGAGGAAGCCGTGTCTGGTGTTTTTTTAATTCCTAGTTCTATGGGATATATTAATGAAATCCAATCAGAAAAGGTCGAATGGTTATTGGAAAGAACATCATCAATATATCTGAAAGTGAAATTCAATTATCTGGCTTCTTTGATCTTTGACAAGTGTCTGAAGGAACTCCGATTCATATGAAGATAAGAAGAGGCCGGCAAGGAGAGGCACAGAGATCGTTCCCATAAGGAATACCGACAATTTGTTAAAAGACAGTCTGCCTCCAAATTCAACAGATATTTTGTCGATAAGAAATTCCAGCATACTGATCACTTGTTCTTCAGTGTAGAATGTTTTATCCTTTTGTTCACTATTAACAAAATATGCCTTATGATATCCCAAAGTAATAAATTTATAGTTCATACTATAATTTTTATGTTGGAAGGCATTGTGAATTATTTTTTTTAGGCGATTTTCCATTTTCACATGGGGGATGGTGGTATACAGTGTTAAAGAATCAAACGTCTTGATATAACTAATTTCCGAAACCTACCGATTGAATTGTCCTCGGAGTTCAGTATTATTGTGATTTTACTTTTTTTTTTCAGAAAAAGACCGAAATTTACAATTATCTAGAAGTTCTTTAGAATTTTTTAGAATCCACATATGATTTACCACTACGCAAGTAAACATTTTCACAGTATTTCTGAAAACCCTCTTTAACTGCGGACAGAATTTTAGTCAATCTAATGGAGAATTTTTTAATTAAAATTCTTTAAGAAAATGACTTTCTTAGTGCTTAACACTGCAGTGGCGAATGCACCTATAAATTTAGTGTATATCAACTGTGTATTCCTGTCGTCATACTGCTATTGTTATGCCCCACCGTATTAAGTTTACCCTTATTCGTCTGTAAGTATGTACCTCCCTTACTTGTACGTACGTCCGTACATCCCCAAACTATTTTTTTTCTCTTACTTTAGTTTGCTTGAACCAAATTGTATGAAACTTATACGCAATGCTTATTACCACAAACACAGGTCAAGTTTGAATTTTGGTGGCGTCACTTTTACCATTCTGGAGTTATGATCCTTCACAAATGGAAAAGTTGCTAGAATTTTTAGTTTCCGTTCTCATGGTTCTCTAAATTTAGTTTGTCTTAACCAAATGTTATGAAACTTATACACAATGCTCATTCCCACAAAACACTGATCAAATTTGAATTGTGGCGGTGTCAGTTATACCATTCTAGAGTTATGCCCTTTACAAATGTAAGAAATGCTGATTTTTGTCGAGCCTGCGACTTTTTTTCGTAAAAAGCTCGACATAGGGATAGTGATCCGGCGGCGGTTTTAGCTAACTTCTTAAAAGCTTTATATTTTAGAAGGTGGGAGACCTGGATGCTTCATACTTTGTATATGGATGTCTCATGCTACGAAGTTTCCGTCAGTCACATGTCCAATGTCCTTGACCTCATTTTCATGGTTCATTGACTTTTTGAAGAAAAAAGTTAAGATTTTTTGTAATGTTAAATTCCCTCTTATTATAAATAGTAGGATAACTATATTTGGTATGTGCGTACCTTACGAGGTCCTTGTGCCCGTCAGACAGTTTTCACTTGACCTTGACCTCATGTCATGGATCAGTGAACAAGGTTAAGTTTTGGTGGTCAAGTCCATATTTCGGATACTATAAGCAATAGGTATAGCATATTCGGTGTATGGAAGGAATGTAAGGTGTTAATGTCAAACTGGAAGGTGTCATCTGACCTTGATCTCATTTTTATGGTTCAGTGGTTATAGTTAAGTTTTTGTGTTTTGGTCTGTTTTTCTTATACTGTATGCAATAAGTCTACTATATTTGGTGTATGGAATGATTGTAAGGTGTACATGTCTAGCTGGCTGGTGTCATCTTAACTTGACCTCATTTTTATGGTTCAGTGGTCAAAGTTAAGTTTTTGAGTTCAGGTCTTTTTACTATATGCAATAGGTCAACTTTATATATATATATTTGGTGGACCTTATTTTCACGGTTCATTGCTCAGTGTTAAGATTTTGTGTTTTGGTCTGTTTTTCTTAAACTATAAGCAATATGTCAACTATATTTGTTGTATGGAAGGATTATTAGCTGTACATGCCTTCCTGACATGATTCATCTGACCTTGACCTCATTTTCTTGGTTCATTGGTCAATGTTTAGTTTTCTTGGTTACTGTTAAGGTTATGTTACAGTTGTAATAATGCTTTATGTTTATGACTATCAACATAATATCAATGATTAGTAAAGAAGGCGAGACATTTCAGCGTTTGCACTCTTGTTTTTGTTTCTTTCTCTAACTTTAGTGTGCCTCAACCAAGTGTTATGAAACTTATAGACAATGCTCATTGCAAGAAAACACTGATCAAATTTGAATTATGGTGGCGTCAGTTATACCATTGGAGAGTTATGTCCTTAACAAATGTAAAAATTGCTGATTTTTTTCTCTGACTTAAGTGTGCCTCAACCAAATTTTATAAAACTGTATACACAATATTTTCAACCACAAAACCAAGATCAAGTTTGGATTTTGGTGTCGTCTTTTTTACTGCTCTAGGGTTATAACCCTTTACAAATGGAACCAGGTGCTCCGCTGGGCGCAGCTTTATACGACCGCAGAGGTCGAAACCAGAACAGTTGGGGTAAGTATGGACACAACATTTAAGCTTGATACAGCTCTGCATTTAGATTGTGATCAAGTTTTGACACAAAACAAATGTCAAGTCCTTACAAATATATTGCGCAACATTGTGCAATTAAAGATTTCTTCATCAAACATTTCAAAAATTTGGAATTTGAGAAATTTGGAAAAAAAAATTGAAAACTACAACCACCCCCTTTTTTGCAATTAGTCCAAAACCTGATTTTTCTTTATATATGATTTATAAGTAGTGTAGGTAAGGTAAATCCGAACATACACAACAGTGAATGTTGAATGTTTTTGAGTTACCTCCCTTTTTGCTTTTAAATTGTCTTAATTGTCCATTGACCAAAAACCTTATTTCCCACCCTTTTTGCCCCTAATTCCAAAATATCTTGAGCCATAATCCCCGAAAGTCAATACTAACCATTCCTTCATGGTATGGAAACTTGTGGTATAATTTCAAAGAGATTTATACACTTAAACACAAGTTATTGTTTGAAAACTACAAAAATGCTTATTTTGGGCCCCTTTTAGGCCCCTAATTCCTAAGCCTTTAGGACCATAACCCCCAAAATCAATCCAAACTTTTTACCTGTGGTATTAAAAATAGTGGTACAATTTCAGAGTAATTGAAATACTATAACACAAGTTGATATCATGAAAGTAGAAAAATACTCATTTCAAAACGGTTTGGACAATTATCCCCAAAATCAATCCCAAGCTTCCTTTTGAGGTATTGAACCATTTTTTCTATCAAATTTCATAGAGATCCATTCTCTTAAAGTAAAGTTATTGTCCGGACACCAAATGTGTCTTCGGACGACTCAGACGCAGACGACGACATCATACCATTATACGAACGCAAATTTTTTTTATGGACGCAGATTTTTTCGTTCCCTTCCCGTTCTTTTATAACTTAAGATTGCCTCAACTAAATGTGTAGGAATGTATACACAATGCTTATTAACCCAAAACTGAGATGAAGTACAAATTTTGGTAGCGTCACTTTACAGTTCTGGAGTTGTGACCCTTTATAACGTTAAATACTAGCTGGGGCATCATTTATGTCCCATGGACAATTCCCTATTAATTGATCGCATTGATTTAAGTTTACTTTCTTATTTTAAAAAAAGAGGTGTGTTATTTTTTGCAAATGAACCAATGCTATCCATAAGAGTTCAAAGGAGAAAGATATATTAACAACTATATATATATAGGTCACCATACGGTCGTCAACAATGAGAAAAACTCATACCATTTAGTAAGCTATAAAAAGGCCCTGATATGAAACATGTGGAACAATCCAAACTTGAAAGCTAACGTGTCAATTAGTATAAACAAAACAGTTTACTAAAAACAAACATGAAGGACTTAAATCAATAAAACAAAATATTCTAAAATCACAGGCCCTTGACATGACACGGGCACAAAAAAAAAATTAACAGAGTTGTCTGTATATTTTGTTATTTTAGATCTACAGTTTAAGGTCGCAATAGAAAATATCAAAATTTGAAATGACAAACATGAAAAAAAGTGATTTTTGATAATTGCTGAAGAGAGAATGGTTTAGTTTAAAACATCAAAGCTGGGATTAAATACAGATTTGAAATAGTACGTGACGTCTATAACCTATTTGAAATAATTAACTACAGTTGCAAACTTTTCAGTGGTGCTATGCAGGACTTTGATTATTCTAAGTGAATGTATGGAATCAAAAAGGATCCAAGTTTTTATTGTTTTTGGTTTAACAATTTTAATTTACACCAGCGGGCAAAATGGCTTGAGTCATTGGAAAAATATGAAAACATTTTCTCTCCCATTCTTTTCCTAGCTCGACAAACTACTTCATCCGGCTCATACGTTTCAAACTCACTACTCGAGTAATCAAATATTGAAACTGATCCATTATACGGTACTTTCAAAATACTACTTTGTATTTTTTTCTGTGTTAACGGGCCCTTGAATGCATAGTGGGCAATCTCGCACTTGATATATTTTTCTTTACGTTTGATGACGTCAAGAACCACTGAACAGTGTAGAAGTGTGTAATATCTATACAAAACTATGTCCCCTTTGTGAATGTCGTCTTTTTCTTTAACTGTCTTTGTTGTTACACTTAGCATTTTCTTATTTCTCTCGAAGCACGTTTCGCACAGCATGCCATGGTCGTATTCGACCTTGTTTCTTAAAATTTCGTTACTAAGACCGCGTAATCTGTTTTGTACCAGTATTTTGAAAACAACTGTCGCCTTTCTTATTTGAATGCTGAGTCTTCTTCCAGTTACGCACCAAGATGCAAAATGTTCGCAATTATTATCAATAACATTGTACCGAAATTCATGTTGATCACCATTTAATGATTCAGTTGCCCTTTTGACTACTTCGTCGGGACTTTTCGGTTTTATTCTTCCCCAATATTTACAAATCCTTACTGTTTTTAAATCGACTGTTTCAGTTTTGCGTTTTAATTTGACAATTCGTTCTCTACCACGAAAACTGTCCCTAATGGCCCCCCTGTTTGTCTGATGAATCAATTCTAAACTAATCTGTAAACAGTTATCATCCTCTGGTTCATTTACTTTCACTACAATTGCATGATGGTCATAAAAACTCCTTAAAATAATTATATGGTCGCCTTTTCTGATTTCCTTCCAGTTTTTAACTGGTACTGGTTTTATACAATCCATACAACTTTTACCAACCTCACTCTCATCATTTGATATCGATTGTAAAGATGTTTGTAAATATTTCGAGTCTGTATTATCATCATCAGAAACACCAAAAGACGGTCGGTCTCTATTTGCTTCTGTTTCATCAACATTTTTTGTTTCTAGTAAATAATTGTTTTCGTTTTCCACGACGATTGATTCTGAAGTTGATTCAAAATGTATGTTGAATGGATAGTTTCCCGTCTCATTGTCCTTTTCTGTAATATCAGCAATGCCTGAATCATTCAGTTGTTTCTTTTTTGAATCATTTCTTGTGAATGTATAGACTTCCTTATCACTTATTGCGTCTAAAGCCAATGGTTTCACCTTTCTCGTACTCGTAGGTGTGTTTTCCTTTGCCCAAAAAGCAACAGTTATATGTGATGGGGGTCTTTGCATCATCGGAGAATCTTCTAACTTTGAAATGTCTGTTGTTGGATCAAAAACATTTGAATCCCCTGAGTTGGCTTTAATATGTTTACTCATTTTATATTTTTTATATTTTTTGTTTTTATGATTAACATCGTCATTCGACACAGTTTCAATATCAGTAGCTTCATATATCTCCCCAGTTCTTTGTTGTTGATTTTCGTTTTCCTTTAATATCACAGATTCAGATTTATCGTTTATACTATAGATAAAAACGTGGTCGTCTTGCTGAGTAACAGTGTCGGTATCGTTTTTACCCAAAGTCTCTAAATGTGTTTCCTCATTTACAGTTTCTAAATGTTCATCATTAAAGTCTTTCCGATGTATAGCCGCTTGGCGATTGCTGTAAGTGTCGTTTTCTTTGTTGCAATCTTCGATAGCGTCTTTCAAAAGACTTTCACTACTAGTAAAACCAGTTCCTTCCTTTTGATAAAATTTTCCAGAGGTATCTTCAAGTAAAATGTTATCGTTCATGATGTCCTCAATTTAATTCCAGGTCGTATTTCGTTTTGGTGCCTCCACTGTAACGTTTTTTTTTTGTTTATTTTCATTGGTTGTAAAACAGTTCAATATTTCATATTTCCACTGAAATAGAAAAAAGCCTGTTTGATGTTTTATGTAAATATCTTATTAAGGATGTTCACTGCTCTGTTTCATAATAATAAGCTTTTTAACAAAAATGTTAAAACAATTAGAGTATTCGTGTTTTTGTTTTTGAAATGTAAGCCATTGGAAATTTAAAGTGAAATGATTCGATCTAGATTTCCAGTCATACAACATTGACACCTTTTTGCTTTCAAAAACTCTGCAAACATAAAAGCGATTAGAAAGATTTTCAAAAATGACTTTTTACACTAGATGTTTACAAACGATGGAAAGAAATGTTAGCTTTAGCAGGAATTATTTTTAAAGCCACCTCATTCATAAAACAAGAGGCTGTCAGAGAGACAGCAAACCAGATTATCCTGCAGAGGTCAAACCATGAACAGTTGAGCAAGTATGCACACAACATTCAAGCTAAAAACAGCTCTGAATTAGGATTGAATATTTGATACAGCATGGGTTTGTGACACAAAATAAATGTGTTCAAAGAACTGAAAATTTGAAACAGCATGGGTTCGTGACACAAAATAAATGTGTTCAAAGAACTGAAAATTTAAAAGTAAACATTTACCTATTATGGTCCAATATTCAAATTCTAAGTACATTGCTAGAATCAGCATATCAAAGAACCCCAATATTTCAATTTGTGATGAAACACTTCTAGGTTAAACCATTTCTGTTCAAATGAAAATATATCAAATTTGAATTTCCATGAACATGATTAACCAATAATGTAAATCTAAAATGTAAATATGATTTCACTATAGACTCTATTAGATATGACTTGAAGAGATATGATGTTATATTTATTTTCAAATCATAATCAAATATAGATATTATTTTCTAATAAATCCGTTACTTCGATTATAATTGGGTGATGCATTGAAAATTAATAGATGTATGTTATCTTATCACTTAATGTAGAAATCTAAACCAAACTTTATATATATAACTGATAGTTCCCAATATTTTTTCTTTCATTTTGTAATATATTAATATAGATCTACAACTTATCTTTTCTTTATTTTAACTTTTTAACTTATAAACAATGGATAATTATCCAATTAATTATCCGGAACCCCAAACAGGATCAAGTAAAACTTATCAACTGTGGTAGTTGAGGAAAATGAACCACAAAGTATAACTTAGCAATAGTAGTCGCTGATAAAAATGTGCCACGAGGTATAACTTATCAATTGGGGTCACTGATAAAAATGTGCCACAAGGTATAACTTATCAATTGTGGTCACTTATGAAAATGTGGCACAAGATATAACTTATCAATTGTGGTCGCTGATGAAAATGTGGCACAAGGTATAACTTATTAATTCTGGTCGGTAGGGAAAATGTGCCACTAGATAAACCTTATCAATTGTGGTAGCTGCGGAAAAAGAGCCATAAAGTATAACTTCGCCAAAGTTGTCGCTGGTGAAAACGTGCCACAAGGTATAACTTATCAATTGAAGTCTTGGAAAATGTGCTTTATGATATAACTTATCAATTGTGATCGTAGAAATGTGCCACAATGTAGTACTTACCAATTGTGGTCGCAGAAATGTGCCACTAGGTTTAAATTATCAGTTGTGGTCGCGGAAATGTGCCACAAGACTTAACTTAAAATGTGCCGCGCAAGGCATAATTTTTCAATGACGATCGCTGAAGAAAATATGTCACAAGATATATCTTTTCAATAGTGAACGCTCAGTAAAATGTGCCACAATATTGTATATTGTGTTAAATGTGATTTCCGATTAAATTGTGCAATGTTTCTGAAGGAGTAAACCAATATGAACCATGGAAACAAATATCAAGAAACTCTGGTTTGTAGTTATAGATATAAAATAGATGACACAAATATGTTACGGGCAGACGTACCGACGGATGGACATAATTCAGTGGTTGTCGTTTGTTTATGTGTTACATATTTGTTTTACCTTCATTTTTTTTTACATAAATAAGGCCGTTAGTTTTCTCGTTTGAATTGTTTTACATTTTCTAATCGGGGCCTATTACAGATGACTATGCGGTATGGGCTTTGCTCATTGTTGCAGGCCGTACGGTGACCTATAGTTGTAAATGGCTGTGTCATTTTGGTCTTTTGTGGATAGTTGTCTCATTGGCAATCATACCACATCTTCTTTTCTATAGGTAACCTACATGTCCCTACTTTGGAGATATGATGCAATTGTATGTTCTCATTACTCAATTTATATCCCAAATAAACTATATATAAGAACACATAAAATGAATGCAGATAGGTTGACAATATTAACCAGATGCTCCGCAGGGCGCAGCTTTATACGACCGCAGAGGTCGAACCCTGAACAGTTGGGGCAAGTATGGACACAACATTCAAGCTGGATATCAGCTCTAAATTTGGATTGTGATTAAGTAGTTGACACCGCATAGGTTTCTAACACAGAATGAATGTGGTCTAATGAACTTGAAAATTATTTTGCCTTTGAGCAATTCACTATGCTGTTGAAAATTAATCCTCTCAAATATATGTTTGAAGAAATTTTCTTTTAATTTATGAAATCTGAATTGAGAACAATTGACCCCTCCCCCCCCCCCCCCCAATTTTTTTTTCACATCCTCCTTCCTTTATTCCAAATTAAAAATCAATCGGGTTCAGGACCAATCCAGTATATCTTATCAAAATCCTTCGTTTTTAATTCTTATATGTGCATGCATTTAGAATAATTAAGAGCTGATAAACTTAGTGTATGATAAATATATATTTCCGGTTATGGAATACATTTTTCAGCATTTATTTCCATATTTTTCTAGAAATTCACAATTGCATGTTTGTAGTATAATTACTGTGTATTTTCATTTTTTGCGGTCGTATAAAAAGTATATTCACAAATAGCCTACATCTGTCTATACCTTTAAGCATTGCACAAGGTCATGTTTTTCGCTGACTGTTTATGACGTCTTAAACTAAATTCATTGGATGCTGGATGTGTACGGATTGTTAATTTAGTCATAGATGCATGATTTTTTTATTAGTTGTTAGTGGCTTTGAACTAGCTGTCAGTTAACTGCGAATACTCTCAGATCTGTTCCTATTTTCTTTTTGTTGTTGGGATGTACAAGTACCCGGCCACGTCCAATTGTATATTTGTCCATTTGATTTTTATAGTTCGTTCGTATGTTGTACTGTTATACCACTGTCTCAGGTTAGGGGGAGGTTTGGGATCCCGCTAACATGTTTAACCCCGCCACATTATGCATGTATGTGCCTGACCCAAGTCAGGAGCCTGTAATTCGGTGGTTGTCGTTTGTTTATGTGTTACATATTTGTTTTTCGTTTATTTTTATAATATAAATAAGGCCGTTAGTTTTCTCGTTTGAATTGTTTTACATTGTCATTTCGGGGCCTTTTATAGCTGACTCAGCGGTATGGGCTTTGCTCATTGTTTAAGGCCGTATGATGACCTATAGTTGTTAATTTCTGTGTCATTTTGGTCTCTTGTGGAGAGTTGTCTCATTAGCAATAATATCACATCTTCTTTTTCATACAATCCATTTCTAACCATGACAGTACTAGACTCTGTTTTGATAGATGTGTTGATTTAAAAAATCCATATCGAATAAATGAAATTATTTAAAAAAAAACCGTGTGCAGGCCCATTTCAGGTAAATTATTAAAGTGTTCTACAAAAGACGTGTATAGGTAATATGTTATGAACGTGGTTAAATCTTACATCAATGTTATTCAAAGTTTATTGACTATTTGAGCCTAATATATATATATATTGAAGTAATTCAACTGAAAGTTAAAAACAAACATATCGATGTTGTTTTCACATAGACACAAGTTTACCTGAAGTATTGGGTTTTCCTATATAACAAGATAATATTATTTGTTAATGTGTATGTGATCATTATGGGTCAACCACATACTATATTAAATTCCACAAACACAAACAAATAAACAACCGTAATCATGGTAATACCAGGTAAATAATAAAGGGCTATAAAATCTGACAAAACCAAACGCAAGACTATATACATTAATCAAACTGAAAAACATATTACATTATAAAAATTTGGTCTGGAAACCAACCGGTTTTTGTTTAAACAACGAACATTAATTAAAATAGATCATTTGCGTATTTAGATATTTTGGGGTTTTTCCTCCTCTTAATAGTTGAACTTGTTTTTATTGTTTTATTTGAAATTGAGAAAAGGTTAAAAAGAATAGTAGATGATTTAAGTAGACACAAGTCCATTAATATCAGAGAGTAAAGGGAAAAAATATGGAAATATATAGATTGTAAAACTTAGAATATCATTAATTTCAGAGAAAGGACAAGAATTATTTACATTGTTTTCATGTATGTGTGATTGTAATTGTAACCTGTGATATGTATATACAAAGTGTGAATATAATAAAGATATAAAAAAGATAAAAATAAACATACATTATAAAAATACAACAGGACTCATCTGAACAAACATGTCCTCTTGTATTAACATTACAAACAAAGAAAAACAACGAAGATATGGTAGAGGCTGTAGAATAGCACTCTCAGTCATATCTATTATACTGTATTTTATACCGATCTCTTTATGACTTGAAGATGTTTAGTATTTGTAAACAATAATACATTTAAATGAAAGCAAGGCGCATTAATTCCACAAAATGTAAATTAACTGAAAGAAAGATTAAAAAATCTTACCTATTCACTTCCTGGATAATTCAGAACGATCTCTTTCACTAGATATACATACTTATGCCTTTGATAACTTGTCCCACAAACTGGCGTATTCTACTCGTTATTTTACAAACCGGTATTCTTTCATAACTACAATCATTGGGAAAGTCCTATATGAATCATGTTACTAAACGTGCTAAATATACTCTCATTATATTATATCGATTTCGGATAGACAGTGAGTTTCTCAACTATCTTTAATTTTCTGTGTTGTTTTGAACGACATATTCATAAACAACGACATAAACAATCGAAATACTTTTAACAGGATGTGAAGGTTATGTTTTCATAATTTGCATAATTTGTAACATAACGAAGAGTTGCCGATGTTACGGTGTCTTTTAGTTTTTAGGGAAAGCTTCTGCTTCTTCGTCATCTTTTAATAAATCTCATGCACAGTTTTATTATATTGTTCTTTGTGTTTTCTGTAATGAAAACACTGTGAAGATTATACTAATTGTAAGTCAGGTAAGTGTAATACAGATTTGGTAGGTTTTTTTTTCTTTATTTTGCAGTCACCTCCTTCATTTATAACAGTTGTAATTTCATTTTCTTTATATCCCCTTTTAATAAGGCGTTCATAAAGCATTTTTGTTTGCAAATCTTCTGGGTCGTTCGTATGTACATCTCCTAAAGTGAAACATTTCTTCTTTAATTACAGATTAATCAACAGTAAAATGTATTGCCCCTCCCCCTCATCTCGGTCAATGTCAAATTGTGAACTTGTCCCTAAAATTGCTTAAATATAACTTGACATGGGAGAAGTTCTTATATGAAAGCCTCGTCAGCGCATTTTCTTCTTCTTTTTTATAGCCTCAGACAAAAGCGAAGGCCCCACCAGGGTTCTTTTAATTTAAATAAGCTACAACATGAAAAGCGTGTTGTTTTTTTGGTGATCGTCCTATTAGCTACAGTCGTTGCTAAAAAAAAAAGGACGGAAACTCCGACAACGACAACATAAGTTTAAAGTCTAACAAGCATTTCAATAAGTTTAGTAAGCATTTCAACTTCTTTAATCAGCATTTTAATTAGTTTAACAAGTATTCTTCTTCTTCTTCTTCTTCTTCTCTTCTTCTTCTTCTTCTTCTTCTTCTTCTTTTCTTCTTCTTCTTCTTCTTCTTCTTACCATGTGTGTAACATAGCCAGGCGTGCGGTATTATAGTTTACAAATCTGGCTACTCTTTTCTGCACTTGTCCAATTGCCCGACTTTATCTTAGTCTGTTTTGTGGGTCTGATCAAGTTCCGTGCATACATATCCAACTGAAGGTCTTACTCTTGTTGAATATGCTGCAGCAGCATTAAAGTCCAGATGACTATTCCAAAATGTAATCGATAAGGGCAGCACATTGGTTAGTAGTGTGTTTTTTATATATATTTAGACCCTTCTACAACGAAATTTGTTTTACATGCACACGTATAAAAATTGCTGTTTTTATCCAACGCAATCATAGGTTTGATTTTTATAGTTTTCAATTTATACTTGTTTATATTTTTTCGTTTGGGCTTGTATCATATTTCCCCTCCGGTTATATGATCCGTTCGTCCTATATTGACTCTTAAATTCAAGAGACTATCTTAAATTGAGGGTTATTTATATGGCCTTCCAAATACCGTTTCGATTTCTAACATCACTGAAGAGACATTTATTGTCGAAATCCGGATCTGGTGTACAAAAGAAATATTGACACCTTATGTTTGTGGCATAATATCTTGGCCACAAGTTTATTGTTTTCTGTTTATTATTAAATTTATATTAAGATCCATTTTGTTACATCTTGTGAACAATTTTATTTGACAATCGCCAGGTGTTATACCTGCTGTCAATACTAGTGATGGTTTATCTGAAATTTCAAATATTGACATCAAGCATGCACGAAAGAGTGCCCTTTCTGACCAGCAGACACTACCTGGTGCCTTGACAAAAAAATCTCAAATCCTAGAGTAAATGCTCTCTCCCAAGGTGATGACGTTAATATCATCCATATTCTGTCCATTGATAGGGGCCATACCGATTCGAGAAACATAAAAGGCGTGGTGATGAATGTGAATGAACATGGCGGCTATACAATTGGCAAATAAACGAATACTTGAGTAGAAACCAGGTTCAATTATTTTGCAACTGCAACTTTAAATGCTTCTGAAGTCCAAGTGAGTGATATGAGTGTGAGAGATATAGTGCGTAATTTAGCATTGATCGGAGGGAAAGGTTTTGTGCATTGTCAGTGTAAGAAAGGCAGTTGTAAGTCTTGTATGTGTAAATGAAAAAGAACTAAATGTGTGTGCATCTCAAGTGTCGCATGTCTCCGTCTTGAAGCAACAAGTGAAAAACACTTATTTCTAAAATGTATGAGAATGTAGTATTTTATGCATGCTGTAGATAATCCAATTTCTTTTGCTTTTGATTATTGTTAGATTTATTATTCAATCAATTTCAACCATACGTCGTGTATATTCTGCTTTGTTATCATTTTAAAATTTTGTACAGGTTAAAAGCATTTTTAAGCAACATTTTGTACAAGTTATAACATGTACGAAGTACTTTTGTACGTGTTGTAACTTGTAATTTAGCATTGTTCAAATTATAACATGTACAATATGTTTGTACATGTTATATCCTGTACAAAATTGCAAGTTTTACAAGACATATTTAAAATATGTACAATGCCAAAATACAAGTTATAACATGTACAAAAGTACTTCGTACATGTTTTAACCTGTACAATAATAAAGCAGAATATACATTCACTATTGAAATTTATCAAATAATAAAAAAAAACAATACTATAGTAATCAAATACAAAAGAAGGGGCATTATTTTCAGCATGCATGGAATACTACATTTTCATACTATATAGAAACAAGTTTTTTTTACTTGTTGTTACAAGACAGAGACATGTGATACCTTTGAGTTGCACAAAAATTTAATTCTTATACATTTACACCTACCAAACTTACAACTGCCTTTCTTACACTGACAATGCACCACACTTTGCCCTCCACTTTATGACATCTTACGCACCATCTCTCACATTCTTATCACTCATCGAGACTTCAGCATGTTCAGACACATTTAAAGTTGCATTTGCAAGAAATTGAACCTGGTTTCTACTCAAGTATCCCTTTATTTGTCCAATTAAGTCTTTGATTCCAATTTTATAGCCGTCATGTTCATCCACATTCATCACCACACCTGTTATGTTTTATTTTCTCATTTGGCAGGGCCAATATCAATGGCCGGAATAGGAATGATAACGTTATCACCTTGGTACAGAATAGTTAATCTAGTTTTTGAGTTTTTGTCAGGCATCAGCTTGTACATGTACCTGCTGTGCAGAAAGGGCCCTCTTTCGTGTATACTTGATGTCAATAATTTAAATTTCAGACAAAACCTCACTGGTATTGACAGCAGGACTATCACCACCAGAAAGCGCCCTATTTTGAGGAAGTATACCAGGAGATGTCATGCATATTGATACTTCCTAACCAACCAGTGTTAGCATCACTTCATTCAATTACCATTTCTAACTGAAGTTTGTTCATTGTTGTCTGCTAAATCATGACCATTCAACATGTTATATCCTATACAAAATCGCAACTTGTACACGATATATATATATATAAATTATGAAATGAAACCAACGTTCATATCGGTGTCATTATAAAAAAAAACCATGCAAAACTATGTTATTTACAATCACTGGGTCGATGCCACTGCTGGTGGAGATTTATTTCCCCGAGGGTATCACAAGCCCAGTAGTCAGCACTTTTTGTGCTGATAATGAACTGTCATTGATATAGTTATATTTATAAATTTACTGTTTTCAATTTTTTGAATTTTTTGAAATACTAAGGCTTTTCTACCTCAGGCATAGATTACCTTAGCTGTATTTGGCAAAACTTTTAGGAATTTTGGTCCTCAATGCTCTTCAACTTCGTACTTTATTTAACCTTTTTAACTTTTTAAGATTCGAACGTCACTGATGAGTAATTTGTAGAAGAATCGCGCGTATGGCGTATATACTAAATTTAGTCCTGGTATCTATCATGAGTTTATTTATTGGTATGTTTCAGTCAAAGGACATGAAAATATATCAAAATGTATCAAAATAACACTTTCATATGTTAGATATGAATGTTTTGTGATACACTATATACAGTTTACAGTATGAAATGTTATAAAAACATCCTAAATGTTTTCTTAAGCCCTTGGATATAGCCAGAATCAACTGTTATTTTCCTTTCAGACCTGAAATAGGACTATTATGTATACAATTTGTTATTAGGATTTATCACTTTTTATTGCAGTTTGATACATACAATTTTGGTTTTGATGATCTGGGAGGTGTATGTTGATTTTTATACTAAAATATTTTAACAAAAGGAAAAGTCTCATTTTTAAAGTCATTGGTGTAACCAAAAGACAAATTGGTAGTGTAAGCGTTATCTATATCTGAAGATTTCAGCAGTTGCAATAGTTTCTCCCTTAGCAATGTTACCTGTAAGCATGTTATGCAAAAGAAAACAATATTTATGTTGAAAATTTTGTGAAAAAATCTTAAAAAAGTAGGTAAAAGCTATATCATAATTGAAAACAGTGTCCATGGTGTGCCCTTATAAAATCCTTTTTTGAAAACATTTCCTGAACTTTGAATTATAAATTATATTGACTATAGAAACATGCACCAGTAACAACATATAGAATAGGGGAATGGAGCACTTATTTCGTAACTGAATCTTGAAATACGCATTAAATCATTGGTGTTACTGTCAATGGTGATCCCATTTTGATAAAATAACACCATTGACCAGTTTAGTAACACCACTGAATATATCATGACAATCAGTATTGTTTTGTGTTTTTTTCATGCTTAACAAGCGGAACATCATATTATTTATGAAAAACAATACTTATTTAACAATGTTTTAACAATATCATGTATGACATATACAAAGTTCTCACAAACTGATGTATGATGGTAACACCAATGACACTATTTAGTAACACTATTGACATTTTTAGTTATTGATGTTATGCTATATAATTTGAGATATTTTATCCTAAGAAGTATTTTTTTCATCTTTTTCTTTTGCTCGGTGTTTTTGGCTTTGTGTTCGTGCAGTACATAATAAAGGTAAAATTTGAAAGTTGATGTCAATGGTGATACTTTTGTGTCATTGGAGTTACTGAAGGGTCAGTGGTGTTACTATATAAAAAAGCGACACTTTTTTTAATTGTTATTCATAAAGTAAAGTGTTTTAGGTCGTATACGAAGGATTATGTATATTATTATCATTTAATCTTATATAATTCACATATATTCAGTTTAAATGTATTTTTTCAGTATTTACAACGGCCATAATTAGAACAGCCAGCTTTTTTACAACAATAAATTCCGAAATTTTTGTTTGACTATAATGCACAGCTATATGAATAATGTCAATAAGTCGTAATTTAAACCTTAACAACAAATTGGAACAGTTGTTTGGTGTTGAACAATAATGTTAAGTACCTAAATGTATGCTTTAAATTGGTAATACCATTGTTTGACCTAAAATTGAAGGCCAAAATCGGTCCTTACCATGCTTACCGGACCTATTCCTTTGAACCAACCACAGCTTTATTAAAAAAAATACAACATTTGCAGTAAAATTTACCACTTTTTGGATAATTCACTCAGATGTAACCATATTCTATAGATATTTGTATAAAATGTACACTAAACCTGCCATCGGTCAACTGATAGATTTTCCCCAAATTACTGTAAATTTGACACCCTTTTTTTCAGGTGATATTATTTAACAAGCATAAAAAGGTCGACATTAACCTGAAAAGCCAACAAAACCTTTAAACAGCGTTAATAAAAATTAAGGGATATTGTTACGATAATGTTGTCAGGTCATATACAGATTCATATCACTTATAGGGTATTTGCATCGGAAATAAACACATTTATTCTAAAACAAGATGTTGGCATGATACGGGTTATGTTCTCATCATATATTTTATTATAATATAATACAAAACCCCTAACGGGAGGGATTGTACTTGATATTCATGCATATGACGAAGACATAATCTTTCTGGTCTGGAGCTGACATGTCAGTAACTGCTAGCAGTCCTTTATTGATTTATGTATCATTGTGTAGCAATTCCTGTTCTAACAGTTTAATTTATTATTATGTAAGATGTCTTTCTTTTTAATACGTTTGGGTTAAATATAAATTACATTTTAATGGGGTACCGTCCGCTATTTTATTTATCTGAACGGTGGATAATTTATTTAATTTCAACGGTATGTATCTTTAGCTGCAAATGTTGTAATTTCTTTAATAAAGCTGTGGTTGGTTCAAAGGAGTAGGTCCGGTAAGCATGGTAAGGACCGATTTTGGCCTCAAATATCAGGTTCATCAGACGAAAGATTTTGACCACTTTTTAAACACTTAGTGTCTATTTCATTTAAATCAATTAGTTTATATGAAAGATTTTAACTGATTTAGTCATTAGTGGCCGCATCCGTGTTCATCCTCAACCTTTATATATATATTATGTATTATCATAAAATACAACTTTCGTTTCAATATTAAGGATGAACACGAATGCGGCCCGCCACTTTCGTTTTACACGGAAACCGTCTAAATTTTAACTAAAATGCTAGAATTGTGAAGATTTCAGTAATTTAGCATGACTTAATTGTGCTAGTGTACCCGATATATGTGCATTGTATTGTCAAAAACGGACCATAGTTATGTAGCAGAAGCATTCTACTGTCCAATAAATAACTAAAAGTTTATATTTTAACAATTTTGCAAAACTGCTATATTTTGGGGCCAAAAAGGGTCTTACTGGACCTAATCCTTTACCTCTTATACAATTGAATGTTAAACACGAACGTAAAATCATCGGTTTATCTGTTTATGTTTTACGAATGATGTCCAATTGTACCGATGATAAAATTTAGTAAATGTTTTGACTAGTTTGTGATATTGAAAACCTTGGTGTATTTTTTTTCTTCAGTAATACACAAAGTTCTCTCGCTTAAATCTAATTCGTTATTATATATATTTTTTTTATTTTTATACCCCCCCCTTTTTTCCTTCCCAGGTCCACCTTTTTTCTTCACCATGTGACACTTTTTTAACCTCCTCAGTAGTATTGCTTACAAATAGCATCGATTTATTCAACTAAAATCGAATATAATCCAGCCATTTAAATCATAGTTCAATATGACACGTTTGTTTACTCTTTACGCACATGGTTTTGTTTATTTACATTTTAGGACAAAATTTTGTCACGTGATACACGCCTCCTTACAACTTCCGCTAATGAACGATAACTTTTGCAACGTAGGAATGCACAGATTCGTCAAAACTGTTTCGTCGTGACAATGAAGAAGATTGCAACACTTAAAAAGATTGAAATTCCATGGCACAATCTATAAACTTTATCATGGACCTCCAGGTTGGTTCAAATACGAAAGCTGAACAATAATATTGCGTAATGGCTAATCCTAAATTATGCTTCATTTATCTCTTGGGCACACACCACCTGAGAAGTGAACACAGTTTGCCATAAACTATTACTTTGAAGGAAAAAAAGAATTCACTATTTCAAATATGGATCTCTTGTTGCACTATATGTTAAAATAAACAAAAGTACTGATCTCGTAGACTATTTCAGTATTTGTAAAATAAAAAAAAGACTAACCAAATAAAAAACAACTGAGCAGGAAGAAATAAATAAAGGCACTGACTAGGGTTACATGGAAAAGTAACAATAATATAAAAAAAATATTGTAACATTGGAGACTAATTGCAGGAATCCAGGGTTTTTAATTACGAATGTAACAATAATATTTGGGCTGAAAAACACGAAATCCTGAGGTCACGAATTTAAATAAATTTACATCACAAAATTCGAAAAAAGAATTTCCGGATCCCGACAGGGTCAATCCTATGCTCCCGAGCTTAAAACACCCAATCTCGAATTCCTGTTAAAGGTCCTATCCCCCCTCTTTAATGAATAAAGGAACATATTTTCAATTAACATGTTTAATTAAAATTGAGAATGGAAATGGGGAATGTGCCAAAGAGACAACAACCCGACCATAGAAAAAAACAACAGCAGAAGGTCACCAACAGGTCTTCAACATTTTAAATGTAGCGAGAAATTCCCCGCACCCGGAGGCGTCCTTCAGCTGGCCCCTAAACAAATATATACTAGTTCAGTGATAATGAACGCCATACTAATTTCCAAATTGTACACAAGAAACTAAAATTAAAATAATACAAGACTAACAAAGGTCAGAGGCTCCTGACTTGGGACAGACCCAACATACTTAACATATACACACTGTGTAAATTATAAATAAACTTGAAATTGTAATGTTTGATATTTAAATATTGCATACATACATGACATACAATATTTTAAATTTTTATTTACAATGACAGTTTCTACACATGTTGTATTACATGAATATCATTGCTCATGATACATTATCATCTTAGCTACATGTATGGTAACCTAGGCCTATTACATGTACATAAACATATATATCAGCTAACATAAATCTATGGCAAGCCGTTTTGCTATTCATTCAAATGTCAAGATATCTCATTTAATATATAAGATATCTTCTTTAATTTCATTTACAAAAGTCTTATATATTATATGAGATATCTTATATATTATATAAGATATCTACAAACATTTATAAAATATCTTATATACGTTATAAGATATCTTCTAAAGTTTATGAGAAATCTCAAAATATAAATATTTTTTATACAAGACATCTTTTATAATTTACAAGATATTTTATATAGTTGATAAAATATCTCATATAGTTTAGGCCAACTAAAATTAATTAGTAGATTTTCATCCAAATTTTTGAAAATAATGGAGCGGGTGGGAGGATTTTATTTTTTAAATTTTATTTCATATGAAACCCTTTTGTGACGAGTTCTTCATATATGCAAGTGTAATAATAAGCTTATATCACGTATACACAAGTATGAGGAATCTTACATAATATTTCAAATCCTTAAATAAATATATCTAATTGCGGCTTTAAAAACTTAATAACAAAAACGTGTGAGAAATACTCTCTTCAGTTAGACTACATGTACCTACACAAAATGTATTTTGGTTTCTAAACAATGGTTTGTATTACCATAAAATGAAGCAAATGCATTTGTATGCAACACAATTATTATGAGTACAGAATAAAATGAAAACTCAGAGTGTTGAAAATAATAGGGTTGGTACTTTATATGCAAGATGAAAATATAATTATCATGTAAAACATGAACTTAATAATAAAAAAAAAAGTTGTTGTTTAATGAGTCTTTTTGGTTGTATTGGGACAATTGCTATTTGTCAACATAAAAAGACAGCCATGGGTAAAATCAAAGGGCTTGCATAAATAAAATGCGTATCATGTTAGTCGACTTTTTAAATTCAATAAACGGTCATAAATCTGACAAGTTCGTGCTTGTGTTTCAATATCTATAATTCAGTCATGTTTTCTGTATCAATGGTTTCCACGAATCTTGTGCTTTGGGTATCATTTACAGTTTAAATTTCCTGAGACAAAGTCATTGCATAAATAAAAAAGTCAGCAGTTTTCTAATCACAGAAATTTGTGACATACCGCGATTTGCAGTTTTGGAAACAGTGTTTTTCTCGTAACACCAATATTTCATGTCATTCTCGTTATTAATCTTTACTCTCGGAAGATGATGTTATCATCATAGAGCAGCGGAAAGGTCGACTTAATCATTTTGGTTAGATTTACTCGAGGTACAAAATAACTCGAATAATTACAGCGCCCCCTTACGGTCATTGTCCTCCAGTTAATGGAGTGATCGAAGTGATCGTAATATAACGACTGGATTATTCGGGTTAGGTACAAAACCGAAATTTGAAACAGGAAGCATTGAATGAAACGAAATTTTAACAGTTACCGGTAACGGGAATGAACAAAATCTGGAAATCGTAAATTTTATAAAATAAAAAAATTCGGGGCGGGGCGATTTCAGAGGGGCGGGCGAGGATGAAAATCTATCAATTAATTTTAATTGGCCTTATAAGATATCTTATATAGTATATGAAATATCTTATAAAGAAAATTATATAAGATATCTTAATACAAACTTTATAAGATATATAATATACATGATATCTCCTAAAGTTATTAAGATATCTTATGAATAAATTTCATATAAGATATCTAAGATATCTTATAAAAAAATATAAGATATCTTATAAACTATGTTAGACTTATATAGTTTATAAGATATCTTATATTGTTTTTAAAATATCTTATATATAGTTTATAAGATATCTCATATACATGATATATAGTTTATAAGATATCTTACATAATTTATAAGATATGTTATATAATTTATAAGATATCTCTTATATTTTATAAAGTTATTTGAAAATTTTAAATTTCATAAACTTTCCTATATAAATCTATAAGATATTTTATATAATATATCTTATAAACTATACAAGATATCTTATAAGGCGTATAAGATATCTTGAAGTTAAATTAAATAGCAAAACCGCTTGCCATATAAACCACTGAAAAAGATTATCCATTTGGTATTTTTTCAACAGGTCATCTTTATAAATTTACCTTGATTCAAATGGATTTCAAATTGAACTGGCCCATTGTCGTATTCAGAAAAGCAATTACATAAGTGTATATACATGATATATAAGATATTTAAATTGATATTAACTTAAAACGACCATACATGTGTATACAGGTATGCACCGGAAAGTAATTCTCAAAATTTAAAGTTGATGGTATTTCGTATATAGTAACTTTAAAAAAAGAAGAAGATGAAAGGATCATTTTCATAACTTTTGAAACAGTTCCATAATGGTGACATATCGTATTTCATGAATGGTCTATCAACATTTATTTTTCAGAAATGCTCAAACTTTTGTCTTTTGAGGAAATAGAGCAAAATATAAAATAACTTATTTTACAATCTCTCTGATCTTAACCTGTTGGCTATACTGGTCAAACCGTTGTAAAAAAACTCATATTTAATGCTTCCTCAACAAATGTACTTATACATGTTATATGCAATGTAATGTAAACTAATGTGTTTTTCTGTATACCTTTGTCCAACTTAGGCATGTTAGGTGATACCAGAATAAAATGATATATAACAAAACAAGTTTTCATCAAATTATATAACCAGCTCTGCTGGGTGATCTGCTTTTACGAGATCGGCGCCTATTAAAATTTATTCATCAATGTTATATCAAAATTTGAATTTGCTCTTAGCCGAGGTCTGCTCTGGCACCCATTTTGACAAAAAGCATGTTTTTGATCAACCTGCTGGGCGATCTACTTTTACGAGTTCAAATACTTCCATAACATTTTAATCAATTGAATCCGGCTGCTAAACTAGTTTACCACATGTTGCCTTAATCAAATCGTTGTTAAGGTTCCACTAAAGTCAAAATATAGGACACTTCATGAACATCTAATCAATTGAATCCGGCTGCTAAACTAGTTTACCACATGTTGCCATAATCAAATTGTTGTTAAGGTTCCACTAAAGTCAAAATATAGGACACTTCATAAACATCTAAACTTTGCCTATATTTTTCAACTTATAATGAATAAAGTCCTAAACTTTTCCACAAATACCGATTTTTATTTTATTTTCATTAATTGGGAATTTATATTCACAAATATTTTTGGGGCAGCTGGCCGATTTTAGGGCCACCAAGCGTCCCTAAACTATATAGTGGAATCATCCCTGGTACATGTACATTATGTACATGTGCACTTTCAAATTTGCATAATTTATTTTTGCAATTTTGTTCTCTCCGCTAAAATAACCCGCTCTACAGTAACTGAATACAATTTCTGAATTCACAGTATACATGCATGGTATATATGTATCTTTTGCTCATTTGTAAATGATAAAAATTGTATTTTAGCTTCATAAAAGCCATTTATTGCTTCTTTTTGTAATTGACATCTGTCATTGTTTTCATCAGTACCAATTAAAAAGATTATCTCCTTTGAAACCTACTGGTCGGTGGTCCTTTGTGAGTTTGACAGTTATGCAATGTAACTCTTTATAGAGATCTCCTTTGAAACCTACTGGTCCTTTGTGAGTTTGACAGTTACACAATGTAACTCTTTATAGAGATCTTCCGCTTTAATGATGAATATTTTTACTAAAAAGTTGCCATTGTTGAAATGCAGGTGAGATATATAATTGTTACTTATTAACCAGCCATATCTCTTGCATGTTAAAGACACCCTTGTAGATTTCAAAAAAGAGCAGGCTAATGCCGCTAGAAGGCAGCACTCACACCCACGCAAAGTGGAAAGAGCAGGCTAATGTCGCTACAAGGCAGCACTCACATCTGCAAAGTGGAAAGAGATTAATATAAGTTGATGAATTGTTTCCAAATCCACTATCATGACTATAAATAAATATGTTTAAAACTAACCTTTCATTGTATTATTTAAAGTAATCACATTATTTTATTTGCAGGGAAATGATCATGCGGCTGGTTTATCAGCGAATGCAGCAGTATTTATACCTCGTAATTACGGCCCTCCGATTGGGACAGCACCCATACAAACTATACCTACTTATATGACAAACTGCTTTCCGTTTGTACAGCCAGATTTCAATGGAAACAGGTAAGATTGGGACAGCACCCATACAAACTATACCTACTTATATGACCAACTGCTTTCCGTTTGTACAGCCAGATTTCAATGGAAACAGGTAAGATTGGGACAGCACCCATACAAACTATACCTACTTACCAGTCAGGGGACTTACTGAAATAAGTGATTTTTAAATCACTTATTTGAGTAGCAAATTCAAGGTTTTGTCACAAATTGGGATTTTGTAGTTTTTTCAAAATTTTAAACACATAGGTTTAAATAATATCTTTTAATTAGTAAAATTAAAAAATAGGAACTTTTGGCTTCTTTTAAGTAGCAAGGTTTATGCCTTTGATGCTATCATTTAGCTGAAAATTCTATTTTAGTTGAAAAAATGCTATAATAATGGCTTTATATAATGAACTGATACTTTCTTCAAAGATTTTTCACAGCAGTGGGAGTATTTTTCCTGTGAAGCTTTCAGATTATGTAATAAAATTCTACTGTTCGCGATAAAAATTTCACTGTTCGGGGGTGTTGAAATTAGTAGGGGTTATTAAAAGTATGATACTTAAAGAAGTGATTTTTGGGAAGGAAATTGAGGTCTGATACTTAAACAAGTGATTTTTATGTCATTATCCTAGCTTCAGTACAAGGTCATCACCTGAAATGACCTGGTCATCCTAGACAACACAGATGTTGGTTCTGATAAGTTTACAAACATAATTAGTCCCTGGATCATTAGTATTTTACATTTAAAGCTACAATAAAATTAAATCACTTCTTCTAGTGATTAATTTGTACTACTTAAATAGGTGATTATTAAAGAAAGACAACTCTAACTTCCAACCTTTATGGAAATAATGTTACTTAAATCAGTGATTTAGAAAATCACTTGTTTAAGTAAGTCCCCTGACTGCTTACATGACCAACTGTTTTCCGTTTGTACAGCCAGATTTCAATGGAAAGAGGTAAGATTGGGACAGCACCCATACAAACTATACCTACTTACATGACCAACTGTTTTCCGTTTGTACAGCCAGATTTCAATGGAAACAGGTAAGATTGGGACAGCACCCATACAAACTATACCTACTTACATGACCAATGCTTTCCGTTTGTACAGCCAGATTTTAATGGAAACAGGTAAGATTGGGACAGCACCCATACAAACTATACCTACTTACATGACCAACTGCTTTCCGTTTGTACAGCCAGATTTTAATGGAAACAGGTAAGATTGGGACAGCACCCATACAAACTATACCTACTTACATGACCAAATGCTTTCCGTTTGTACAGCCAGATTTTAATGGAAACAGGTAAGATTGGGACAGCACCCATACAAACTATACCTACTTACATGACCAACTGCTTTCCGTTTGTACAGCCAGATTTTAATGGAAACAGGTAAGATTGGGACAGCACCCATACAAACTATACCTACTTACATGACCAACTGCTTTTTGTTTGTACAGCCAGATTTTAATGGAAACAGGTAAGATTGGGACAGCACCCATACAAACTATACCTACTTACATGACCAACTGTTTTCTCTTCGTACAGCCAGATTGGAAACAGGTACGAAGGGTTTATTACATGTAGAACAGGGTTGGTTGTTTCATCTGTCACTACTTGAAAACAGATCTTCTAAAAAATACTGCTTCAAATAAAACACTATCAAAGAAATGCTTTAATCATGTTAATATAAAAGTGAACGTTGTGGATATTTAAGTCAGACATTTTGACTCTGTTATCTCCAGTCTTTAAGGAAGCCATGTGACTTTCATTGTTTTTAAAGAAAAAGTTAAATATAATAGGTCAGAGGTTTAAAATGGGGGAGGTAAAGAGGAAGAAAGTAAACTCACATACTTTTTGTGAGACAAAGTGGTCCTAAATCTCGCTTTCATGGCTTCGAAATAGAGGCTCAATCTGTGGTTAACTGATAAATATTTAATAAACCCACTTTTAAGGTGTTCATTATGCTTTGACACTGACAGAACCAATTTCAGAACCCTAAGTCCCTTCATGAATTTTTCATTCCATATTAACTGTATTCATATTGAACCAATTTGTATTTTATTTTCAGACTTGGTGGAAACCATGGCAACTGGTCCAGACATCAAAGACCAAACAGAAATAGAAACAATTCAGGTTTGACATACATTGACAAACATCTATATGAAATTTAGAATATGCCTGTTTGATTGGTATGAAGCAGAGTTCTCAAAAAGTGGTGGTCCTAGGGGTTTTGACCACCAATATTTGCAAAGGACTGGCACAATTTTAGTATTTTGCAATAGAAATATTGGTGAGGATCAAGGACCTCTAGGGGAAAAAAGATTTCAAGAACTCTGATGAAGCATCCTAATTCTTTATCTTTTACAATCATGTGATAAATATTTTACTAATGTTCATGTTTTTATAATATAATAAAAAAGATAATGTGGTAAGATAATATTGGTAATGATTTGTACATTCTACAAGAAAGTAAAGTACCGGTATATAAGTAGAAACTGAAAAGCAAATACATGTATAATCAAAAAAATATGATCACAAAAATGCCAATAGGACCAAACCCATGAGATGTATTTCCCTTAATTTCAGAATAATGAGCTCTACCAATTAAACATATGTCAAAACTATAAGACAAAATTCTAAAGGAGTTATTGTCCACAAATGGCCATTTTTACATTTTTTTTCATTTTGCTTATTACATGTATCATGAAAAATATGATATTTAGAGATAAAAAAATATCAGTTACATGTATGTCTTCTATGATTTAAACCATACTAGATAAATAAATAAACACTTTTAATCACAAACATGTAAATAGCTTTATCATTGTTCATAAGAGTGATTGCCCTTAAATGAGGATTTTTACCCCACATTGTGTTTTGAGCAAAAACTTAAGAAGAAAGAGAGAAAAACTTAATTCAAAATCCTGTATATAACAACCATCCATATTTGATGAAAGGTGTGACATGTGTGATGTATATAGATATAGGAAGATGTGGTTTGAGTGCCAATGAGACAACTCCCATCCAAATAACAATTTAAAAAAAGTAAACAATTATAGGTCAATGTACGGCCTTCAACACGGACCCTTGGCTCACACCGAACAACAAGCTATAAAGGGCCCCAAAAGGTGTGATGTAGAATGAATATTTGATAATGTGATAACTTTAGTTGAATCTTTGATAATGTGATTACTTTAGTTGAACCTTTGATAATGTTATAACTTTAGTTGAACCTTTATCTTGGAAACATTCCACCTATGGTTAAATCATGATAAAGAAGTTATGTTTGATTTATTGATTATTTCAGGTCACCACGGAAACAGATTTCCTACTCCAAACAAATTTTCAGAACCACCATTGTTCCCATTCACCTCACCACCGCCTCAAGATCCATATTTCAATCAGTTTATGCCACCTCCAAATAATTTTCTCATCAATAATATGACATCACTTCCTGTCATGCCCAGTGAGGGCGAGTCAGGATTTGAAAATGATATCAACAGCAATAATTTCTCATCAAACAGCAGACGCAGACGAAATCAAAGAGACAAAATCAGTAACAATAATAATAATAATAATGTATGGAGATCAAATGAGAGTATCGGAACAGACGATAGTGGGAGGAAAACAGATAGTTCTAATAGACAGGTAACATAACAAAACAGACAGTTCTAATAGACAGGTTACATAACAAAACAGACAGTTCTAATAGACAGGTAACATAACACACAGAGAGTTCTAGTAGACAGGTAGCAAACAGAGAGAATAAAATCCAATGAATTAATTCAAGGATATCAAATCTTCAGACTTGGCCTCAAATTTTGTCTTTAATGTGTTAAAATGAGAAACTATTTTTTTAGTAGTAATGGCATGGAAAGAGCTGAAGATGTCTGTCCACTGACTTCTTCACTTTATGGATCACTAAATACAAGTGAATCCAGTTAACATAATGCAATGCTGTATAAAGGAATGATGAAATGTTATTAGTCTGTAGTTAAATGTTAAAACATGCTCTGAGGACTTAGTTAAGTAAAACGTGCTCTGAGGACTTAGTTAAGTAAAACGTGCTCTGAGGACTTAGTTAAGTAAAACGTGCTCCGAGGACTTAGTTAAGTAAAACGTGCTCTGAGGACTTAGTTAAGTAAAACGTGCTCCGAGGACTTAGTTAAGTAAAACGTGCTCCGAGGACTTAGTTAAGTAAACTGTGCTCTGAGGACTTAGTTAAGTAAAACATGCTCCGAGGACTTAGTTAAAACATGCTCTGAGGACTTAGTTGATTAAATGTTAAAAACTGCTCTGAGGACTTAGTTAAGTAAAACATGCTCTGAGGACTTAGTTAAGTAAAACGTGCTCTGAGGACTTAGTTAAGTAAAACGTGCTCTGAGGACTTAGTTAAGTAAAACGTGCTCTGAGGACTTAGTTAAGTAAAACGTGCTCTGAGGACTTAGTTAAGTAAAACGTGCTCCGAGGACTTAGTTAAGTAAAACGTGCTCTGAGGACTTAGTTAAGTAAAACGTGCTCCGAGGACTTAGTTAAGTAAAACGTGCTCCGAGGACTTAGTTAAGTAAAACGTGCTCCGAGGACTTAGTTAAGTAAACTGTGCTCTGAGGACTTAGTTAAGTAAAACATGCTCCGAGGACTTAGTTAAAACATGCTCTGAGGACTTAGTTGATTAAATGTTAAAAACTGCTCTGAGGACTTAGTTAAGTAAAACATGCTCTGAGGACTTAGTTAAGTAAAACTTGCTCTGAGGACTTAGTTAAGTAAAACTTGCTCTGAGGACTTAGTTAAGTAAAACATGCTCTGAGGACTTAGTTAAGTACCTTGAATTGATTCAATGATTAACTAAACATAATTGTAATACACAAAAACTAGTTTCAGATGGCTTTAAAGAAGTGTTCTTGTTTCTTTCAGCCGTGCTCCGAGGACTTAGTTAAGTAAAACGTGCTCCGAGGACTTAGTTAAGTAAAACGTGCTCCGAGGACTTAGTTAAGTAAACTGTGCTCTGAGGACTTAGTTAAGTAAAACATGCTCCGAGGACTTAGTTAAAACATGCTCTGAGGACTTAGTTGATTAAATGTTAAAAACTGCTCTGAGGACTTAGTTAAGTAAAACATGCTCTGAGGACTTAGTTAAGTAAAACTTGCTCTGAGGACTTAGTTAAGTAAAACATGCTCTGAGGACTTAGTTAAGTACCTTGAATTGATTCAATGATTAACTAAACATAATTGTAATACACAAAAACTAGTTTCAGATGGCTTTAAAGAAGTGTTCTTGTTTCTTTCAGCGAAGAAGAACAAATTCAGGCAGGAAGGGAGGAACTAAGAATGATTCTCAGAGAGCTCCTGTTTTAGTTCTGTATGAGCGGGAAATACAAACAGGTTTGATATGTTTAATTTGGAGAAGTTTTATATCATTAAAAAACAAATTGATTAACAAACAAACTAAAAAATGGTGGTATAAAGAAATTAGAAGATGTGGTATGAGTGCAAATGAGACGACTCTCCATCCAAGTCACAATATGTTAAAAATAAACAAATATAGATCAAAGTACGGCCTTCAACACATAGCCTTGGCTCATGTAGAATAGCAAGCTATAAAAGGCCTAACAAAAATTACCAATGTCAAACAATTCAAACAGGAAAAAACAACATTTATAACTGTCTAATTAATATAATCTTGAGTTGTACAAACAAACGACAACCATTGAGCAACAGATTATACTTAAATGAAAACCTGTATAAGCATGATTAGGACATTTACATAGAAACAAATAATTGTTCTTCAGATTTATGTAAAGAAGAATTCTGGTAAAAGTTATATTTATAAATAACATTTGCTTATTTTTTAGATTTTTCTGAGAACTTTGCCTATAAGACTTTAGAAGAGCACCCTAGTTCATTATATCGTAAATCACATAGAAGGAATATACATGACAATAGAGATCTTAATTCAGACAGTGGTTACTCAAGTCCACTTCATAAGAGAAACCAGATAACTATTGGAACACAATCTGATTCTACACTGTCAGTGAAATTGACCTCTAATTCTATCCAATCAGATGATCCATCTATAGTTCATGCTGCAACTGTTCCGCAGCAAAAGTTTTCCTATGCTTTCATTGCTCAAAAAGAACCTAGTCAAAGACCTGTGATAAACCAAGATAATCAGAATAGTGCAGAAAACTTAAAAACAGGACAACAAAAATCACCAAATAATCAAAACAGAAACAAACAAAATCCTGGAAACAGATCACATGATTCTCAATTAGCCAATAGAAACACACCAAATCCTGGAAACAGATCTCATGATTCTCAATTAGCCAATAGAAACACTTCTAATACATATGATTTAAATAATCAACATATCAACAAACAAGCCAACAAAAAATCAGAAGTAAGGAATAAATTTCAGGGAGACATACAAACGAAACAAAATCAGGTGAGAAAGATGGGAAAGACAAATTCTGATGAAGAAACAAGAGGCTTCTCGAGGAAAGGAACTACTTCCATAGATGAAAATGATTATGGATTTTCAAGGACTAAAAATTTACGCAGTGAAAGAAAACAATCACATGAATCAAATGTTAATAAAAACAATCTGCAGGAGGGCAATAAGAGTGAAACTGGACAGAATTTAGAAACAGAAGGTGAGAGTGGAACACAGGGCAAAAAGAAACGTAGACGACGAAGAAAACGGAAAAAGAAGAACCCAGATGACCCTGCAGATTCTCAAGATGAGGCTGAATATGAACCACAACAGGAAGTGGAACTACATTTTGAAGATGTGGAAGAATTCCCTGACTTGAGTAGTGCTAAAGCTTTAAACAATAAGTCTTCAGGAGTAGGAATATCTTATAGTGCCATTTTACAGACAGTAAGTTTGGATTTTTAGCCAGATATCAATGTTGGTTATTCTGATTTTTAGCCAGATATCAATGTTGGTTATTCTGATTATACATCTGGCTTATGTTGATAATGCTCTAGTAGTCCATTAGTCCATAGATAATATTTGGAAAATAATTGGTCAAAACATTTACTGCATAAATATATTGATAATATGATCTAAGGGAGATAACTCAACAATAATTTACATTAGTATTCCTCAAAGGTTTAAGATTGTTCAAATGTCTGAGAAAAGCTTCATTGCACTTGTTTAAATTTCCTTTGTCATGAACACTGTCCCATAACTTAAATTTCCTTTGTTATGAACACTGTCCCATAACTTAAATTTCCTTTGTCATGAACACTGTCCCATAACTTATATTTCCTTTGTCATGAACACTGTCCCATAACTTAAATTTCCTTTGTCATGAACACTGTCCCATAACTTCCTTTGTCATGAACACTGTCCCATAACTTCCTTTGTCATGAACACTGTCCCATAACTTAAATTAACCAGTTTAAATTTCCTTTGTCATGAACACTGTCCCATAACTTAAATTAAGAACAGACATGAAGGAAAACATTTAAATAATTTAATTTTTTTGGCAAAAAATTTATAAATAACTTTGTGTTGATTTCTTTCCAGGTACCTGTTAGCAGGCCTTCTACAGTAGAGAGAAATAAAACAAGTTCCTCTGAAGATTCTCCAAGGAAAGATAACTCTAGTCTGGGTAAGATAAGATAAAGATGGTAGTTTACATCAGTTATTATTTTACCATTACATGTAGGTTGATAACACATTTCTTAAACCCTTGCTGCATGCATTCCTTAAATGGTAAATAGTATATACCTTTGAACCACACCTATGTTATCCTGTTTTATATTTTGCAATAGAATATACTGCATACTATCAAACAAACACAAAAGACATGAATTCATTGTGTAATATATCGTAGTACATACTGATATGCATGTATTGTTACTTAAAATAACAAGTAATGTGGTTCCATCAACAGCCTCTTTAGGAACCTGTCTTTAAACTGCATTATCCTTGGGTACGCTTTATATATAGGATTAACTGTAATCTTGTACATTGTACACCTCTTATTTTACTTTTAATCCAAATTATTTTTGAGATTTTCCTTATTAAATGATCATAGACCTTGCCATTTCTTTATACACTGGAAGGTATTAGGTATAAATTATTAAGCTTTGCAAACAGAATTTCTAGTTTTACATGAAATAATTATCTCTTACAGAGATCATTATAATTATACTTTACCATTTCGTAATGTCCTGGGAGGGGTTAGATATCAATTTGTAATCTTTGCAAACAGAATCTCTAGTTTTACATGAAATCCTTTCTATTACAGAGGACAAGGGAACAAGAGCCAGTAGAAGACGAAGGAAGAGAAAAGATATACTCAATACAGCAGCTGAGAATGAACTGGCTGAGATAGGACTTGAACAGCAAATGTTGAAAGAACAATGTCTAAAAACCACAGGCCCAAAAAGTCACAAAGAAGAGAAAGGACAGACACCAGGAATATTGAAAGTTAATCCAAAAGCTCAGAATTCTGGAAAAAAATCAAAACAAAATGTATCATTAGATCTTGGGGCAGTAATTGATGCACTAGAGGTAATTGAGTAATAAGGATTGTTTAGACGTCTATTACTCTTGCATTCAAATCATTTCACTATTTCCCAGCCTATGATGGGTTTCTGTAAATACAATTTTTTTCATTTATCTGTAACAATAGTCAGTCTATATATAGTAAACATGACAAACAAATTTGAGAACATTGAAAGTTGTTCAGATTTTTATTCCAATTTATGGTTAAGAAACATTAGCTTAGGATTCCATCAAAGAGATTGGAAGAAAGTTTCCTAGAAAATTAGTTCAGGAAATAAATCCTAAAACTTTTTTCATATTCTATTGTTTTTGTTGCATTGCTTAGTAAAAATGATGTTCAGTTTACCAACAGATTAATCAAAATACATTTGTTCTTTCAGCAAAAAAAGACCACAATTAGTTTAACATCTGCTGCTAGGATAGAACAAAAAGTCAAAATAGAACAACCAAAGAAAAAAGAGATACAGGTAAGCCAATTAGTACTTCTTTGTCTAACTGATTCAGAATATTAAGAGAAGAAGAAAAGAGCTAAGCTGCAGACACAAAACAATATGACACATGCTGGGGATTCATTTATTTTTCGTTGTGACCAATTTTCATCGATTAAGGAAAACTTAGATGTTCGTGGATGTTTAATTTGTGGCATTGATTAAGGAAAACTTAGATGTTAGTGGATGTTTAATTTGTGGCATTGCCGTAGTCTGAATACAAACGTATAGAAAATTTCTTGTTTCACTTAAGCCTGTTCCACAAAATCCACAAAATTTGGTATCCAACGAATAATAATGAATCCACAGTAGACACAATAGAAGTAATTGTGTAAGAAACCTCTATAATTTGAATGCTTCATTTTGTAATTTTATGATATTTAAAAGCATTGAACAAGGCACATTTTGTAATGAGGCTTAGAAACTAAACTTGCAACCGTTAAACTCTTGTACAACCCAATAAAATTACAATTAGAAGTTTAAACGAGCATTTTTTTTGTTTTTCTATATATTTGATGTTGTCATGGATTGCAGGTGCAGTCATAGATGTTATATTCTATACAAAAATAAAATTTGACCTCAGGAATGCCTCAGCAAGTCAAAATTACAGAATCATATGATACTTGTATGTAATGTCAACATTGTCAAATGATGCCACACACATATTATCTTAAGTAGTAATAGCTACAACTAGATTGTTGACATTGGACCGGCTGAACAATTATAATTAAGAAATAATTCATGGGGGCTTCAATATATCGTGATTTTACCACGGGTTGGCCCTTTATGACAATTATTTGACCCTGAGCGATAGCGAGGGGTAAAATATCGGCATAAAGGGACAACCCGTGGTAAAATTACGATATATTCAAGCCCCCCATGAATTATTTTGATTCTAATAGGACTATTACGACAATTGTTTTGAAGCGAAGCGCTCTAGGTGAAGGCATTATTTGCTGTTCTCATAAATAAACGCACTATTAAACTGACGTAACAGAACCGAGCAAACTGAATAAGTGACATGCTTAAATTTAACATATTTAGATTGGTTTGGATGAATCTAAAGGACAATTGTACTTATATGTTTTATATGTATACAAAAGATGGCTTATATCACACATTTAGCATCATTTGCTTACGTTTCTTTGTTGTGATGATTTTCGGTTTCACAAGCGTTTATTATCCCGTAAAATGCCTATATTCCGAAGTCAATGTTCTATGACATCGAGTAGTTCATTCATAAAAAAGCATATGACGTGGAAGTACGATCGGAACAGCCCAAACAATATATTCATATTTTACCACGGACGTCATGTTATAATGTTTAATTTCCTATTGCAAAAATGATAAAACAAATAATGCAGTGTTCTCCCCAGGCCGTTTTAGCGTCGCGGTACTGCGACGCTATATTTTCTTCCCGTGACGCTATAATAATTTTCGCGACGCTATAATTATTTTCAGGATATTATTTTTCTCGTTTCTGTATGGCAAAGCCATGTCCTAAATTGTGAACTTTCATCTAATTACCACTTATGATCCAAAAAAAATATATCACCGTTAATTGTAATCCCTTCAAGTCAGACAATAGAGGCAATTTAAAGAGATTACATAGGTGTTAATTGCCCTTTGGGTGATAACTGGTTGGATACTAATACTCCAAGCTGTCACTAAATTTCTGGGGAGAACACTGTCTTGTTTGTGTGGTTCATAAGTGTTTCTCTCTGTTTTTTTTATATAGATTATACCAGATGTTTTCCTGTTTGATTTGTTTTACTCTAGTCATTTTTGGGCCCTTATCTTGCTGTTTGATGTGAGCTTTGTTTTGAAGGCTGTACCTTGACCTACATGTATAATTCTTTTATACATTGTGGTTTGGATTGAGAGTTGTCTCATTGGCACTATCACCAATTTTATTTATATTTAAAAGAATTGTTTATTGTTTTTGAAGAAATCCAAAGGAGGTCACAATGTATTAGATGCCAGTGCTCCTATTAAACGTGGAAAAGAGAGAGAAACACCAAAGGCAAAGAAACCTAGTCCATTGAAAAAGGTTAGAGTATAACATTTACATAGAAACACCAAAGGCAAAGAAACCTAGTCCATTAAAAAAGGTTAGAGTATAACATTTACATAGAAACACCAAAGGCAAAGAAACCTAGTCCATTAAAAAAGGTTAGAGTATAACATTAACATAGAAACACCAAAGGCAAAGAAACCTAGTCCATTAAAAAAGGTTAGAGTATAACATTTACATAGAAACACCAAAGGCAAAGAAACCTAGTCCATTAAAAAAGGTTAGAGTATAACATTTACATAGAAACACCAAAGGCAAAGAAACCTAGTCCATTAAAAAAGGTTAGAGTATAACATTTACATAGAAACACCAAAGGCAAAGAAACCTAGTTCATTAAAAAAGGTTAGAGTATAACATTTACATAGAAACATCAAAGGCAAAGAAACCTAGTCCATTAAAAAAGGTTAGAGTATAACATTTACATAGAAACACCAAAGGCAAAGAAACCTAGTCCATTAAAAAAGGTTAGAGTATAACATTTACATAGAAACACCAAAGGCAAAGAAACCTGGTCCATTAAAAAAGGTTAGAGTATAACATTTACATAGAAACACCAAAGGCAAAGAAACCTAGTCCATTAAAAAAGGTTAGAGTATAACATTTACATAGAAACACCAAAGGCAAAGAAACCTAGTCCATTAAAAAAGGTTAGAGTATAACATTTACATAGAAACACCAAAGGCAAAGAAACCTAGTCCATTAAAAAAGGTTAGAGTATAACATTTACATAGAAACACCAAAGGCAAAGAAACCTAGTCCATTAAAAAAGGTTAGAGTATAACATTTACATAGAAACACCAAAGGCAAAGAAACCTAGTCCATTAAAAAAGGTTAGAGTATAACATTTACATAGAAACACCAAAGGCAAAGAAACCTAGTCCATTAAAAAAGGTTAGAGTATAACATTTACATAGAAACACCAAAGGCAAAGAAACCAAGTCCATTAAAAAAGGTTAGAGTATAATATTTACATAGAAACACCAAAGGCAAAGAAACCTAGTCCATTAAAGAAGGTTAGAGTATAACATTAACATAGAAACACCAAAGAAACCTAGTCCATTAAAGAAGGTTAGAGTATAACATTTACATAGAAACATCAAAGGCAAAGAAACCTAGTTCATTAAAAAAGGTTAGAGTATAACATTTACATAGAAACACCAAAGGCAAAGAAACCTAGTCCATTAAAAAAGGTTAGAGTATAACATTTACATAGAAACACCAAAGGCAAAGAAACCTAGTCCATTAAAAAAGGTTAGAGTATAACATTTACATAGAAACACCAAAGGCAAAGAAACCTAGTCCATTAAAGAAGGTTAGAGTATAACATTTACATAGAAACACCAAAGGCAAAGAAACCTAGTCCATTAAAGAAGGTTAGAGTATAACATTTACATAGAAACACCAAAGGCAAAGAAACCTAGTCCATTAAAGAAGGTTAGAGTATAACATTTACATAGAAACACCAAAGGCAAAGAAACCTAGTCCATTAAAAAAGGTTAGAGTATAACATTTACATAGAAACACCAAAGGCAAAGAAACCAAGTCCATTAAAAAAGGTTAGAGTATAATATTTACATAGAAACACCAAAGGCAAAGAAACCTAGTCCATTAAAGAAGGTTAGAGTATAACATTAACATAGAAACACCAAAGAAACCTAGTCCATTAAAGAAGGTTAGAGTATAACATTTACATAGAAACATCAAAGGCAAAGAAACCTAGTTCATTAAAAAAGGTTAGAGTATAACATTTACATAGAAACACCAAAGGCAAAGAAACCTAGTCCATTAAAAAAGGTTAGATTATAACATTTACATAGAAACACCAAAGGCAAAGAAACCTAGTCCATTAAAAAAGGTAAGAGTATAACATTTACATAGAAACACCAAAGACAAAGAAACCTAGTCCATTAAAAAAGGTTAGATTATAATATTTACATAGAAACACCAAAGGCAAAGAAACCTAGTCCATTAAAAAAGGTTAGAGTATAACATTTACATAGAAACACCAAAGGCAAAGAAACCTAGTCTATTAAAAAAGGTTAGAGTATAACATTTACATAGAAACACCAAAGGCAAAGAAACCTAGTCCATTAAAAAAGGTTAGAGTATAACATTTACATAGAAACACCAAAGGCAAAGAAAGCTAGTCCATTAAAAAAGGTTAGAGTATAACATTTACATAGAAACACCAAAGGCAAAGAAACCTAGTCCATTAAAAAAGGTTAGATTATAATATTTACATAGAAACACCAAAGGCAAAGAAACCTAGTCCATTAAAAAAGGTTAGATTATAATATTTACATAGAAACACCAAAGGCAAAGAAACCTAGTCCATTAAAAAAGGTTAGAGTATAACATTTACATAGAAACACCAAAGGCAAAGAAACCTAGTCCATTAAAAAAGGTTAGAATATAATATTTACATAGAAACACCAAAGGCAAAGAAACCTAGTCCATTAAAAAAAGGTTAGAGTATAACATTTACATATAAACACCAAAGGCAAAGAAACCTAGTCCATTAAAAAAGGTTAGAGTATAACATTTACATAGAAACACCAAAGGCAAAGAAACCTAGTCCATTAAAAAAGGTTAGAATATAATATTTACATAGAAACACCAAAGGCAAAGAAACCTAGTCCATTAAAAAAAGGTTAGAGTATAACATTTACATATAAACACCAAAGGCAAAGAAACCTAGTCCATTAAAAAAGGTTAGAGTATAACATTTACATAGAAACACCAAAGGCAAAGAAACTTAGTCCATTAAAAAAGGTTAGAGTATAACATTTACATAGAAACACCAAAGGCAAAGAAACCTAGTCCATTAAAAAAGGTTAGAGTATAACATTTACATAGAAACACCAAAGGCAAAGAAACCTAGTCCATTAAAAAAGGTTAGAGTATAACATTTACATAGAAACACCAAAGGCAAAGAAACCTAGTCCATTAAAAAAGGTTAGATTATAATATTTACATAGAAACACCAAAGGCAAAGAAACCTAGTCCATTGAAAAAGGTTAGATTATTATATTTACATAGAAACACCAAAGGCAAAGAAACCTAGTTCATTGAAAAAGGTTAGATTATAATATTTACATAGAAACACCAAAGGCAAAGAAACCTAGTTCATTGAAAAAGGTTAGATTATAATATTTACATAGAAACACCAAAGGCAAAGAAACCTAGTCCATTGAAAAAGGTTAGAGTATAACATTTACATATACACTGTTGTCATTATCTTTGTGTCTATGTCATATTTAGGACTTTATATGCCCCTGTCGCTGGGTGATAGGACAATAAGGGTTACTCTTCTCTATGTTTTTCATACATCCAAAAATAAGTTTCCGTTGTCTAATTTAGTTTCTCTCAACCAAATGTTATAAAACTTAAACACAATACTTATTACTACAAAACTCGAATTGTGGTTGTGTTACTTTTACAGTTCTCTAAATATGCCACTGCGTAAGCGAAGGCATCATCTGTGTCTCATAATTTAATTTTTTTAATGCTAAAACCCAATTCCTGTCATGAATATTTGATCAGTTTTATTTCTTTATGATGGTATAGAGGAAGACATCTGTCCGGTTTGTATATATTTAATTTTGGCCAACCTTCCTCCTGTTTGTTAGTTGTCTTATTGGCTATCATACCACTACTCCTGATTTTTGTATGACTTTTACCTTATTATTGTAGGTGATATTGAAAGAGAGAGAAGAGAAGAAACATTTAAAGATGTTAGAAGGAACAGAATCAGGATCAACAGAGTAAGTATTATAAAGGACAGAATCAGGATCAACAGAGTAGGTATTATAAAGGACAGAATCAGGATCAACAGAGTAGGTATTATAATGGACAGAATCAGGATCAACAGAGTAGGTATTATAATGGACAGAATCAGGATCAACAGAGTAAGTATTATAAAGGACAGAATCAGGATCAACAGAGTAGGTATTATAATGGACAGAATCAGGATCAACAGAGTAAGTATTATAAAGGACAGAATCAGGATCAACAGAGTCAGTATTATAATGGACAGAATCAGGATCAACAGAGTAAGTATTATAATGGACAGAATCAGGATCAACAGAGTAGGTATTATAAAGGACAGAATCAGGATCAATTAAGGACAGAGTAACTGGTCATTAATAATTACTAAAAAGACTTTATTATTTTGTGGAGACAATGAGATTTCTTTCCAAGTATTATAATACACAGTACTGTTGAAGAATTTCTAATCTTATGATTTTATAGTTTTGTAAATTTCATGCAAGATTTATTTGAAAAGACCAGATATTTACACAGGTGTGTACTGAGCTTCCTCTATAATGCTTTACTTTTCTTATTATAAAAGTAATGTAGATTTGATTGACATCTTAATGGATCATGATCATTATTGTCACATAAACTGCTAAGAAAAGCATTCTTAAAAAGCTCCAAGCATCCTGAGAGCATGCTGGGAGCTTCCTCCTAAGAATAAATCTATGATCCCTTAATAGAGTTGAGAATGGAAATGGGGAATGTGTCAAAGAGACAACAACCCAACTAATGAGCAGAAAAAAGCCCAAGGCCATCAATAGGTCTTCAACACAGCTTCAGAAGCTAGCTACAACTGACTCCTAAATGATAATGTATATATATATGTTCAGTCAAATGGATTTGACACTCAATTGGGAAACAAATAAATGAACCCAAAAAAAACCATACAAGACTTACATGCTAGATGTTATTGACTTGGGACAGGTGCAAAAACTATGTTTGGTTTATAGCTATCTTCGTCCCTTATAGTCCAGCGGCTACAAGCATATTTCAGACGAATTGTGCACATCCTGTTACAAGCATGAAATTTGGCATAGACCTTCCTCAACTATTACTCTTTTATTTCAGATAGGGAGGCATTTGAAAAAAATGTCTCACTTCCGGTAAAATCCAAAATGGCGGACGTCATACTTAAATCAGCCCAATATCGAAGGCTAGCGTGTAAAAATGTGTTATTATCATGCTACTATCATAATATTTGGTACAGACCTTTGTTTTTTACTACTTTTGGATAAATTAAATAGATTAGATGTCTTCAGAAACCCCACTTTCGGTTAAAATCCAATATGGCTGACATTGTACTTAAATAAGCTTATTTTTTAGGGAGGGTAACTGAAATGTGTTTTAACGTATTGCTACTATCATTACATTGTGTATGAACCTTTCTTTGGTGTTTCTGATGGATACAATGCATAAGACATATGTCTTAAAAACCCTTTCTTCTGGGTATATCCAAAATGGCGGACAGAGAAATATCAATTTTTTATTCAAATTTTCATTTTTTTCAATATGTAAAGAAATGATTTTATTTTGTGCTGGTCATTAAACTTTTGTCTTAAAGTTATCCTCAAAACCACTTATTCTAGCATGTTGTAAATATTTAGATATAAAGTTGACACTTCCGGTTAAAAATATGACGTAAATTTCAAAGATGAGTCCTCAATCTATTTCTTCGATTTAGAGTTTTGGATAGATTGATTAAAACAAAATAAAATCACTATAGTACTAAAAATTATTTAAAATTATTACTATTTGGCCAAGAATACATGTTTATTCACAGTCACCATGACATGCACACATCGCAGTGCACGGGATACCCGATTTTCCACATTAAAAATGACTGCGGAATCCTTTCTTACATCCACAATATATAAGCTTTTGACAAAATGATGAGACTCAAAAAGAGTTTTTCAAAAGTTATCCTCTTTGTCCCCGCCTGGAGTGGGTAGCATAAGAGCCAATCCCAAGCTCGTCTCCCTAAACACCTGCCTAAGTATATTGCATCATTTACATGCTGGAAAAGACTAGACCAAGTTGAGGGAATAGCCTCGAAAAGCCGTCCCTGTTGCGCAAATAGTTATTTTCTTGCTTCGTTAACCATGTTATACCCATCTGCTAAGTTTGTGCGATCTTACAGTAAAACCCCGGTGATTTAGTCTGATTAATCATCATTCTTTTTGTTAAAGTCACATCTTCAAATGCAATCAATGTCTCCCACATAGTCTTTTCCCCCTTTCAAGCAAAGAGAGAACCATATCACAACAGGTAAAGACATGGATAACAATAAGTGTTTCAGATCACCCAGATCACTCATTGCCTAGTGCATTTGAAAGGCCATTGATAGATATTAATCCAAAGTCTTTTGCCCTCCCAAACACAACGTCTACCCCTATGTCACGGAATAGCGAAACAGTATTGACAACATCATCATTAACGACTGTTCGAATCATGACTCGTTTAAGTGCGTGTTTCACTGCATCAGACACATGCACCATGATTTTAGTGTCTGCCTCTAAATGTGAACTTGGTGCTGAACTTGAAATACATTACGTGGTGGATAAGATAGAATATCCTGACCATTTGTTGCTATAACTACCATACGCATCCAAGACTTCATCCACTCGTATTTCAGTTTCAAGGTATTTTATTTAGGTAAGGACATAATACCCAATCAGCATACTCAGTAGGCCGCAATTCACAATTGGAGAGCTGATTTCCAACATTTACAAAGACTGTGGTATTGTTTCTCACATCTTAATAAATTCTACAAAAACACATATTTTCTTGCCTTGTTAACCTAATCTGTTTCTTTTTTTTTTTTTATCTTCCAACAAAACCACGTATCGTTTTCAATGACATTAAACATCAAATCCATATGGTGATGTTGGCTGGTCAATCATCATTCTAAATGCTATAGTCACATCTTCAAACTCCATTAATGTCACCAACGCAGTTCCTTTTCCAGCGAACATGTTATCTTTTAATGCCTAGTGCATTTGAAAGGTCATTGATTGATATATATCTTATACTTTTCCCCTTCTAAATGCAAACCAAAGTTTGTCTGCCCTATGTCACGGAATACAAAACAGCAATGACATCAGTATCGACTGTTTGAGTCATGACTCAGTTAAGTCTATGTTTCACTGCATCAGACACATCTATCTTGATTGTAGTGTCAGTCTCTTCGTGTAAACATGGTGCTAAACTTGAAACATCATCAAGTGGTGGATAACACTAAACATCCTGAGCATTTGTTGCTTCAACTACCTTGTACTCAAAATTGTATTGAGCAAGCTCCTGTGAATGAAAACTTAAAAGTTCTTTCTTACTGTCGTCATCTCTCAGAAAACTTTCCCATCTTTGAGGATGTTTTTAATCCTGGGTTCGTCTGTGTATTCCCTTTCCCCTAAATGTTGCCCTTGCTTCTTTTAGCAGCTTTAAAACTACCAGTATTTCGCTATTCCGTAACAAAGGGGCAGACGAACTATTGATTGTATTTGGGGAGGCAAAAATCTTTGGATTAATATCTATCAATGGCCTTTCAAATGCACTAGGCAATGAGTGATCACACACTTTTATTTCTGACCAATACCTTATGACGGGTTGTGATACTGTTCTCTCTTTGCTTGAAAAGGAAAAAAAAAGACTGCGTGGGAGACATTAATGGTATTTGAAGATGTGACTTTAACATAAAGAATGATGATTGATCAGCCTAAATCACCGGGGTTGTACTGTACAAACTTATCAGATCTAACATGATTAACGAACCAAGAAAGTCAATTTTTGCACAAAAGGGAAATCTCATTTTAAGTGAGGCTATTCCCACGACTTGTTCTAGTCTTTTCAAGCATGTAAAACGTGTAATATACTAATGCAGGTGTTAAGTGAGACGAGCTTTGGATTGACTCTTATGCTACCTAGTCTTGTCACTAATGGATTGCGAAGGGACAAAGAGGGTCCCTTTAAAAAAGAACTCTTTCTGAGACCTCATCATTTTTTCAGAAGCTTGTACATTATGGATGTAAGAAAGGATGCCGCGGTTATTTTTAATGTGTAAAATCGGGTCTCCCGTGCACTGCCTTGTGTGCATGTGGTGGTGATTGTGAATAAGCATGTATTCTTCGCCAAATAGAAGTAGTTTTAAATATTTTTTAGTACTATAGTGATTTTATTTTGTTTAAATCAATCTATCCAAAACTCTACATCTACATCGAAGAAATAGATTGAGGACTCATCTTTAAAATTTACGTCATATTTTTACCAGAAGTGTCAACTTTATATCTTAGCATTTACAACATGCTAGAATAAGTGGTTTTGGGGATAACTTAAAGCCAAAAGTTTAATGACCAGCACAAAATAAAATCATTTTCTTTACATTTTGAAGAAAGTTGAAAATTTGAATAAAAAATCGATATTTCCCTGTCCGCCATTTTGGATACTTCCGGAAGTAAGGGTTTTTAAGACATATGTCTTATACATTGTCTCCATCAGAAGCACCAAAGAAAGGTTCATACACAATGTAATTATAGTAGCAATACGTTAAAATACATTTCAATTACCCTCCCTAAAAATAAGCTTATTTAAGTACAATGTCCGCCATATTGGATTTTAACTGGAAGTGGGGTTTCTGAAGACATCTAATCTATTTAATTTATCCAAAAGTAGTAAAACACAAAGGTCTGTACCAAATATTATGATAGTAGCATGATAATAGGAGATTTTTACATGTAGTCTTCGATATTGGGCTGATTTAAGTATAACGTCCGCCATTTTGGATTTTACCGGAAGTGAGACATTTTTTTCAAATGCCTCCCTATCTGAAATAAAAGAGTAATAGTTGAGGAAGGTCTTTGCCAAATTTCATGCTTGTAACAGGATGTTCACAATTTTTTACAAAGCCGCCGGACTATTAGTAATACTGGTATTTACACTTAAATTTGTTGTTGGTAGAAAAAAATTTGAAATTGTCCAGATACAAATGTTTACCCTTCTAACTTTGTTAATGATTGGTTCAAAAGATATTATCTGATGTAGCTTCTCTATTTGACTTCTCTCTATTTCCAGAGCAGCGGTTGGTATTGGTGTAGTTAGTGCTGAGAGTGATCTGTCTCAGGACGGTAAGTCATGGTGTAGTTAGTGCTGAGAGTGATCTGTCTCAGGACGGTAAGTCATCACAACATATGTATGAGTTCTTACATAGTAAAAACATTGATTTTGATGGACCAAGGGAAATAACTCTAAGAATCATTCTGACAGCACTATTTTATAAAATAAATGTTTTCATGGATCCAGGTGAAAGCGTGTTTGAATAAGTTCAAAATATTTGTCTGATTGGTAATACACACTAATTATATAAAATTATGTTAATTTAATGTAAGAACAGTAACTATATTGTATTTACTAATAACTTTGATGACTCTTCCACTTGGATAAACTACTTTCTTAAGAAATGTCTGAACTCTCATAATGGGCAGGAAATGATTTTATCGTTCATGTTTTCCCTGCTGCTATTTTTCTTAAATTTTGTCTAGTGTTATTTTCAATTTCATCTTGAGTCTGGAATGAATACCGATAAGGTTTCAATAGTAAGAACATGTTTTAACTGCGAAAATCATAAATAATTATCAGCATTGAATTTGTATAAATTTTTTTTAATGTCACATTTGTTCAAGATTTTTAAAAAGTCAAGATTTGGGATCTTAGTTTATATCAGTCACTATATCTCTGATTCTTCCATATACTTTCTTTAAGAATAGGTAGATCTCATCTGATTGATCCCTAAAAATAGCTAGATCTCAACTGATTGGCCCCTCAAAATAGCTAGATCTCAACTGATTGGTCCCTCAAAATAGCTAGATCGCAACTAATTGGTCCCTCAAAATAGCTAGATCTCAATTGATTGGTCCCTCAAAATAGCTTGATCTCATTTGATTGGTCCCTGAAAATAGCTAGATCTCAACTGATAGGTCCCAAAAAATAGCTAGATCTCAACCGATTGGTCCCTCAAAATAGCTAGATCTAAACTGATTGGTTTCTTAAGATAGCTAGATCTCAACTTATTGGTCCCTCAAAATAGCTAGATCTCAATTGATTGGTCCCTCAAAATAGCTAGATCTCAACTGGTTGGTCCATCAAAATAACTAGATCTCAACTAATTGGTCCCTCAAAATAGCTAGATCTCAACTGATTGGTCCCTCAAAATAGCTAGATCTCAATTGATTGGTCCCTCAAAATAGCTAGATCTCAACTGATTGGTCCCTCAAAATAACTAGATCTCAACTGATTGGTCCCTCAAAATAGCTAGATCTCAACTGATTGGTCCCTCAAAATAGCTATATCTCAACTGATTGGTTTCTCAAGATGGCTAGATCTCTACCAGTTGGTCCATCAAAATAGCTAGATCTCTACCGATTGGTCCATCAAAATAGCTAGATCTCAATTGATTGGTCCCACAAAATAGCTAGATCTCAATTGATTGGTCCCTCAAAATAGCTAGATCTCAACTGATTGGTTTCTCAAGATAGCTAGATCTCAACTGATTGGTCCCTCAAAATAGTTAGATCTCAACTGATTGGTTTCTCAAGATAGCTAGATCTCAACTGATTGGTTTCTCAAGATAGCTAGATCTCAACTGATTGGTTTCTCAAGATAGCTAGATCTCAACTGATTGGTTTCTCAAGATAGCTAGATCTCAACTGATTGGTCCATCAAAATAGCTAGATCTCAACAGATTGGTCCATCAAAATAGGTAGATCTCTACTGATTGGTTCATCAAAATAGCCAGATCTGAACTGATTGGTTTCTCAAAATAGCTAGATCTCTACTGATTGGTCCATCAAAATAGCTAGATCTCAATTGATTGTTCCATCAAAATAGCTAGATCTCAACTGATTGGTCCCTCAAAATAGCTAGATCTCAACTGATTGGTTTCTCAAAATAGTTAGATCTCAACTGATTGGTCCCTCAAAATAGCTAGATCTCAACTGATTGGTTTCTCAAAATAGTTAGATCTCAACTGATTGGTCCCTCAAAATAGCTAGATCTCAACTGATTGGTCCCTCAAAATAGCTAGATCTAAACAGATTGGTCCCTCAAAATAGTTAGATCTCAATTGATTGGTTTCTCAAGATAGCTAGATCTCAACTGATTGGTCCATCAAAATAGCTAGATCTCAACTGATTGGTCCCTCAAAATAGCTAGATCTCAACCGATTGGTCCCTCAAAATAGCTAGATCTCAACCAATTGGTCCCTCAAAATAGCTAGATCTCAACTGATTGGTCCCTCAAAATAGCTAGATCTCAACTGATTGGTCCCTCACAATAGGTAGATCTCAACCGATTGGTCCCTCAAAATAGCTAGATCTCAACTGATTGGTCCCTCAAAATAGCTAGATCTCAACAGATTGGTCCCTCAAAATAGCTAGATCTCGACCAATTGGTCCCTCAAAATAGCTAGATCTCAACAGATTGGTCCCTCAAAATAGCTAGATCTCAACCAATTGGTCCCTCAAAATATCTAGATCTCAACAGATTGGTCCCTCACAATAGCTAGATCTCATCTGATTGGTCCCTCAAAAGATAAACCTTCAAGCAAATCTTACTATATGTATGTGGTATTTATGTCAGTCCAAATATGAGATGAATTAAAAAAAAATAATCTGCACATCTGTTTTAATAATATATTCTATGATGAACTATTCATGACACATAATTCTTGTAATGATTTCCTTTGACCTCATTATTTCAATATTAATGAAAAGTTTGACTTATTATTTCTACATCATTATGTCATTACAGCCATGAGTACAAAGAGTTCAATTGATTACACTGGTACCCCAGGAAGTGCCAACCTGTCTCCAGTCAGTCAGACTTCACCTATAAGCATGAGTCCACTGTCTCCAGGAACCAGCCCATTAAGTTCAGAGGTCAATAGTCCTATTGCAGGGGCTGTTGGAAAGGATGTTGTTAAAAAGATACACAGCAGAAGATTTAGAGAGTGAGTTTATTTATCTATTTAGTTATAATCATCTTCTTAAGATGTGATATGAACCGTGTATGGCTGAAGCTGTCAAACTGAATTATAGACCCCCTTAACATAGAATTGTCCATATTTTGGGGTAGAGATTACATGAAATGCAAATCAGAATCCTATGTTACTGACTTGATAACTAAATCTTCCAAGGCTTATCATAACTTTTTTGATAAACAAAATAATGAGCATTGATCACAACATTCTATACGTCCTATCCATGATCATTTCCAGAAAATTAATGTAATTTATGCTCAGATCTTCAGGTCACAAAATGATGATACACCTATAAAGAAAATTACATAACTTTTGCAAGTTGCAGGAATCAAATATCTGTTCTAAAAACATAAATGATGTGTCATTGTTAAAGTCATCTTTAAACATGGAGTTACCTCCCTTAGTCCAGAATTGTAGTTTTATTCAATGCAATATTTAATTTTACTTTCCACTGATAAATTAACGCAATCTTTACCCTTCTGTGCTTACATGCACTTTGATTAGTAAAATTGGGAGATTTTTTTTACAATTTCGATGAAATTTGTCATGAAAGTTGCATATATATACTACATTGGAAAAGTCTTTTTGAGGAGTTTTTTTTATTTGAACTATTTGTCCAAAAGAAATAAATTATGAAATAACTGTGTTTGTTGGATATATAGAATACAGTGCAAATAGAAAAAGCATGAAATATAACTTGGTTAATCTTATCACTATTCTTCTATAATACAAAACTATTTTGAATCAGCTGAGTTAACCTTTCAACTTACTCATGATAATTGATTTTCTAATTACAGATATTGTAATCAAGTATTAGATAAAGATATTGATGAATGTGCCACCACCTTATTACAAGATCTGGTCAGATTCCAGGACAGAATGTACCACAAAGATCCTTCTAAGGTCAGTTGTTAAAAGATAAAGAAGATTATTGGGGCCTTGGTGGCCGATTGATCTAAGTAGTTACTACTGTAATCACTAGCCAGTCAACACTGAGGTTGTGAGTTAGAATCCCGCTTGTGCGGGTGCACTCAACTCCACTCTTAATTGTCTAGGATTGTCAGTTTTCCTATCGAAGGTCAGTTGTTTTCTCAGGGCACTCCATCTTCCTCCACCAATAAAAACTGGCTGCCACGAAATAATCTATATGTGGTGCTTAAAAGTGGCGTTAAAACACCACAAAACAAATAAAGAAAGAAAGAAGACTATTAAAGTAATAGTCTGTCTGCCATTTTTTTATGGTATTATGATTTTGTGCAGAGTTATAGCCCTTGGACTTAGAAGATTCACTGAAATAATAATTTTCTCCACTTTTTTAGTCACTCTTGAAGATTAATATATAACTGATATATAGTTTTATCAAGACAAGTTCCAGATCAAGTTCCATTTTTTATCCAGTCTGATTATTTTGTGCAGAGTTATGGTCCTTGGTCACTTAAATAATCGTTTTTCAACACTTTTTATAAGACCGCAAAGATAAGAAAATATATTTGATATATGGGCCCCTTTATCAAATTGTTCCACATTAAGTTCTAAAGGGTCCAAAATTGAACTTTGTTTGATTTCATCAAAAATTGGATTCTTGGTTTTTTTTTTTATATGCTGAATCTAACCATGTATTTCAATTTTGGATATTGGATCATAAAAGGTATTAAATGTCCAATGTAAATTTTTTGAGTTTTTAGACCACAATCATTCTGTGTCAGAAATCTATTCTGTGTCAACTATTTAATCACAATCCAAATTCAGAGCAGTATCAAGCTTGAATGTTCTGTCCATACTTGCCCCAACTGTTCAGGGTTCAACCTCTGTGGTCATATCAAGCTGCGCCCTTCGGAGCATCTGGTTTTAGTCATGCTTGAAGATATTAATTTGATATTTGTGATAAAGTTTACACCATGACATGTTATAGAATAAGTTAGAATTTTGTACTTTCCATGACGTGATTTCTACACTCATATGTCTATTCGCTTGTTGTGTGATGAAATGTGTGTGGTCCAATGAAAAATAGTATAACATATTCATAGGTGCTTGAGGACAGGATCCTGTTATGAGCCCCCCATAGTCCCTCCCCCTTATTATCATAAATCTCAGATTTTTTAATATATATCACTTATTTGTACCATATATATACTAATATACCATATTTTTACTCTAAATATGCATGTTTACTATCAACGTGAATCTCGACTATAGAGCGAAGCGAAAGGTTGCCAACTTCGTTTCATGAAATTGGGGCAACGGTCAGGAAAAATTGTTTAAAAATGTAATAAAATTTCACTTACCGGTTAAATCAACGAGTTCATGCTCTTCCCAGATGATTTTCCTTATTGAATTTCGATATCCCGATGTAATATGATACCGTTTTAACACTTTTGTTTCATTTTTTCCGCAAGTGATGTTGCCTTTTTTTCTCCATTCAACTTCGATCAACGGAAGTAACAATACAACGACATCTGTCTGGTCTTCAGCTCAAGAAGGATAACTCCACATGTAACCGCGGGAAATTAGATGAGTTCCGGGGTATATGCAGGGAAAGTAAACATACGAGAATTTCGAATGTATACATTTTCGAAAATCTCTTACTTTTTCCACCGCGGAACTCATCTAATTTCCCGTGGTTACATGTGGAGTTTTTCAATTTCATGAAACGAAGTTGGCAACCTTTCGCTTCGCTCTATAGTCGAGATTCACGTTGATAGTAAACATGCATATTTAGAGTAAAAATATGGTATATTAGTATATATATGGTACAAATAAGTGATATATACTAAAAAATCTGAGATTTATGATAATAAGGGGGAGGGACTATGGGGGGCTCATAACAGGATCCTGTCCTCAAGCACCTATGAACATATTAACATAAAATTAATACTTCGCCTTGGTGATGAGTTTTTCAAATTTTGTTACCATCCATTAATAAACATAAAAAGTTTATTTCAACAAGATAATTACTCCTTGAAAACCAATACTAATTCTAGCAAACTGATTAAGATAATAATTGAAATACTAATCAAAGGGAGATAATCCAAACTCACTTGTAACTTACATTGAAACTGTTAGCTTCTTTTTATATAGTAAGTTATGTTCTTCTGTATGCTGAAATGTATTTGTTCATTTTCAGGCAAAGTTAAAACGAAGACTGGTGCTTGGTTTAAGAGAAGTTGCAAAACATTTGAAATTAAGGAAGATAAAATGTGTCATCATTTCACCAAATCTCGAAAAAATACAATCTAAAGGTAGGATAATTTATGATAATTACATTATTGTACTTTAAGCAAAAAGCCTTGAATCAATTTATTGTAAATTCAGAATTTTGAGATGCTTTTATTTATTGAGACAACTTAGGTTTCTCAAAAAATAAAACTTGTCATTTTAAATCAATATTTTGAATTAAGAATTTCTTGAAATTTCAATATTTAATGCTAATTTAATTTTCTTATTTTTTTATTGTAAAAATCTTGGGAAAAATTGCAGTCCAGTTCTTGTATTATACACATGTGCTATCACGGCATCATAATCAGCTTAGTCCAAAGACATTTGGTTTCTGACCCTAACCTAACCCAAACCCTAACTTGAGTAAATAAAAATTGAAATCTCTGATATTTTATGTTTATAACCACAAAAAAAATGTTGTGATTGATTTTGGGAGTTACGCTCCTAACAGTTAAGGAATTAGGGGCCAAAAAGGGGCCCAAATAAGCCTTTTTCTAGTTTTCACACAATAATTTGTGAAACGGTGTATCGATCTCTCTGAAGTTATACCACAAGCTTCCATGCAACAAAGGGATGGTTATGATTGGCTTCGGGGGTTATGGCTCAAACTGTTTAGGGGCAACAAAGGGGAAAAAAAAGGGTTTCCTTGTTACTGGATAATTGGAAAAAAGTACAATGTTAGTAGATATAGGAAGATGTGGTGTGAGTGCCAATTAGACAACTCTCCATCCAAATAACAATTTATAAAAGTAAATGTTAGGTTTGGATTAACCCCCTTACACTGCTTTTAAATTATGTTTAATGAAATGTTGTATTGTCTTGGTGTATTTAGCTGTGAATTCATTTTAATACAAAATTTTTTTGTTGTATATTGGTATCACGTTGTCATTGTCGTCGGCCGCCACTTCGTCAGCGTCGTCTGAAGACAGATAGTTTCCGGATAATAACTTTAGTATAAGTTTATAGGAATCAATAATATTTTAACACAATGTTTATAACCACAAAAAGAAGGTTAAGATTGATTGTGGGGGATTTGGTCCCAAAGGTTTAGGAAAAAGGGGCCAAAGGGGGCCCAAAACAAGCATTTTTCTAGTTTCAGGACAATAAGTTGTGTATAAGTATTTCAAATACTCTGAAATTGTACCACAATGTTTAATACTATAAGTAGAAAGTTGTGATTTATTTTAAGGGTTATGGGGCAAACAGTCCAGGATTATTAAGGACCAAAAAGGGGCCAAAAACAAGCATTTTTCTAGTTTCTGGACAATAACTTGTGTGTAAATGATTGTATCTCTCTGACATTGTACCACAAGGTTCCATATAACAAAGGGAAGGCTGGAATTCGGTTTGGGGTTAATTTCCTTGAAAAACATGTAGGTAAGGGGCCAAAAAGAAGCATTTTTCTAGTTTACAGACAATAATTTGTTTTTAAGTGTATGGATCTCTCTGAAATTATACTACACGGTTTCTTACTTCAAAGGACAGACTGGAATTGAGTTTTGGGGATCTAACTCCAAGGGTCATAGTAAATTGCTCAAAAGAAAAAAAAAAAAAAAAATTAAGTTCATTAGACCACATTCATTTTGTTAGAAACCCAAACTTTTTAATCACAATCCAAATTCAGAGTGGTATCCAGCTTGAATGTTGTTTCCTTACTTGCCCCAACTGTTAAGGGTTTGACCTCTGCGGTCATATAAAGCTGTGCCCAGCGGAGCATCTGGTTATTAAATGCTGATAACTTTCTTAAACTATCCAGGATATCTACCAAACTTGGACAGAAGCTTGTTAAAGGTCATTAGATATTCTCCAGAAGTAAATTTTGTAAAAAAAATTCCAGTTTATCTGCATTTTACTTATAACAGGACTTAGTTTTCTGCCAGTTATCATAACATTCACTCTGTGGTTAAGTTTTGTCTCGCCTTGACGGAGTCAAAAAGTGAGACATAGGTATGCTGTTTCCGTCGTCGCCGACGACGTCAACAATGTATTAGTTTGTGATTAGGTCTAGTTTATGGTGAACCACAAGTGGTAGGTCAATCATATTTGGTATGCAGTTGCATAAGTATTGGCAGATCTCATTTCAATGAAGATTATTTGGACCTGCCCCCTCAGTCATGGTCTATTGACTTAGAAACTTTTGATTATTCTATATGTATTAGTTACTGATTATGTCAGTTTATGGGGAACCACAAGTGGTAGGTCAATGATATATGGTATGCAGTTGTATAAGCATTGGCATATCTCATTTCCATGGATATAATTTGTCTCCGCCCCTTAGTCATGGTCTATTGACTTTGAAACTTTTGCTTATTTTACGTGTATTAGTTTGTGATTAGGTCAGTTTATGGGGAACCACAAGTGGTAGGTCAATGATATTTGGAATGCAGTTGTATAAGCATTGTCATATCTTATTTCCATGGAGATAATTTGTCTCTGCCCCCTTAATTAGTCATGGTCTATTGACTTTGAAATTTTTCTTGTTTTTAATACATGTATTAGTTTGTGATTAGGTCAGTTAGGCCGAGAAAAAAAAGATCGATGTTTCCGGTAACCCGACCGACCCTGTTTTTTTAGCCCCGACCCTAACTTTTTTATTGGATCTTCCAAAAAAAAAAAAAAAAAATTTATCAACCGACCCCGTTTTTGACACAGGCTTCTGATAGATGACATAATATTTTTTCTCTCTTGCTTCTACTTGCATAGAAAGCCAGTAAAACATTTTATTAATGTCAAAAGGTATTCCAAATAGGTTAAAATCCAAGAAATTTGCACAGCAGGTGCTTCAAAAACATTGCAAATGGCACACTTCCGGTTTTTGAAACTAATTACGGATCCGGACTTGGAAAAACCATGATAATTTTCCGGATTTCATTTACGATGTCAAAAAAAAAAAAAAAAAAAAAAAAAGAATTCCGACCTACTGACCCTATTTTTCAAAATGATGTTACCGGAAACACATATCTTTTTTTTTTAGGCCTTATGGGGAACCACAAGTGGTACTCTGTTAGGTCAATGATATTTGGTATGCAGTTGTTTAAGCATTGGCACATCTCATTTCAATGGAGATAATTTGGCCTCTGCCCCTTAGTCATGGTCTATTGACTTTGATAATTTTTCTTAGTTATCATGTATTAGTTTGTGATTAGGTCATTTCAAGGGGAACCATTAGTGGTAGGCCAATGTTGATTGGAGATTGTTTAGCCATGTAACTAAGTCATGTTTTATTGAATTGGAGAATATTTGCATAACTTGTGTAAGATGTTAAAGTACATGTATTGCTATTTTTGATTTCAACATTTGCATTATGAAAATTACAAAAAGTTGAGACTTATCTCTGTGATAACAGTTTATTAAAATTTTGATAACTTTCTGAAACTATCCTGGATTTCTATCAAACTTGGACAGAAGCTTGTTTATGATCAAAAGCTTAGTATCTAGAAGCAAAGTTTGTAAAAATTTATTTCCTGTTTTCCCGTCTGTTACTTATTATGTACTTAGTTTTCTTCCAGTTAACATAACATACAATCTACTGTTAAAGTTCCTAAATTTTTTTTTAGCTTAATAAAGAAGGCGAGACACAGGGTTGCGCTGAACCCTTATAAATTTTTTCTTGCAATAGTCTCAATAACTAAGACCTAAATATAAGTCAACACTGGAAAAAGTCAGTTGACTCCTTAAACAAGTTATTGCCCTTTAATGATATTGCTGAGTTATTTTAATGTTTTAATGATGAAATTATAGGTGGTGTTTTCTCTATCAACCATCACACATATTTAAAAAGTTTTAGTTAAAATTGTGGTCACATCAAATTGATATTTATTTTGTTTTGAAATATATGCTAAATTAGGGTTTAGTGGGTAACCAAGTATTGAAGTGTATGAGAGGTGCATAATGCATGTATGCCCTAACGTACATATTCATGCTGTTTCCTAGCATTCTGTGAACATAATCTGGTGGACCTACCAGGACAAATGACTCCAAACTTTACCTTTTAAGTGCTTAGGCAGTATCATTCAGAGCTCAATGATTTTTTTAAAGAGTTTGACAAATAGTGGATGAAATTAGAAACCCATTGAACGCATGTAGAAACTTATTAAACTGTTGGCTTCTGCTGTTGTCTGCTCTATGGTCGGGTTGTTGTAGCTTTGACACTTTCTCCGTTTCCTTTCTCAATTTTATGTTGTAATACAATTTGATGATTGATTAGTTTTGTATAATTAAGACTCCTTTTATTAATCAATGATAGTGTGAGATCATTAGTCATACTGTATGGTAGTAGAAAAATGTTTTGTAAAACAACTTTAAATGAATAAATCAATGATTGGTTATTTTAATTGTGTATTCTTTGAAAAATGATTACTACACAGTTGGTGTTCTATTTCTACTCTACACTTAATTAAGTTTATTGATTTAAAGCTTATTTACCAGGAAACAATCACAATGTCCTATATAAGAGACAGGAAACCAGGGTTCATTCTTGTTTCATAAATAGGATGGTTGGAATCATCCATCTTTTAACAATGAGGGGAATATTTATCAGAAACTTAATGATGTCCTATTATAGAGACAGGAAACCAGGGTTCATTCTGGTCTCCTATCTAGGACAGTTGGAATCGTCAATCTTAGAACTATGAGGGTAATATTTATCAGAAACTTAAAAATAAAAAAAAATCCTTCATATATTTGTTTCTTTTTCCATCTATTTTACTTTTTATTTCATGTACAATGTATTTTATAGAAAAAAAATTTACAACTTTATAATATTTGATATATGTCAGTATCAAATGAAAGTAACAAAAATGATTAATAAGTTTGAATTCAAATTTGGAAAGGTCACAGAAAAGTTAAAAGTTTGCAAGTACTGAGTATTTTAAGTTTGAATTAGCTAAATGGATTATTTATATAGTTTAAAATTAGGAGTTCAGTTTAATTTAGTAATTTTCCACAATCAGATAGAAGCATTTACATTTTAATATAGTTCAAATATTTATAAGGTGAAAAACATTTCTATTTAAAAAGGAGAAATATGTTAATCTTGTACTATAATATGCTCCTTATGTAAGAAATTTCTGATTTGAGATTTATACAAATATTAACCATAACATGGACACAAGAGGGATTTTATCTTAGTACTTATCCGATATTGTGAAATACAATGAAATATCAAATAACACTTTATATAACTAAAAACAAACAAACTGTTTTTCTTTTATAAACAACAAACTTGTCCTTTGTGTATTTTGTTGAAATTAATTTTAATTGAAGGGACTGCATGTTGATAAGGACTGCTTTCAACACATATATTATATTTCACAAAGACATCAAAATTCTTCCATGTTCTTCTTCAACAGGCGAAAAAAAAGTTTGTTCAGAAAAAAGATCCCCCCCCCCCCCCCCCAAGAAAATCAAATGGTTGCTGCCTAATCTAGGGAAAAAATTGTGTAAGATGGAGGCAAAGAAAAGAAGTAATGTTTTAAATAGATAGAAAATTTGGAAGGAACATAAGATAATGCAAGTTGATGGATGGTCTTTATTGAAAATGAGATAGAAAAACAAATTTGAATTTATTACTGTATCTTGCAGTGTGCATTTTGAACCATTCACCAATTTTCTATTTGTTATAAGTGAAAAAAAATAATTACTGTATCTTGCAAATTTATTGTGGTCCCCCCTTTTCTGTTTGATATATTTATTGAGATTTTCCCCTCTTCTATTTGACATCCTCTTTTATTACATCTAGATTTGACCTTTGGCCTGGTGATTGATTAGAAATGGGTGTTAATTAATATTTTCCAAAAGTCAAAATACACTGACTTTCATTTAATTAAACTATCATCTCAATAAATATTATCTTCATTAAACTATTATTGAAATACTTTATACTGTCTAAGTTTATGATGAGACAGTTAATTTAGTCAGCACTTTTCACCTTGAGCAGTGAACTGTTACAGAAGTACATAGGTGTGGACAAGTGTACTGCCCAGGTTTGCATGTACTTGATCAGTGCTTCAGTTCTAATATGGATCATACCAGTGTCAAGGGATGGCAGGGTTTGGAGCAGTACCATTAGGCAGATTAGGGAAGTTATAGGGGAACATCCTATTGTTGTGATTGGGGATGATAGGTTTAAAGTTTATGTGTCCTTGTAATAGTACATGGATTATTCCATCCTTACTTTACATCACCATTGAAGCTACAGGATATGGATTATTCCATTATTATATTGTTTGATATTGTGTATTGGCTTTCAGATTCTGTTAATCAGAAGATTAAAGATTAATAAAAAAAAAAGGAAAACAAGTTTTAAATATGACTCAATGATGTAATGATGCAATATTAACCATTTTATAGGGGTGGAAATGGAATTAACAGACAAACCATTTTATAGGGGGGGGGGGGGAAGGGAATTAACAGACAAACCATTTTATAGGGGGGGGTGGAAAGGGAATTAACAGACAAACCATTTTATAGGGGGGGGGGGGGGGGGGGGGGTGGAAAGGGAATTAACAGACAAACCATTTTATAGGGGTTGTGGTGGAAAGGGAATTAACAGACAAACCATTTTATAGGGGGGGGGAAAGGGAATTAACAGACAAACCATTTTATAGGGGGGGGGTGGAAAGGGAATTGAATTAACAGTTAACAGACAAACCATTTTATAGGGGTGGAAAGGGAATTAACAGACAAACCATTTTATAGGGGGGGTGGGGGGGGGGGGTGGAAAGGGAATTAACAGACAAACCATTTTATAGGGGTGGAAAGGGAATTAACAGACAAACCATTTTATAGGGGGGGGGGGGTGGAAAGGGAATTGAATTAACAGTTAACAGACAAACCATTTTATAGGGGTGGAAAGGGAATTAACAGACAAACCATTTTATAGGGGTGGAAAATGAATTAACAGACAAACCATTTTATAGGGGGGGGGAAGGGAATTAACAGACAAACCATTTTATAGGGGGGGGAGGGAATTAATTTAGAATATTATACAGATAAACTTGATCTAAAATGACATTTAAAACAATAAAATTAATGAAATTTAGAAGATTAGGAACATAAATGAATGAAATTTAGAAATGAGTAGATATTTTCTATAGAAGTACAGGAGAGAACTATAGCATCCTAATTTTCAGGTGAATTAATAACCAAAACTTGAAGATTTTAAAACAGATCCCCCTTTTGATGTTTTTATAATATGGTTAAAAATGAGTATAAGTTAAGAAATGAAATTATTGATACACCTAAACTGGTCTATGTTGGTATTTGAGTGATGTATTTTGTTTGATTCTCATTCTAATACTTTGTATATCAAATTAAAATTCAAATCAGTATTTTCTTTTATTAGATAAGATTATGACAAATACAGAAAAACACAAAAAATATACATTTAAAGGCATACAGAAAAAATAAGAGAAACAACAGGAAGACACCATACGAGTCCACTTATTTTTAATGACTTTTGTATAATAAATTTAAATATATACAGGAAGATGTGGTGTGAGTGCCAATGAGACAACTCTCCATCCAAATAACAATTTAAAAAAAGTAAACCATTATAGGTCAATGTACTGCCTTCAACACGGAGCCTTGGCTCACACCGAACAACAAGCTATAAAGGGCAGGTGCAAACATTTGCAACGGGATTAAACGTTTTAATGGATCCAAACCTTCTCCTTTTTTAGCTCACGTGGCCGAAAGGCCAAGTGAGCTTTTCTCATCACTTGGCGTCCGGCGTCCGTCGTCGTCGTCCGTCGTCGTCCTGCGTTAACTTTCACAAAAATCTTCTCCTCTGAAACTACTGGGCCAAATTTAACCAAACTTGGCCACAATCATCATTGGGATTAGTTTAAAAAATGTGTCCGGTGACCCGGCCAACCAACCAAGATGTCCACCATGGCTAAAAATAGAACATAGGGGTAAAATGCAGTTTTTGGCTTATAACTCAAAAACCAAAGCATTTAGAGCAAATCTGACATGGGGTAATATTGTTCATCAGGTCAAGATCTATCTGCCCTGAAATTTTCGGATGAATCGGACATTTCGTTGTTGGGTTGCTGCCCCTGAAATGGTAATTTTAAGGAAATTTTGCTGTTTTTGGTTATTATCTTGAATATTATTATAGATAGAGATAAACTGTAAACAGCAATAATGTTCAGCAAAGTAAGATCTAGAAATAAGTCAACATTACCAAAATGGTCAGTTGACCACTTTAGGAGTTATTGCCCTTTATAGTCAATTTTTAACCATTTTTCGTAAATCTTAGTAATCTTTTAGAAAAATCTTCTCCTCTGAAACTACTGGGCCAAATTTAACCAAACTTGGCCATAATCATCATTGGGGTATCTAGTTTAAAAAATGTGTCTGGTGCTCCGCCCAACCAACCAAGATGGCCGCCATGGCTAAAAATAGAACATAGGGGTAAAATGCAGTTTTTGGCTTATAACTCAAAAACCAAAGCATTTAATGCAAATCTGACATGGGGGTAAAATTGTTCATCAGGTCAAGATCTATCTGCCCTGAAATTTTCAGATGAATCGGACATTCCGTTGTTGGGTTGCTGCCCCTGAAATTGTAATTTTAAGGAAATTTTGCTGTTTTTGGTTATTATCTTGAATATTATTATAGATAGAGATAAACTGTAAACAGCAATAATGTTCAGCAAAGTAAGATTTACAAATACGTCAACACTAAGGAAATGGTCAGTTGACCCCTTTAGGAGTTATTGCCCTTTATAGTCAATTTTTAACCATTTTTCGTAAATTTTAGTAATCTTTTACAAAAATCTTCTCCTCTAAAACTACTGGGCAAAAATTAATCCAAACTTGGCCACAATCATCTTTGGGGTATCTAATTTAAAAAAATGTGTCAGGTGACCCGGCCATCCAACCAAAATGGCTGCCACGGCTAAAAATAGAACATAGGGGTAAAATGCATTTTTTAGCTTATAACTCAAAAACCGAAGCATTTAGAGAAAATCTGACAGGGTTAAATTGTCTATCAGGTCAAGATCTATCTGCCCTGATATTTTCACATGGGTCGTACAACCCGTTGTTAGGTTACTGCCCTGAATTGGTAATTTTAAGGAAATTTTGCCGTTTTTTGTTATTATCTTGAATATTATTATAGATAGAGATAAACTGTAAACATCAATAATGTTCCGCAAAACAAGATCTACAAATAAGTTTCATGACCAAAATAGTCAATTGACCTCTTAAGGAGTTATTGCCCTTTATAGGTAATTTTTAGCATTTTTCATAAATTTTTGTAAATTTTTAGAAAATATTTTCTACTGTAATTACTGGGCCAAGTTCATTATAGATAGAGATAATTGTAGCAACAAGAATGTTCAGTAAAGAAAGATCTACAAACACATCACCATCACCAAAACACAATTATGTCATGAATTTATCTGTGTCCATTTTTTAATATGCACAAGACCAAGGTGAGCGACACAGGCTCTTGAGAGCCTCTAGTTCTGAAACAATAGCATAACATCACAACATAGAAAAACACACATGTAGAACCTATACTAACTTAAGATGTGGTTTTATATGTAGGACTCTAAATGGGGATGCTCAAGTACGATGGTCTACGCTAAAGTACGATGGTCACGCTAAAGTACGATGGTCACGCTAAAGTGCGATGGTCACGCTAAAGTGCGATGGTCTACACTAAAGTGCGATGCTTCCATACACTAAAGTCAGATGGTCCGCGAAAAAATATAGACGTTAATGGGTAGGAATGTAGTTCGATAATGACATTAACAGTCGTTTATACAAACTTGTATCCTACAGTCGGCCATTTTACTATATGAATACAAAACAGTATACACATACTTATCCTCCTTCTATTTGAAGGGATCGGATACATTCAAATCATTATTTATGTGGCAGTTTACTTTAATCTCCTTTAAAATGTTGTTGACTTTAATGAATAGTAACGTCGGTAAAATGGAGATACATGTTTTCATGCGTCAACTATAAATTGTTTACTAAAACATTTGTTTGTACTGTACATTGTAGAAAATAAAACATGTATTTGTACTTGCTTTGAAAAAGGAGAAAGCTCAGAGAACATTGCATTTCTCTCGCATTTAGATTAAACCTTATAATACAAATAAATGTTGCATATTTACACAATGAACGAATTTTGTATTTTTAATTTTCAATGAAAAATGTAAGGGAGGTAGTAACATTAGTGTGAACAGCAATCTACACCAATTAGCAAATTAGGGTGAGACACCATCGTACTTTAGTGTAGACCATCTCACTTTAGCGTGAGACACCACCGTACTTTAGCGTAGACCATTGCACTTTAGAGTACCATCGCAATTTAGAGTCCTATATATATATTAATTGTTATTCAGGAGATCACCCCCAGTATTGGTTGGGTTTGTGTTGCTCAGTCAATAGTTCTCTGTGTTATATATATATATATATATATATATATTGTTATTCAGGAGATCACCCCCAGTATTGGTTGGGTTTGTGTTGCTCAGTCAATAGTTCTCTGTGTTACATTTTGTTTGCTGTTATTTATAGATATTAAGGAAGATGTGGTATGAGTGCCAATGAGACAACTCTGCATTTGTTTGTTTGACTTTTTATTTTTTTAGCCTGTTAATTTATCTTCCACTCATGAGTTTGGGTGTCCCTTTGGTATCTTTCGCCTCTCTTTTGTTCGTTTTTGAATTCAGTTAGATTAAGGTGGAAGTTTTGAAATTTTTATACCACTGCCGTAGCCGACGTTGCATTAAGTTTTACCTTGTCCATCATGTCTGTGTGTACATCCTAAAGTTGTTTTCCATTCTCTAACTTTAGTTTACCTCAACTAAATGTCATGAAACTTGTACTCAATGCATATTATACCACAAAACACAGATCAAGTGTGAAATTGTGTGGAGTTACTGTTCTTGGGTCATTAGATTCAAGATCCTGTTATGTAGTCAGTATAATGTTCAGTGTTTGTTGATCCTGTTATGTAGACAGTATAATGATCAGTGTTTGTTGACCCTGTTATGTAGACAGTATAATGATCAGTGTTTGTTGATCCTGTTATGTAGACAGTATAATGTTCAGTGTTTGTTGACCCTGTTATGTAGACAGTATAATGATCAGTGTTTGTTGACCCTGTTATGTAGACAGTATAATGTTCAGTGTTTGTTGACCCTGTTATGTAGACAGTATAATGTTCAGTGTTTGTTGACCCTGTTATGTAGACAGTATAATGTTCAGTGTTTGTTGATCCTGTTATGTAGATAGTATAATGTTCAGTGTTTGTTGATCCTGAAGCAGCATCTTATCCACTATAATGAGTTAAGTCCTCCACATGGCTGGTGAACAAATCTTATCCACTATAATGAGTTAAGTCCTCCATTTGGCTGATGAACAAATCTTATCCACTATAAACTATTATGAGTTAAGTCCTCCTCATGGCTGATGAACAAATCTTATCCACTATAAACTATTATGAGTTAAGTCCTCCTCATGGCTGATGAACAAATCTTATCCACTATAAACTATTATGAGTTAAGTCCTCCTCATGGTTGGTGAACAAATATTATATATAGACATGTATCTAAGTATGTATTATTTTAGCATAGTTTTAATTTGATTGATGATAAATTTTAATGTATTTTTTTCAGGATGCATAGATAAGTAATTTAATTGTTTTTATTTATCAGGTATATTATAGGTTTAAAGATGATTTTTGAATATTTTTAATTTTTTATAGGAGGACTAGATGATGCTTTGAACAACATCTTGACGTTATGTAATGAACAGAATGTCCCGTTCGTATTTGCCTTAGGAAGACGAGCACTTGGTCGTGCCTGTGCTAAAATGGTGCCAGTTAGTGTTGTAGGAATATTCAACTTTAGTGGCTCTGAGGTGAGATTTGTATCTGAAATCTTACTAATTGTCTGTATCAATCAAGATTGATTTCATTAATTTGTGAATAAAAGAAGGTGCTTTGTATGTTCCAATGAAACAGCAGCATCCTAAAACTAGATATCTAAGACATCAACTAATAGTTTTCATAACTAATAGAAAGGTATACATTTACAATCATCACCACCAAGTCAAGAAAACCATTATATTAATAAATGTTTAATTTTACATACATGTAAGAGTACTAGTATAATGAATCTCTGTGTAAAGCATGGTCTTTGGATGGAGAGTTGTCTCATTGGCAATCACACCACATCTTCCTATATCTATCTATTTAATTGGTCTTCAGATATCAAACTGTGGTATATTGTTTGTCAATTTAAGGAAAAGTATTATCATCAAAGATAGTTGATTTTAAGTTTTCTGAACATTGCCATGTCCTGAATATTCATGAACCATTTGTTTGTAGAAAACATGACAATCCTTAACCATACTAGTAGATCATTATACAATGTTTATCAATGTCATACTGTACATTTATGCAGATCTCACAAACATGTTTAACCCCGCCGCATTTTTGTGCCTGTCCCAAGTTAGGAGCCTCTAGCCTTTGTTAGTCTTGTATTATTTTAATTTTAGTTTCTTGTGTACAATTTGGAAATTAGTATGGCGTTCATTATCACTGATCTAGTATATATTTGTTATGGGGCCAGTTGAAGGACGCCTCTGGGTGCGGGAATTTCTCGCTACATTGAAGACCTGTTGGTGACCTTCTGCTGTTGTTTTTTTTTCTATGGTCGGGTTGTTATCTCTTTGGCACATTCCCTATTTCCTTTCTCAATTTTAGTATATAGTATAGTTGTATTGATGTAGTGCTAAAAGAGAGATAACTCCAACTCTGAAAATAGTCCAACTTTCCTTGAGAACAAACACAAACATTGGATTATTTGTGTTCTCTCTACCAATTGTTTTATATATAAAATATAGAAATGTAAAAAATATAGAAATTCTATACATGTGCAATTATTTTCTAGATTTTATTATATATTAAATTAAATACCTCAAAGACATTATAAATGAACTCAAGAGACATATAAGAAAATCACATGAATTTTCAAAATAAAGTTATTAAAAAAACATGTAAATTTTCAAATTAAAAGCAAATTCAAATAAATTATTATCTTGAAAAATCACAACTTTTTTTGCAAGTTCACATGAAATTCATGTGAGATTCATTCAGTTTATGTGTGAATTTTCATGAGAGTTTTACTTGAGTTCATTTGAAGTGAATTGATGTGAATTTCATGTGATATTTAAATTAACCTGTGTGCAATGTTCAGTTGAATGTTAAATCAGTCAATACAATGATGAGACTGTATGAATGGCTTGGTTGCAGCATACAAGTATCTATTTGTTTCTCTAACAGGGCTTATTAGTATCCTCGTATTCCAGTTATTTCAATGATGGTATAATGGCAAACAAATTAAGTAATATAATTGAAGATAAAATTAACCAGTAAAGAACTCAACTTCTTATTGACATAATTAATTAACAAAAGTAAAGTGAAATATTTTATAAATATCTGAATTTCTCATGACTTATAGATGTTTTAAATGGCTGTTCATTAGTTAAGAAAAATAATTGTATTGAAATTATATAAAAAAAAAGTATTAAAACATTTGCTACAAATGTCATGAGGTTTAAACTAATGTCAGTTGAGTTTTTCCTGGTTTATTGTATTAAGGGTGGAAAGATTTGTGGTCTTACACATGTATTCTGTTTTGAACTAAAATCTTTCACAAATTGCTAGATCTATTATAATTATATTTATAATTATGTTTGTAATTAGACTGTCATGACTATGATGATGAAGAAATCAAGCAATATAAGCTAAACTTTGTATGTTTCCAGGAGAACTTTAAACAGCTGATAGATTTGACGGCCAAAGCCAGGGAATCTTACGGAGAAATGGTGGCTGCCATTGAGATAGAAATCAAAGAATACCCAATGAAGAAACAACAAGCCACTACACCACATGTGTTTGCTCACATGGGCCACTCACGCACACCTTCAGGAGCTAGTGTCCTCTCCTTTACTAGTAGTATCTTATCTGAACCTATCTCAGAGAACTACCCTCACTCTGAGCCAGAGACCGATAGTAAAGGGTATGAAATAGTTAAAGATGATGCATTAATCAAACAGGGATTACCGACTGATTCCTCGGGGTACCAGACACAGATGAGGATAATTCATTCTAATACCAAAGACGATGATGGGAATGAGGCTGACAATGAGGAAGAGGGCGACAGAATCAACAGTCTCCGTGACGAGAATCAGGACGCTTTACCACACATTGATTCTATACATACAAGTGGTGCACACGATCTCAACACAGAAATCCTCTCACAACATTCAGGACGCACGCTGGAAAACTGTGAAGCAATGTCTACTCATTCATCCAGAACGTTAGGTGATGGTAGCTCAACCATTCTAGCAGACTTTGGCGATCGGTCAAAACATGGCACACCAAAAAGTACGGAGAGTCCAAGTAATACGTTACAAAGAGGGAAAGTTGTTGATGAAGAACGGATACAACATTGGGTCGATGAGACAAGTTCTAGGTTAGAGAATTTAGCCTTGGAAGAGGAGAGTTACGAGGATAGTACTGATGAAATGACGGATAGTGACGAGTCAGAGGAAAAATACAATTTTGAAATGCATAATGACAACAGTAAAAAAAAAATAATTGATTGTTCTGCTGGTGATTCAGAAAATAAAAATAACGAAGTGTCGGAAAATTGTAAAAAGTTGTGTGATAGTAAAACGGATATGGAAAAAGTTAGTGAAAAGCTTCTAAAAATAGCTTCCGATAGTTGTGATGGCAAACATGTAAATGCCCAACCAAACAGTTGTGATATTGTAAATAGCTCGGATAATTCAATGGTGGAAATTGATTCTAAAAACTGTTCAGAAAAATCTGATATGGAGGATTCTAATCCCCTTTCTGAAAACTCTAATATGGCTGATTGTAAAAGCAAAACAGATAAATCCACCACAGACATGACAGATATTAGTACTTGTGATGCAATACAGTCCTCCGATCAACAAAATGTTATTTCTGATAGTGATACAACCAAAGACCATACTAGAGACACAAACTTAGATAAGAACACAACTGCACCTACAAATGTTGAAATCCACTTTGATTAAATTAAATTCTGCATGTTGTTTGTATGTTTTAATTATGAATTACCACATTGTCTATCATGTCTATAGATTACCACATTGTCTATCATGTCTATGGATTACCACATTGTCTATCATGTCTATAGATTACCACATTGTCTATCATGTCTATAGATTACCACATTGTCTATCACGTCTATAGATTACCACATTGTCTATCATGTCTATAGATTACCACATTGTCTATCACGTCTATAGATTACCACATTGTCTATCATGTCTATAGATAACCACATTGTCTATCATGTCTATAGATTACCACATTGTCTATCATGTCTATAGATTACCACATTGTCTATCATGTCTATAGATTACCACATTGTCTATCGTGTCTATAGATTACCACATAGTCTATCATGTCTATAGATTACCACATTGTCTATCATGTCTATAGATTACCACATTGTCTATCGTGTCTATAGATTACCACATTGTCTATCATGTCTATAGATTACCACATACATGACATAGTCTATCGTGTCTATAGATTACCATATTGTCTATCATGTCTATAGATTACCACATTGTCTATCATGTCTATAGATTACCACATTGTCTATCATGTCTATAGATTACCACATTGTCTATCATGTCTATAGAAGGTATTTGAGTCTGGAGAACATGATTTATTTATTAGTTGGCTTTAAACTGATAACTGTCAGTGCTCTAAAGTGTGGGATTTGTACTGTTTCTTTTGTCTTTGTGTTTGTTGTTAATTGTGCTTTGTACCAATTTGTAGCTGAATCCTACAGTTGGATATTATATTGTGCTGTAAAATGTTTTACCATATTCTTTGTGGTATGTATCTGTCAGTCATATTTGTTTATTGTTTTGTCATAAATGAGTTGCTAGACGTTCTTGTTCATATAGAAAAGAAGATGTGGTATAATTGCAAATGAGACAACTCACAAGAACCCAAATAACACAGATATTAACAATTATACCTCACTGTACAGCCTTCAACAAAGAGCAAAGCTTATACCTTATAGTCATCTATAAAAGGGAATGTAAAACAATTCAAAGGAGAAAACTAACAGCCTAATTAATTTTCAAACAAATTACAAAAACACAGCAACCGCTTAATTACCAATGATTACAGGTCCTGACTGGGACAAACACACACATACAGAATGTGGAGGGGTTTAACATGTTAGCGGGATCCCATCCCTCCCCTAAATATAACCTGAGACAGTGGTGCAACAAAACAACATAAGAACGAACTATAAAAGTCAGTTGAAAAATGCTTTACTCATCGGATGGATACAAATAGAAACACTTCTAATTTAAACAGAGTGGACGTGGCCAGGAACTTATACATTCCAACAACAAAAAGACATTAAGTACAGATCTGAGAGTACTCAGTTACTGACAGCTAGTTCAAAGCCAATAACAAGTTATAAAAAAATCATGCATCTAAGACTAAATTATCAATCGGTACACATCCAACATCTAATGATTTATAGTTTTACATTTGCCATAAAGGGGCCTTTTATAGTTGTATGGGTTATGCTCATTGTGGATGGCTGTAGTATGGCATGCCCTGTAGTATATATGGTGATCAATAATCGTATAAATCCACACCATTTCAACTAAGTTGATAAGTTTTTCTTTGGTAATCATACTATAAAAAAAGATGATGTGGTATGATTGCCAATGAAACAACTTTCCACAAGAGACCAAATTGACACAGAAATTAACAACTATAGGTCACCATACGGCCTTCAACAATGCGCAAAGCCCATTCCCCATAGTCAGCTATAAAAGGCCCTAAAATGACAATGTAAAACAATTCATACATATGAACCTCCAGACGGGAGTACAATAATCCTGTTTTCAGGGGTCTCCTCCCGTCCTCCCGATTAAGAGAAATTCAAACTAGAAAACTAAGGGCCTTATTTATATATTAAAAAAAATGAACAAAAACAAATATCTAACACATAAACAAACGACAACCACTGAGTTCAAGGTTACAGGCTTCTGACTTGGGACAGGTACAATGTTATTGGCCAAGTGAGCTTTTCCCATCACTTTGCATCCGTCGTCGTTAACTTTTACAAAAATCTTCTCCTCTGAAACTACTGGGCCAAATTAAACCAAACTTGGACACAATCATCTTTGGGGTATCTAGTTTAAAAATTGTGTCCGGTGACCCGGCCAACCAACCAAGATGGCCGCCATGGTTAAAAAATGGAACATAGGGGTAAAATGCAGTTTTTGGCTTATAACTAAAAAACCAAAGCATTTAGAGCAAATCTGACATGAGGTAAAATTACTTATCAGGTCAAGATCTATCTGACCGGGAATTTTCAGATGAATCGGACAACCCGTTGTTGGGTTGCTGCCCCTGAATCTTAATTTTGAGGAAATTTTGCTGTTTTTGGTTATTATCTTGAATATTATTATAGATAGAGATAAACTGTAAACAGCAATAATGTTCAGCAAAGTAAGATTTACAAATAAGTCAACATGACCGAAATGGTCAATTGACCCCCTAAGGAGTAAGTGTCCTTTATAGTCAATTTTTAACAATTTTCATAAAATTTGTAAATTTTTAGTAACATTTTCCACTGAAACTACTGGGCCAAGTTCATTAAAGATAGAGATAATTGTAAGCAGCAAGAATGTTCAGTAAAGTAAGATGTACAAACACATTACCATCACCATAATACAATTTTGTCATGAATCCATCTGCTTCCTTTGTTTAATATTCACATAGACCAAGGTGAGCGACACAGGCTCTTTAGAGCCTCTAGTTATATAGTTCATTGGTCAATGTTTAGCCGTCTTGGTTAATGTTAAATTTATGTGACAGTTGTAATAAAGCTTTATATTTAGGACTATCAACATAATATCAATGATAAGTAAAGAAGGCGAGACATTTCAGCGTGTGCACTCTTGTTATGAGGGGAGTTACGTTAAGGTCACTATGCATAATGAAAATATGTCGGCGAATTGCCTTTTGGAAGCAAGCAATTAAAAAAAAAAAATGAACTTCTTCTAAATGTGGACAAATTAAAGAATGTTCTACAGAAAACAGTATATATGTACATAAGTTATGTAATGAAAACTATCCATTTAGTTATAAAAAAAACAAATGCATATTTCTTTACTCCCCAAAGGGCCAAGTGAGCTTTTCTCATCACTTGGCGTCCGTCGTCCGTCGTCGTCTGTTAACTTTTACAAAAATCTTCTCCTCTGAAACTACTGGGCCAAATTTAACCAAACTTGGCCACAATCATCATTATCTAGTTCAAAAAATGTGTCCGGTGACCCAGCCAGGCAACCAAGATGGCCACCATGGCAAAAAAATAGAACATAGGGGTAACATGTAGATTTTGGCTTATAATTCTGAAACCAAAGCATTTAGAGCAAATCTGACAAGGGGTAAAATTGTTAATCAAGTCAAGATCTATCTGCCCTGAAACCGGTTGTTCGGTTGCTGCCCCTGAATTGGCAATTTTAAGGAAATTTTGCTGTTTTTGTCGAGCCTGTGACTTTTGTCGCAGAAAGCTCGACATAGGGATAGTGATCCGGCGGCGGCGGCGGTTTTAGCTCACTTCTTAAAAGCTTTATATTTTAGAAGGTGGGAGACCTGGATGCTTCATACTTTGTATATGGATGCCTCATGTTACAAAGCTTCCGTCAGTCACATGTCCAATGTCCTCTTGCCCCTCAGACAGTTTTCACTTGACCTCGACCTCATTTCATGGATCAGTGAACAAGGTCAAGTTTTGGTGGTCAAGTCCATATCTGAGATACTATAAGCAAAAGGTCTAGTATATTTGGTGTATGGAAGCACTGTAAGGTGTACATGTCCAACTGGCAGGTGTCATCTGACCTTGACCTCATTTTCATGGTTCAGTGGTTATAGTTAAGTTTTTGTGTTTTGGTCTGGTTTTTTTAAACTGTATGCAATAGGTCTATATTTTGTGTATGGAATGGTTGTAAGGTGTACAGGTCTACCTGGCAGGTGTCATATGACCTTGACCTCATTTTCATGGTTCAGTGGTCAAAGTTAAGTTTTTGAGTTTTGGCCTTTTTTCTAATACTATATAGGTCAACTATATTTGGTGTATGGAAATATTTTATGACCTACCTGTCAGTCGCGCAGGTTTTATTTGACCTTGACCTCATTTTTTACGGTTCAATGCTCAGTGTTAAGTTTTTTTGTTTTGGTCTGTTTTTCTTAAACTATTAGCAACAAGTCAATTTTATTTGTTGTATGGAAGAATTGTTAGCTGTACATGCCTACCTGGCATGGTTCATCTGACCTTGACCTCATTTTCATGGTTCAAAGGTCAATGTTTAGTTTTCTTGGTTTATGTTAAGTTTATGTGACAGTTGTAATAAAGCTTTATTATTAGGACTATCAACATAATATCAATGATTAGTAAAGAAGGCGAGACATTCAAGTGTGTGCACTCTTGTTGGTTATTATCTTGAATATTATTATAGATAGAGATAAACTGTAGGCTGCAAAACTATTGAGCAAAGTAAGATCTACAAATAAGTCAACATGACCAAAATGGTCAGTTGACCCTTAATGAGTTATTGTCCTTTTTAGTCAAATTTACCGTTTTTTCTTAAATTTTTGTAATCTTTTACAAAATTCTTCTCCTCTGAAACTACTTGGCCAAATCTAACCAAACTTGGCTACAATCATCATTTGTGTATGTAGTTTGAAAATTGTGTCCGGTGACCTGTCCAGTCAACCAAGATGGCCGCCATGGCTAAAAATAGAACATAGGGGTAAAATGTAGATTTTGGCTAATAACTCTGAAACCAAAGCATTTAGAGCAAATATAACATTGGGGTAAAATTGTTTATCAAGTCAAGATATATCTGCTCTGAAATTTTCAGATGATTCGGACAACTGGTTGTTGGGTTGCTACCCATGAATTGGTAATTTTAAGAAAATTTTTTGGTTATAATCTGCAATATTATTATAGATAGAGATAAACTGTAAATAGAAATAATGTTCAGCAAAGTAAGATCAACTAATAAGTCATGATGTGCAAGATGGTCAATCGACCCCTTAAGGAGTTATTGCCCTTTATAGTCAATTTTAACAATTTTCATAAATTTTGTAAATTTTGGTAAATTTTTACAAATGTTTTTCTCAACAAACTACTGGGCAAAGTGCATTATAGATAGATATATTGTTAACAGCAAGAATGTTCAGTAAAGGAATATCTTCAAACACATCACCATCATCAAAAAACAAATTTGTCATGAACCCATATGTGTCCTTTGTTCAATATGCACATAGACCAAGGTGGGCGTTACAGGCTCTTTAGAGGCTCTAGTTATATAAATAAGGCCGTTAGTTTTCTCGTTTGGATTGTTTTACATTGTCTTATCAGGGCCTTTTATAGCTGACTATGCGGTATGGGCTTTTCTCGTTGTTGAAAGCCGTACGGTGATCTATAGTTGTTAATGTTTGTGTCATTTTGGTCTCTTGTCGAGAGTTGTCTCATTGGCAATCATACTACATCTTCTTTTTTTATATGTGAAGCGGGGCTTCGACATTTGCAAAATAACAAGTTGCTGGATGGAAACTTTGATGAACTCTTATGTTACTATATAATGTTTCAGTATTCTTCAAGTTTTGGTAGCTAAAACATTCTTTATGTAAATATGAACCAATAAAATAATAAGAAAGATATATGCATCCATACGTTTTCCTTAGAATGGTGGAGCTCCGTGTAAAACGATCAAAATTGTCACACAACAGCGATCAAAAATGTCAAATAAACATCGAAAAGTCGATGTTTGCTACCTGAATTTTCACATGTACCTTTTCTGATATATACCTGTCTGAAAGTTTCAAAGCCATTGTCCCAGTAGAAATCTAAATATATTCATTTTCTACTGTACAATCGCTTGCAAGTTTCCCGAATGATCAAATTATTAGGAAACCGTACAGTTCTGTTCCCATACTGTGACTAAAACTAACACAAGAGGGTGTACGCGAGTACTCGATATGATATTTTCGTCTGCATGAAGTACAAACAACCGAAAGATATGCCAATCTTGTGATTTCAGAAGACAGAAAGAGCAATGTGAGTTAATTTTTAGGATTTCTAATTAAGTATAATAGTTATAATTAAGGATTATGTACCCTTCTGTTGACTCAATGCTAAGCATATGGAAATTTTATAGAAAATCCACAGCCTTCAGTGGCGGATCCAGAACTTTTCCTAAGGAGGGGGGGGGGGCGCTGACTGACCTAAAAGGGGGGGGGCGCTCCAGTCATGCTTCAATGATTCCCTATATAATCAACCAAATTTTTCCCACGAAAAGGGATGGGGGGCAGGCCCCCCCCCCCCCCCCCCCTGATCCGCCTATGGCCTTTCCCCTTGTCTTCTCATATTTGGCAATTCGTTGGTTGATAGATAGATGATTATTGCATGAAGTGCTGACAATGATTTCCTTTTAACAAATTTATAAATTTAGATATTGGTGAAATCAAATAAAAATATGGAACAATTTTAGGGTGTGCTCGGCACAATGCATTTTGAAATTTTAATGTTGTTTAGGACTTTTTGCTATCAATAAACGCTAGCACATCATAGACAAAACAATAAAGTAATCTATGTTTTTAATTTTATAACAAAATTCCCTGTACATGGCTACAGAAGGGGTCATAAACCTTGACTGCTTAATACAAGTACTGTTTTTCCTCTTGATACATGTACAATGACATTAGCAAATGGCTGCCCTCAATGCTGACTCCAATGTTGTTTAGTGGGTACAAAAATTAAGTATAACGACAACCAAAGGCAATTTCTGGTTTGTCAGAAGAAAGGAAGGAAGTAAATATAAAATTTAAAAAGTGACGAAAAACAAATGGTATCCGAAGGATAACTGTAGTCAAACTGGATGATTTAAATTGGTATTACTTAGTGTTAACTCTACTTTTTTTGTTACTCCTTATGAACCGTGATTTAGTCACTATATTTAAAAGACAAGTTGTATAAATTACAAGGTCCAAACACAGAGTTGGTTTAAAGGATATCCATGTATCTAGTTAAAGAATTCAACACTTCTTACTTGCAACTGAAATAAACAGTTTTACATGATAATTATGTGTATGTTATCAAACAAAAAGATACTTTTTACAAACAACAGTATATACACGGAGATTATATTTGTACATTTACAAACTCAGTTATATCTTGCTATTACATATCTTTTTGTCGTGTTTGGTTTTTGCAAGGGCGGTCTGTTCGACTTGTAGGACATTTTTGAAAACTTAAGCTTTGTTTGACGGAAATTGACATTTTCAATTAGCCTAATTGACTATAAAAATATCCAATTAGGCTGATAAGATGATTAACATTATAAAAGACAAGTTGTCAAAAGAAGAACAGAACATGTGTTCGTTCACTGTAGTATACTACATGTATAATGCTTTTTGTTTTTGTTTTAAGTGATTATGAAACGGTATTTTTTATCAACTGTTCCAAAGATCTTACAATATGTACCAAAATACAACTTGGTCAAGTTGAGATGGCCCTTTAAATTTTTGACATTTTTTGAGGGACTTTTTTGTTTAGAGGTTGTTATCTTGCTATCAGAATAACTATAAGAAAGGTCACTGGTCTATTGAGGGCATCAAATACTTTATCGGCAACTGTTTTACTAAGTGATGAAATTTTTCCTTCATCTACTCCTTACAGATCTCCAATTGGGTTACTATGACGTCTGTGGATTTGACGAGTTGACTGTTTTTGTGTGGCTGGTAGGGAGTCTAGGCTATCAGGATTACCACGTTTAGAACTTTCAGTTATTAAGGAAGAGATCGATTGACCTGGCTGTGAGCTAGTCAATATAATGTTGGACTGAGATTAAGATTCACTGTTTACTTCAAAGTAGGCATCAATTTTGTTTTCACTCATTTTGACCTATGCTTGTTAATAATTTTGTCTTATTAATTGTCAGTTTATAAAGTTTACGAAGGATCAAACACGATTCAAATTGTTTAAGTTGACTATTGAACGGTGCATGTGTTGATATCATATAAGTTATTCATACCCATTTTACTGGTAAAAAATTATACCCTACCATTCCAGTTAACGCATGTCCTAATATTACATATATGGAATGATTGTAATATGTTTGGTATGTATCTATCTGACCATAACCTCATTTTCATGGTTCATTGGTAAATTTTCAGTTTTTTTGTGTTTTAATTTTATGTTTTTCGAATACTACAAGCAGTAGGTCAATATAAAAAAATATAAAACAAGAAGATGTGTTATTATCGCCGATGAGACTATTATCCACAAGAAAGCAAATTACACAGAAACTAAAAACTATTGGTCAATGTACGTAGCCTTCAACAGTTTTTGGTGTTGGAATGATTGTAAGCTTAAAATGTCTGTCTGACAGTTATAATCTTAATTTTACCACATTTTCATGGTTTATTACTAACCGTCAATGTAAAGTTTTTGTGTTTGTTTTGACTTTCTGAATTATCATATTATTAAGCAATATTAAGGCTAGGGGTATAGGGGAGGGTTGAGATCTCATAAACATGTTTAACCTCGCGTCATTTTTGCGCCTGTCCCATGCCAGGAGCCTCCGACCTTTGTTACTCTTGTATGATTTTCAATTTGTGTTTCTTTTATATATTTCGGAGTATAGTATAACGGCTATATCATTAAACTAGTAAACATTTGTATATACAGGCGAAAACCCAGTTGAAATAGAACAAATGAATCGAAGCTCTTTGTTAGAGAAGGCGACAAATGCTTACTGTAATGTTTACTATATAGTAACAAAAAAGTTAATAGAAACAAATAAAACGACAAATTTCTTCTCAATTACGAAGTGTTTTATTTCAAAAACACCATTTGCTTAAGTTTTCAATTTATCTATTACATAGTAATGCAGAATAATTAGATATCAAGTCGACGACATGGGTATCTATCAAGTTAGATGTAGAAAATGCATAACCTCTGATTTAAAATAAAAAATCAACCACGGACGGAGAACAAATCAATCTATAAGTTCAGTAATTTTCGTGTCTGCCCTTCAAATGATTGACTCAAGAAAAAAATCCAAAAAATGGGTAACAATTGTATCAAAAAGAGGAAATCGAGTGCATCTTTTTATGTAAGAGCGTGTTTGAGGTGTATATTTTGTCGTTAAAACGTACAAAGCAAGAGTATTTGATATATCATCTCGCTTCAGATTCTATCATTGTTATATATCAAAGCTACAGGTTGACTTTATAACATAAAAAATCACAGTACGAAAAGATGAAATATATGGGTCAAGTGATATACCTATATAATGAATCACAAAAACAGAGTAGGTGTGTTCGAAGAGCTATTTTTTTTACTAAAAGTAATTGACGACAGATTCTTTTAAATTGTATGATGAAAATGCATATCTTCGAAACAATATCTTTTGTGTGTAATAACTAGGGTTTATAATCTTCAACCACTGAATTTTTTTAGTCCGTCCTTCCACGAAATATTTAATTATATAGATTTTTTTCAATGTTTAAGAATTTTCGAAAATTACACCTGACAAACCGATCAGACAATAGTTTTAAGTTGAATCAATGCAGACAAGATCATTAACTGATGCTCATTAGCTAGTAGATATATTTGTCTTTTAAAATACAACTGACTTTTAAGGATCGTAATGGTGCTATGTGGATAAATTTATCGGTTTTCAAGAGCAAAATTGACAGCGCGTCATCCCTACAATGGCTTCCATTTCTACGATTGTGAAAATGAACTGGCGTAATAGGGAGATAATTTTGACGAAGTAGAATCCTGACTGTATAGATGCTAGATGAAGCAAGCCTCCGGGTGCGGCATTTTCTTGCTGTATTGAAGACCCATTGGTGGCCTCTTTTGTTTTCTGCTCTTTTGTCGGGTTGTTGTCTCTTTGACACATTCCCCATTTCCATTATCAATTCAATTATTATTATTATAATTATTAGTAGTAGTGGTAGTAACATTGCACCATGAGAGATGCAGCTTCGACAATCAGAACTTGAAAAGCGTAGAAAGTTCATGAAATTAAATTGTTCTTGAAAAGTTGTATACAGTTTCTGTTGTCTTTGAACCTTTTCTGATCGCCCTCAGTTCTGCGCCTTTTCAATAACTAAGGTGTATTTACTGCATGTTTTGTTTGTATTATTTTTATTCGTATTCTCTTCAAATAAAATTGAGGGACATTATTTATTCAAGGAAATTACTTTTGCAAACTTCAGTTGTTTTAATATATATGTCATTTGGTCATGGTGGATAGTTATACCTCATCTTCTTACTTTTATAATTGTTAGAAATACCAAAGTATTCCACGTACTATATATATAGTTGGAATATTACCAAAAGAGTTCCTGGACATCTCTTTGTCATGGTAACTTAATATTTAGAGGTAACACATGGTGGTTTATAGATTTACAGGTCAATTTACAAATTATTTACAGTTTCTAAAAACATGAATAATATTTGTGTTACGAATCATTTCTCTCAGATATCATAATGATTATGTGGTCTGTGTTGTTGTTAGTATTGGCGGTAAACAATTCTAAACATTGGCTAAAGGTATAGGGGGAGGGTTGAGATCTCAACAAACATGTTATACCCCGCCGCGTTTTTGCGCCTGTCCCATGTCAGGAGCCTCTGGCTCTGACCTTTGTTTATCTTGTGTGATTTTTAATTTGAATTCATTTATATATTTCGAAGTTAAGTATGACTTCATTATCACTGAACTAGAACGCATATTTTTTTGTTTATCGGCCAGCTGAAGCACTCCTCCGGGTGCGGGATTATCTTGTTGTATTGAAGACCAATTGTGGTCTTCGGCTGTTATCTATCTGCTATTTTGTCAGTTTGTTATCTCTTTGACACACTCCCCATTTCCATTTTCCATTTTAAGTTTTGTTGTTTTATTGTAAGATGAACATGTCTGACCAAGATCTCATCCTCATGGATCTTTAAAATGTTAAGTTTTTGTGATACTTGTAGGTACACCTTTATCTTAAAGATTTTCAACATAAAATTAATGGTCAGTAAAACAGGCGAGACATTTCAGCATGTGCACTTTTGCTCTAGTTACAATTTATAGTGAATATACGCTGTAAGCCCAGTCTGACGGCAAATGCATCCGTTTTCATTAACCACCAAAGTATTCAATAAGAACCAAAAGTAATCAATTGCACAGTTTTACAAGAGATATTTCCTTCAACAATGAGCAAATATCATATCGCAAAGTCTTGGACGACTGAGTATATCTAAAGATTAATAACAAAACAGATACTCATTTGATAAATGTATTCAGTTTTTAGGTCCATCAATTTAGGTTTTCGGATCATCTTATGACCTTCGGATCATCTTATGACCTTCGGATCATCTTATGACCTTCGGATCACCATGGTTGTTGTCTTTAGTGAGTAGTGGTAACCCTTCCAATGGTTCCAGTTTATACCATCAGCAAACGTTGTGTGGCTTCCTTTATGATAGAGGCCATTCAAGTTGCTCGAGTGGCATGCACCATACCACCACCCACCCTTATACTTCTCAGCACAGTTCTCCCCAGATTTGTCTTGGTCTTTGTCCATCGTTGAAAATCTGTTCCCATTTTGGTACCTCTTCATAGAATCACCTGTATGGTAAACGAAATTTTTCAAAAACAAAAATGATTATGTTCCACATCCATGACATATTTGCCGGTTTCATGGCATTGTCAGCTGTTTGTTCACAACTTATGAGTTTGAATATCCGTATCTTTATGAGCCTCTCTTTTACAGATTATGAGATGTATATGCGTAGAAACAATTGTGTGATACATATGTAGTTCTACTTTCATTTTGTGTGTTCTTTTGGACCGCAATTTGGTTTGAGTATTTGAATATATTTTAAGAATCAAATGTTTCTATATACTTAGTACTAATTTTAAAATGGTTATAACATTAACGATGCGCACATTTTACAATTAAGTACTTTCGATATAATTATAATAAAAGAGGCCCCTATTACCTGCATCCCCAGAATATCCGGTGATGTCTAATTTATATCCTGAACTTTCACTTCCAACTAAGAATCTGCTATAAACAGCATGTCTCTTACTGTTTCCAAAGTCTGACATGTCAATCCTGAGCATGTACTTTCCTTTTGAGGTTAGCTGATGCAAGTGGTCATTCCCTACAGAATAGAAAGAATCATTGTAAATCAACAGAGTCTCGATCCTAAAACGAAGGGTATTTATAATTACATTCTAATCAGCCTAATTCATAGAACCAGTTCACATTTTATGTGTTTTGCTGGTACAAAATGTATGATAATGTATGAACAGATCTAAATTTGTGACGGAGGTATATATGTCTCCCCACTGTATGAACAGTTCTATATTTGTGACTGGGTCTCCCCTTTATATAAACAGTTCTATATTTGTGACTGGGTCTCCCCTTTATATAAACAGTTCTATATTTGTGACGGGGTCTCCCCTTTATATAAACAGTTCTATATTTGTGACTGGGTCTCCCCTTTGTATAAACAGTTCTATATTTGTGACTGGGTCTCCCCTTTATATAAACAGTAGTAGTATATATTGTGTGGCAGCAGCAAATATTTTTGCCACGTTGACAAAATGTTGAATAATATCAAAATATTGGATTTTAAAATTTGTAGAAATATAAAAGACTGTTTTGATTTTTTCACACGTTGCATTTTGCAGACGTCAAGAAAATTACATAATATAACTGTTGTATAATATTAAATGAAAATTTTGTTTTTTCACTTATAAAAGAATGTTTTGATTTATTTTCCATCGCATTTAACATATAGACAATTTAAATTGTTAATATTTTGGATAAAGAAGTTAAAAGTAAAACTGAAAAAATAGAAGATTAAATGACTTCGCGTTGAGAGAAGAAATTTTATAAAACTTTTAAGTTTCATTTGTAACAAAAAATGAATAAGAATTGAAAATATATTAATTAACCCTAACCCTAGCGTATATTGTAAAAACTATTATTATTATTTATTAAAACAATCCATACTCAAACATTAATTAAACCTTATCCATCTACCACTCTTATCCCAACCATATATCACGGAATTAATTACCCTAATTTATTCCCTAATTAGACTATTGTTTTTATTTCTCATCCGGGTATTTAATTCCTCAAAATATTTGCATAATGTCACCCATCAACACCATGTTTATATTCATCATCATTTGTTTCACAATGTCAGCTGTTTCATGCTCGCATGAATTGAGAGATGTATGCACAGTGGAGGGGGATACTCTCCATTGCAGATGGACTGGAGCAGGGCTCTACAACACCAGAATCCGACTAGATGTAAAGAAAGTCGTATTCGAAAGATTTTTTGTTGCCGGACAATTGGACCTTGCAAATAATAGAGACCTGCATTCAATTGAGATCAAACAAGGAAATTCTAAATGCAGCAATGTTTTAGCAGCACCAGAAACAATAACAATTGTTAATGGTATACATTGTGATGTAAGTATATAGGAAATTAGAAAAGAATAACAGAATAATAAGAGCTTTAAAGTAATCACGTAGTATTGTCTCTATATGTAAAGTGACTAGAAACAACCTAAACTATGAGCAGATCTTATATATTATTTATTAATTTTATTGTGTAAAACATTTCTTACATTATGTATATTTTTTTTTTTACAGAATGGAGTCATAGCTTCTACAACAACAACAGCAGCAACAAGAGTAACACCAGGATCCACATTGTCAATCGGCACCACTGATAAACAACTGGTAAGCATTTATCTGATATTTTTTTAATTAAAACGTCCGTTTTGTTTTCTATTTTTATTAGGAAATACATGTACATGAACGAGTCAATTTGTATTCTCTATAGTATAGTGCTTAAAAACAAATTAAAATGTGAAGGATAAGATTTTTTAATATCAACATTTTCATGAAATACATGATTTTATTTCTTTATTTCAGAAGTCAACACCACATGCACAGGAGGAAGACAAGGGTCTAGATAATATTAAGATCATTCTTATAATGATTTTTGGTAAGTATCTAAATTTAATTTATTTATTTGATTGACAAACAATATAAAAATAAAATAAATAAATAAAATAAAAATATATACATGTTCTAATAAAAACACTTATTTATAAATAAGAAAAAGATGCGGTATGAGTGCCAATGTATTATAGATCAAAGTATGACCTTCAACACAGAGCAAAAGCTCACACCAAACAGTAAGCTATAAAGACAATTCAAACAGAAAAACCAATGGTCTAATCTATTTATATATATCAATATATTTTATAATTTTTAAAGTAAGTGACATATTCAAATTTATCTTTACAGCATCTCTAGCATGTGTTATGCTCTTGTCGCTGATGTTATTTTGCATCTGCAAAAAGAAGAGAACTGCAAAAACCAATTTCCGCCAACACCAATTCTCCTTCAATGTCGATGCAGATTCACTATCCGAAATAGAAATTGCAGATTTTGTTAATACACCAAAAAAAACTGTTTAAGTTAATATCTATCTCTGTATTTACTACTTTTTAATTTGTAGAATATATCCTCATCGCAATTTATGAAAGGCTTCAAGAAATTATAAATTATTTTTTTCCACCACGTGAAAATAACAGACGAGTAGCCCCAGCACAACAACAACCACCAAGAATATTGAGAAGATCAAACAGGATATCTATTCGGCCACAGAGACTAACCTATGATTAATTTTCTAAACTTTTAAATTTTATGAAATTTTTTAAATTTTTTTTCTAAATTTTATATTTTTTTTATTTTTTTTTTCTAAATTTTATAATCTTTTTTCTAAATTTTATAAACTTATTTATACACTGTTATCTAAATTTTAATAATCACTGATGAGGATGTATTCTACAAATCTACTTATATTATGAAAAATTATATCACCAAAACTTTTCAATTTTCTTTCATTTGATTTATTTGGATTAGTTACACTTTATTTTAATTAAAGAAAAGATTTTGATTATACTCGCATTTCTCTACTCTCATTTTATTATATTGTAAATAGTAGTATACATGTAGTTTGTTTTTATAAATTCACCTTAGTTTATATGTTTCATGCTCATTCAAACCATAAATTTCATTATAAATCTATTCTTTTCATTAAATAATCTACTTTCTCTGGTATTAAAGTTCATTATTAATCTATTCCTTTCATTAAATTATTCTTTTTAGTTTTCCATTTACATATGTTTAGTTTTGTAATAGAAATAAATTAAATTAAAAAACAAATATGATTGGTATTATTGTATATATGTAAATAATATATATATGTATATAATGTTTGGAGAACTTTTTGTTTTTATGTTTACTTTATCATCATTTTCATCTTTGGAATTTTTTCATATGAGAATTTACAGCATCCAAATTTAATTACAACATATTATCGCATATTTTATCATATTGTGTTTGCTTAAACTTTTTTTCTTTTGTTTTTATTACTTTTTATAGTGCTATATGATTAAGTTAAACCTAGAGATAAATATATAAAAATTCTTGATTTGTAACCGCTGTCATGGTGCTTTCTATAACATGTTTTATGTGAAAAAAATGGTGCATTACAAATGATGTAAGTTTTTTATAACCAAATTTCATTTGATAGTTCTCTTGTTTATATTATTTACAATTGTTATATAAATAGTGCAGAAAACTTGATTTGTTTTGAAACTTACTATGTTGTTTCATGGAATAAAGTATTTGTATTTGATATGTGTTAATAAATTAGACTTTTCTTAAACTTTTCCCACTGCATTGCTACCCCAATCAATGTGGATGATTACCAGTTGACACCATTTGTATATCATCTAGAAATTTGCAAACAAAAACTTTGCTTAATTAATTTTTATCTACTTTAAATTTATTAATTATAAAAGAAATATGGTTTAATTGCTGATGAGACAACTCTTCAAAGAGGTCAAACCACAAGCTTCAATCTCAAATCTTGTCAAGAAAATGAAATATTTACACAGGAAAAAAGAAGCTAGCTGAAAAAAAAGTCATGAACAAAACAAGATTCACCATTTACAATGATCCAAAGAAAAGAAAAGAGCATATCTAGAAATTTGCAAAACAAAAACTTTGCTTAAAACATTTTTATCAACTATTAATTATAAAAGATGGTAATCCACAAGCTTCAATCTCAAATCTTATCAAATGAAATATTTACACATGGGAAAAATTAGCTAGCTGCAAAAAAGTCATGAGCAAAACAATTAACTACGATCCAAAGAAAAGAAAAGAAAAAAGTAGCATGTAGGGGGAAAAATAGAGAGAGAGAGAAAAAGGAGATATGATCCACCATTGAAAATATGATCCAAAGAAAAGATGATCCAAAGAAAAGAAAAAAGTCGCTTATGTTCTAACGAAGGAAAAAATAGAGAGAGAGAAAAAGGAGATAGGATTCACCATTGAAACTATGATCCAAAGAAAAGAAAAAAGGTGTTTTAACGATGAAAAAAATTAGAGCGAGAGAGAGAGAGAAAAAAAAAAAGGAGATAGTAATGAGATGTAAAAATAATCGTCAAAATCCAACTCGATTTACCATTGAAAATATGATCCAAAGAAAAGAAAAGAAAATAGGTTTTGTTTTAATGAAGGAAAAATTATATATAGAGAGAAAAAATAGTAATGAGATGTAAAAAATAACCATCAAAATCCGGTTCGAACAAATCTATAATATATAATTGATCTTAAATAAAAACAATCAAAATTTATTGAGTAATGATCACTTTTCAAATTTGAAAGGTGATAAACACTTTATATTTAAACTGATGAACTAAGATTTAATGTAAACAGAAGGTGTATTATCCAAATACTGCCGCAATATTGGAGATCAATCTGACATGAAAAATCGCGATCGGGACAGATCTACACTGAAATTACATATGAATTAATAAAATGGTGTAACATGGATAATGGAAGGTTGGCGAGCCTTTAGGAGTAAATAAGTGTTGGAAACTATTATTCATAATTTAATGAAACGGAAGCTTTATTCCTTTATTAACGCGGTACACTCAATTCTATCATAAAGCGATAAAAATGATGAACCAGGTTGAGTACATGAGGGGATTTGGTGGAGAAGTAGAGCGGGCTGAGTTGAATTTTGGAAGAAAGAAGAACATTGCGGTTACACCGTACAAGGGATATGTTTATATCCACATAGGCAGTTTAACAAGTAGCAGAAGCATAACTCTTGGGACTGATGAGTTTAAAGAGCTATGCAATCTGAAGCCAGTTCTTTTAAAAGCTGAGGCAGAAATAAAAAAACAGGTTAGTGATTTCTAATATTTAGCAGTAAATATTTACATGAACATATAGCTAAATTATTATCGTTCAGCAGCAAATAGTTGAGCGTGATATATATTTTATTCTCTAAGAAATAGGAGCGATCTACAAAATTATTTTAAAGTAAGATATTGCGAGTGTTTAATAAAAGCACCAGCTGCAGATGTTTCACCTTATATGTTTTTTCGTAAATTTCACTACTGCTAGTAAGTACACATAATTTTCAAAGTTATTGAAAGCGAGTAAAAACTATATGATAAACGTTCTAATTATCCTTCAACAGCAAATAATTGAACATAAATATATACTTTATAGGTTTAATATACAACAAACGTTTTAGTTAAAAGTAAGTTATTGATAGAGAGTATTTACAAGCGGCTTGCGTTCAGCTGCAGATATTTCACTTGTTTCTGGGTTGATTTCACCACTGTTAGTATTAATTTTCAAAGTTATTGATAGCAAGTAAAAAATGTTTTGATAAACGTTCAGTTGCAGATATTTCAACATTTTTGTTTCTAGGTAAATTTCTCAACCGCTAATAAATACGAATTTCTTTCCCACAGCAAACGTTGATTTATATGATTTCTTACACGTTCAATTGTTTTTATTATATATTAATTTTTTTAGCTGCAAAAACCTAGCAGGAAAAAGAAGGTTATAGTTGTTGAAGAGGAAGAAGAAGAAGAAGAAGAAGAAGAAGAAGAAGAAGAAGAAGAAGAAGAAGAAGAAGAAGTAGAAGAAGAAGAAGTAAAAAAAGTTACTTTGAAAAGAAAGGTAAAACAACTTTTGTTTTTTTTTTCTATGTAAATCAAAATAAGTAGTTATAATTTTCAAGTTTATGAATTTAAAGTAATTATCCAATTAAATGTACCATAAAAAGAAAAAAAAAAAAAAAAAAAAAAAAAAAAAAAAAAAAAAAAAAAAAAAAAAAAAAAAAAAAAATTGAAAACATTGAAATAACTTTAAAATTTTAAGATGATTTTCTATATTATGATATTCTTATTTTAGAGAAAGGTGATTGCTATCAGCGATAGCGATGAGGAGGCGGGAGTGTCAGAGTCGGACGTCAGAAAGGTGATTGTTGCAGCAGAATCTGGCCCGTTCAAGGGGCTAAAGAAGAAAAAGAAAACAGCTGGAGCTGGATTCATACTTTCTGAAGCAGTTGAAGATGGCGAGTGAAGATAACACCAGTAAGTGATCAAATTTTTATTCTGTTTCTAATATGTTCTTATATACAATAGTTAGGATAGAAATCATTTATAACTTAGCAACATTTTTCCAATCAAAGATTGATTTATCAATATGTGAAATACTCGCTTTAAGATAAAACCATTGCCTTTGATTTAAAGCGATCTCATTTCTAAGAGGATCATTTCTCAATAATACAAACAGTTCACTATTCAATATACATGTATTTACAAAAATATCTTCAGATAAAGCAAAAGTGTCCATTTTATTACAAAATAAATCGTTTCCGCTACTGTTTCGTTTAACATCATCAGATATGAATGGAGGATCATTTTCACTGTTTAATGGCCCATTTATTAATATAACTGCTAGAGTTATCGAACAGAATAACAATCCGACAATTTTCATCTTTGCACCAAGCCAGTGCAGTTGTGGAAACTGGTCACTGATTTCAGCTGTATCCATATTGATAAAATTGTAATCATGCTCATCTGTCATTTTAAGTGAATATTCTTCCACATTTGCACTACTCAATTCATCCTTTTCATTTATTTTAGAAATCTCCATTATGAAATCCAATTTCTTAATACAGGTGTCGCACTTTGTTCATTTGTTTTCATGCATGTATCTGTAGATTTATGATGTGAAAACTATTTTACTAGAGTTTATGTATCTTATTTATTTCTTTTAGCCAATCAGAACAGAAAAAGGACAATGGGAGAAGAAGTAGAAAAAAAGACACTGAGTGAAAAACGAAAGCGGTCAGCTCCACCTTCATTAAGAACTTTATCTGTTGCATGTATTTATAATAAATTAACAACAAAATGTGATATTCAAATGAGAGATTTTTTTTGTAAAATTCCCTCACCAATTTTAATTATTTTTATGGATTATGCAGACTTTCAATTTGTTTTAAATCCTGGATTTGCCGAATTAGATGTGTTTAATGCTGCCGAGGAAATTTTTGATCAAAGATATCAATTAAATAAAATGATAAGGGAATGCAGCCATTTCACATCTGAAGAGATATTCATTCATTTAAAGAACGTCCCAGGGTCTGTTTTAAATTCACTCGGACTTTCGTTCAATAGGGAGAACTTTTCCGATATTTTAAGGAAAATATTAAACATGCGATTTTCACGTGTTTAATTTACCAAAGAATATGTCTCATATATTTTAATCTAAAATTTAAGAAATTTATTTGTAATATTTTCATCGTGTTTGAAGGTCTTTTTCCCCATTGCACAATGTATTTCACTGGTGCGTTTGAAGGTGTAATTCCCCATTTTCATAATTGTGTTTAATTTACCAAAGAATATGTCTCTTATATTTTAATCTAAAATTTATTTGTAATATTTTCATCGTGTTTGAAGGTGTTATTCCCCATTGTCCAATGTATTTCACTGGTGTGTTTGAAGGTGTTATTCCCCATTTGAAGGTGTTATTCCCTAAGGAAAATATTAAACATGCGATTTTCACGTGTTTAATTTACCAAAGAATATGTCTCATATATTTTAATCTAAAATTTAAGAAATTTATTTGTAATATTTTCATCGTGTTTGAAGGTCTTTTTCCCCATTGCACAATGTATTTCACTGGTGCGTTTGAAGGTGTAATTCCCCATTTTCATAATTGTGTTTAATTTACCAAAGAATATGTCTCTTATATTTTAATCTAAAATTTATTTGTAATATTTTCATCGTGTTTGAAGGTGTTATTCCCCATTGTCCAATGTATTTCACTGGTGTGTTTGAAGGTGTTATTCCCCATTTGAAGGTGTTATTCCCCATTGACATAATGTTTGAAGGTGTTATTCCCCATTGTTCTAATGTTTGAAGGTGCTATTCCCCATTGTTCTAATGTTCGAAGGTGTTATTTCACATTGTCCTATGTTTGAAGGTGTTATTCCCCATTGTCCTATTGCCTTAATGTTTGAAGGTGTTATTCCCCATTGTCCTATTGTCATTATGTTTGAAGTTTGTTTGAAGGTCCATTTGGGTTTTAAAGTTATGTATTTTCATTGGGGTTTTTAAGTTAAAGTCGCCATTTTACCATGCTACTCCCCATTGCCCTATGTATTTCACTTCCCCAGGTTGATAGCAAACGGATAAAACTTAAATATGTTGATATATTTTATTATAAAATCATATATTTATTTACATGAAATAAAATATTATATAATTATTGTACAGTGTGTTTTCTTTTTCTTGAATTTATTACGGATATGGATTTTTTTTTCAATTTACAATTGTATTAATGTTTTTCTTTTAATTTTCTATGAAAATATGCTAGCGAATGCACATTATCATCCAGCAAGTGTCTCTTGTCATCATATGGTGATAGTCCACTTTTCACAACCTTCACCATGTGAATCTGATGGTTGAAACTTCTCAAAGTGTACATATGCGAGAGTAGTGGAGAACAATTGAACAAGGTGTTTTTATATTGTTCGAATCTAACATTTCGGGTTTTAATACCCTTTGCTACTACAGTTTCCTTGTCGTCTGCGGTGATAAAACTATACATTTTTGCTCTTAGTCCGATATATTCCACCATTTGAATGGACTTGCATTCATCTTTGAATAAACCAATAATCGATTTCCTGTCTTTGGTGTAAAGAGGGTGATCAGCTGGATAATTTGAAAAGTCATATAGCTCACTGTTTAACGACATGTCTCTATATATGTCATCAGTTCTCACATGCATAATGAAACTGTCAGTATCTGTGTAACATAATGTTACATTCTCCTTGTATAGTTTTTTCATGTGGTTGTAGTAGTAATCAACCATGTGCGCCTTTGACAGATCGAGAATCATTTGTCCTAGGTAAATTGGTTTGTTGAAGAAAATTTTTGTTTTGGTTTGTAGCACGCCGCACAAGTGGTCGTTGAATATCTTAAAGCTTTTAAATGATGATTTTGCAGTAAGTTTTTGAAACTTATCCCACCTATGACAGAGAGAGAAGTTGATATGTTTCCGCAACGATTCCATTGATTTACCGAAAATAGCATTGTTGCCATTTTTAAAAAGTTTTTGCTCGAAATTGCTAGTAGCCTTTTTCCTCATTTCGGTATTGAAGTCAATATACTGTTTCAACCATGGACGCTGTTCAAATGAAACTATATTGTGAATCTTCTTCAAAACCAAACCTAGTTTGAGGTATAACTTTAGATTCACATAGTGCAAGATGTAATGCTTTTTATCTTTCAAAGTAGCTAGCAATTTGGTGCTCGGTTGGTATTCTTTCCCATCATCATTTGCTTGCTCATACAGATGACGTGAATGAGGTGAAAGCATTTCATTTGTTATCACTCCTTTTTCAACTGCAAGAGGAAAATCATTGTGAAGATCGTGTAAGTTATCTGGGTAATCCAAATCGCATTCAATGACATATCCGATGTCAGCGTTATTGGATACATTTAAGACATTGAAATCGTTTATTTCCTCTTCTGACAACCACTGGAATTTCCCCACAGCTAATGGCATGCTCATGCTTAAACCGTATAAATTGTTCGCATCTACATACATCAAGTATGAAGTTGGTAAAGCTGGATCATAATTGCTCAAGTAGGGATTGTTTGCTTTTGCATGTCTGCAGCTCACCATTGTTAAACCTCCTCGTATACTCTGCTCAAAGAAGAGCCACATTGTAGGATCTGTCAATAGCTCAAGTCTCACACCAGTCATTTTCAATGCAGATTGCCAGGAAAGCCCTGGAAGAGTGTAATAATTTGCAGGGTCGAGGGAATAGTTCGTTATCCACTTCTTCCTGAAAGTTTCAAATACATCAGCTAATAATAGAACGTCAGTTTTTAGATAAAGATCGTGATATTCGCCTATATTCTTAATATTCATTTGATTCCATACCCGTTGCGCATGTTCATACTCGGTTTGACTAATTGTTTTCTCTGATAAATTGCTGTAGAATTTGTCTATAGAGGGTAATTCAGTTTCATTGAACCTTGCTGCATTGTCAATGTATTCGTAAGGATATGTTCCTTTTTTCAACAAAAGAGCAATCCGCTTATCATCATCAAATTCTTTTGTAAAATGTTTAAATGTTTCTTTCGGATTCTCCTTAGACATTGACGATACCAATTCCTCTAGTGAACAATTCAAAAACTGGTATGAATCGATAAAGCGCAGATTGGATAGGTTGAAACTGATGTACTTTTCTGCATTCGTGGCTATGCAGCCAATTTCTTCACTCTTGAAAATACCTATCGAGGAACAGATTAAATGTGCATCAAACTGTTTCAGGTTATGAAATATAACTGGCACGAATGTGTGTTCTTTAAAATTAAGATTGCAATCTCTGCATGAAGCGCCACGAAATTTACCTGAAACATGTGCATGGTCTCGAACGCGGATAGTGGAATCTGTAAATTCTTCCATGCAAATGTGGCAATGTGTACTTGATTGAAAATCTTCCTCATCTTCAACAGTCATGCACAAGGGTTCAGGATTGTTCAAAATAGCCTTTATACGTTTATTTTCGTCAAGAAGACTATGAAGGAAGTGTTCACTAACATTTTCACCTCTATATATTTTAGGTGGTTGAGTGTATCTGTCATCGATGCAAACAACTTGATAACCGTACCCGCATGGTATCAACTTTGTTAATTTCGTTGTGCTGGTTCGATTATCTTCTGGCTCTTCAGTAACCATAGGTTCGCAAAATGTTTCCATGTCAGCATAAATAACAAATGATGTTTGTAACTGTTTGGCGTGATCTTGAAATGTTAGTATATCGTCTACCCCCTTGGTGGGATATGTCACATGTTGAGCTTCAAATTTTGAGCAGTATTTTATATGTTTCTCTAAAGTATGTTCACTGGTGAAACCTGATAAACAGAATCTGCAATACTTATGACTGCGTCCCAAGCATTTTGTTCGATATAAAAGTCTATTGAGATCTGTAATCAAACACCAGTGACTTTTATTCCCACTTTTCAAATACAATAAGTCAACTTCATGATGAGCTTCTCTTAGACCTGTTACATGGAGGGGGAAAAATTCACCCTCTTCAAATCCTAACACCATTACTGAAATGTTATTCTGCCTTTCAAATTTACTCACAAATGATGGTGCAACGGGCAATTGTATACCTTCCATGTTCAATTCATGTTCATATGGGATGTAGTGATGCACTTTAGAAGGGTCACCTGAACACGTAGGATGTATGGATGCTATAATAGCATATACAAAACATTTTTCATCTAAGTTTCTTATGTTGAGTAACGCTCTGGTTGCAGCAAGAGTTCTTGGTAGGGGTATATACGATCCACCGCCTAAAGGTTTATATTTAGCTGTATTAATCTCAATTTTTCATCTAAGTTTCTTATGTTGAGTAACGCTCTGGTTGCAGCAAGAGTTCTTGGTAGGGGTATATACGATCCACCGCCTAAAGGTTTATATTTAGCTGTATTAATCTCAATGTGTTTAATATGATCTAATGACCAACCGCTCCCATTTCGTATATACTCATCAAAACTTTTGAATATTTTTTGATATGTCACATTAATATCATGTTCATCATCTATATTTGCTCTATCAACTAGATTCGATGTCTTCGAGATAAAATGTGCATTATTCTTTAAATCATTACCACCTTCACCTCCATTCGGCTTGATCATTTGCACAAGACAATTCATATACCACTTAATATGACCGAGTTCATCACACATCTCTTGTAAATGAGTTTTTACCTCATGCTTAATTCCAGATAAAAATGCTAGAAGATCATACTTTTCCCCATTATCCTCATTCGGATAAATGAAACGAGCTCGTGCTATTCCCAAGAGAGCAGACTTATCCACACTTTTATGTTTGATTGTAGTATGTGAATTTGAATCAGTGTTTCCTGAACCAGTCTGATAAGTTGTATGATCGATGTTGCTATGTTTAAACAAATTTTCCGCTGAATCAAAATGTCTATCACATTGTCGACATGGAAATGTACAACTGTTTCTCTGGTGTCTCTTCAGTTTGGAAGGGTGATCAAACAGAAGTTTACAATAATAACATGAATAGACCTTAACCGTAAGATTTGATCTGTTGTCATTATCAACACTCAATCGATCATTTAACTCTCGCAACTGCTGTTGATATTGAGGGTTACTGTCAGGATAAAGACGCAATAAATCCTCGCAGAAATGATCATCAGCCATGACAATTGTGATATCAATAGCACTTTCAACGTTTTATATATACTACGCGATCGTGGACTAGAACTAATAGGCGAACATATGTTATCTAAATATTTATTTTATTAATTAAATTTAAAGGTACACAGTGTAAATATACAAATAGACAATATATTATATACATATATAAATATAGACAAATTTAAAGAAAAATACAAGTGATTGATTGAAGTCTCCAATAGTTTTAAATAATCCACTTCTTCATTACAAATGAAATGATAACCATTTACTCTTTAATCTTTTGCGATTTTGCGATTTTTCCACATTTCTTAAGAATTTTTCAGGAGACATCTTGATAGCTTTACCCTCTGCTGCACCATCATATTCATCAACATCCATCCTATTTTCCTCTTGATTGTCTGATTTTGATCGATCTACAGTTTCTTTTAAATTTTTCAATTCTGTTTTTTGCAAAACCTGACCACTACCATGTTGTTTGGTTACATCTTCTTCTAGGTTTATTTCTGTTTTTATACTGTCACTATCTTTACCATCATATTCCTTTTCTTTTTCTTTCACATTAACAATTTCACATTGGTTGGACATATTCATCAATCTTTCATATTTCTCCTTGGGTAATAGTATTAACTCCCGAGTCATAGTATTTGAAAAAAGATGATATCAATGTTGGAATAATAACAATTATCTTCAGTAAACGTTTTCTCCTCAACTGAGGTGTTATATTATTAACTACCACAGCACGAATGAACTTTGCAAAAGTTGAAAGATTCCTTTTAACCCTCTCAGACAATGGTATGACGCTTTTTAGACAGTTGAATACTATTTCTACTAATAGTTGTAATTGTCTGTGGTCCGTGCTTTTTATGATTTGAGCAGATTGTTCAGGTGTAGTGTTCGCCAATAATTTAAGGAAGCTTCTACTTGATTCTTTTAAAATCATTTTGGTTGATAAACAATCGTGTCCTCCCCCGGAAAAGGATTTGCGCGCAACTGATATTCAGGGTTTGAACCTGGTGCTATATCCACTATCAAGCAATTGTATGGTCTGCTAATTGCACGTTGGTAAACGTCCATGAAAAAGCGAACTTGACCTGGAAACATTTGTCGAGCTAAAGATTGTATTTGCAGTGAATCTCTACCATTTTTGAAAAGAAAAAAGACGTGAGAATTCAAACTGATTGATCGCATAACCTTCCCCTTCTGATATAAATTTTGTAGTATAAAAATAATTGATGTTAAGGTGTGATGACTTAAAACGCAATAAATCTTCTGCATCAGTTTACAGTCCACTACTTCATCCATTTTATCATCAATGATCCATAATGTGTGTATATCCTTATCAACAAGAAAATCACTTTCATCAGGCAGTTCCAGTTGAAATGAAATGTTGGAGACAGTTTTTTTCAATTCATCGAAGACATCTTGCCATATGCTGTAACAGTAGTATATCTTCTGAGGTGGTATTGTAAACATTTCCTGAGCGTTCTCTAATAATCTTTTAATGTATGTAGTTTTTCCTGAACCCGTTGGACCGACACATATTGAAGTCATGGGTGTTTGAAATTTCACCAAACTCATGATGATCACCTCTTGCTCGAATGATGATTGTTACCATGTGTCTCATCATTTTAAACACTTTTTCATATGCAGTGTGAATAGGTTTTACCAATCACATTGAAAACAAAGATGTCGTTTGCTTGATGATTATCACTGAAAAAATCGTGAATGTTAGTTAGATCATACTCTCTACATAAGAGTGATAAGATGAAAATGCAATATTGACCGCATACTGATGAATTCTCACTCTGTAATCGTTTTTGATTTATTTCCAGAGATATCGCATTGTGTTCAAAGAATTTTAAGAAGTGACGTGAATAATAATCGGGAGAGTGTGCGAAGCTGTCGAAAAATATCCCTCTTCGTTCCTCATTTATGAAAAAGGCGATCCAGTGTGCACCATTCTCAAAATGATTTTCAGTGTTACAAATAAATCCCATGGGTCGATTTCTCACTATCTTAGGTATCTGATCTGCTGCAAATATACCAACAATTTTATCCTTCATTAGTTCATCACAATTAATCATACACTCCAATTGCATAGTGTTCATTCTTGAATTATGATGTCTCGAGTTTGAGTTATTTCAAAATATCCACTAAATTCACTATAAATGATTATAGTTGTTGGTTCAGTGAGGGGAGAATCAAATGTGCATTCCAAATTGACACGTTCATTCCTTTTCAATGTTAAATAATCTAAACCTTCAAAAATTGGTTCCAGTTGAAAGGCATACAAGGCATATCCTTCAGAAAAACTGTCTCTGTTTAATCCATTACCACAGTCTTGCAGAGTTTTCCCAGCAACCTCAAATAGATTGCGAAATGCAACAATGGATGATTCTCCACTTGACGAGTCAAATTTTACTCTGACAGGATTCCCGGAAACTGGCACTCCCTCAACTTTAAGATTTATTTCACTTAGGTGGCAATGTTTGAATGTCCACGGACATAGTGAGTAGTCACCTGCTATGTTTTGACTCCCCGTAAAGGCTATCAATACCTTATTGGGTCTATTATTCTGGAATATGTTGTTGAAGTTAAAACTTATTTGACCAGCTGGAAGTGAAATTGTGCGAACATCATTTTGCACAATGGGATATTTAGCGTTTACTGTCCTGAGTATAGAATCGTGGCCATATACAATGCCGGGGTGAACGTGGATCTTTGCTATTGATAGATACATATCTTCAATCTCAAGGTAATAATCAGCATCTTCATCAACCGACATTAGATAAAATTCTGGTCTCGATCTGTAGAATTTCACAGTAACTCCTACTTGATTTAATATGTAACGATTCATTGAAAACAGGGGATGGAAAATGTTTCCTTCAAGATCAACAGTTTTACCATTTTTTATGTATGCTGTTCTTCTGTAGAGCCCAAGATTTGATCCTGTGTTACAATCTGCATCATCCAATGTTCCTTGATGATCGTCTATCCATAATTGACTTGAGAGCTGCGATTCTTTAGCTTCTTTCCCATATTTCAATAAAGTTTGCATATAAGCTTTGTAAGGGTAAAATCCTGTTGAAGATGTGACAATTTTATTTTGAATTAAAACATCTATTTGATTAAATAATGCATGCAAAACATAGTTCACAGGCCCGCAATTAACGTCACTGCTATCTGCTATGGTTCCATCTCCTCTTTTAAGTCTTAGACGTACATGCATTGTTGATTTACTTAAGTCTAGATACTCTGTTCCACCAGATATGTGAAACTCTATTGGCGATGTCTTTGTAAAAGTTGCAGCTGGTCGAATATGTTCATATGTGATTCTTGTGACTGCAGTTTGATGACCTGGTAGATTGAATAAAGACAACTGACTTGGTTGCAGCTCATGAAATGTTTCAGGATTTATTTTAGCCATTTTGAATTTTACTGGAAAATATCCTTTTCAATTAGCTGATTCTTTAATCTTTTTTTCACACTCTGTACACTTCCTTTCTTACTGTTTGTTTTATTTTTCCTTCCTCCTTTCTTTGTCTTTTTCGTTTTCTTCTGCTCCCCTCTATGGCTTTTTCTATTACTGTTTTGTAACTTCCCACGTTTGCGTTTTATCTTTTTCACAGCTCGACTAATTTCCGACTTAGCATTTTCCACCTGCTGCTGTGCATGTGTTACAAGTTTAATGGGTGATTGCGCATGTGGTTTACTTTGTGGTAATGTGATTGGTTCCATGAAGCTAGCTGCTGAATTAGTGAGGGAACCACCACTCTGGATAGTTCTTCTGTATGAATTATTAAGATATGAATTGTGATGTTTGTCATTCGCTAGATTTTCATAGTACATTATCCATGTTCTAGGGTCTAGCACATATTGAGAATTGTTCAATTCCATGATTATCATGCAAAGTATGGATACGACCTGAAGTGCAGTGTAATCGACACTGGATTTTTTAAAAATGATGCATGACTCCCTTGCATGTCAGTAATAAAGAATTCAATGTCTCTTATTTCACTTTTCACCACTGGAATGTATGCAAGTTGATCAAAGTGGTAGTATTCAGTTTGAGAGCAGCAACATATTCGCTTCAATAAGGGTTGTTTGTTACCATCGACTATTACATCACCGCATATGTTTGCATATATATATAGATCATTATTTGATGATAATTTAATATCAACTAATGCGACTTTCCATTTTGATTTCATCACTATTGGCGTCTGAAGATATGTACGGAATTTGTGTGGTCTGTTATGTGGGTAAATGTCTAAATTTTTGTTACTGTTAATGACCATGTAAAAGCTCATTTTAAAAGTCAACAATATCTCTCTCAGGAATCCACTGACAAAAACGTTTATCCCAATCCTGGAATTTTACATAACCCTCACGTTGACCATTCCGCCTTCGCCATTTAAGCACTTTCTCAACAAACCACAATGCGTCAGCCTCCTTTTTCACACGCTGCAACTCTGTATAATTGAAATTGCCTACAACTTCCTTGTCCAAAAAATCTTGTACTTTATAAAAGATTTTCCCATGTATTAGAAATCGTCTATATATTTTAAATATTTCGGAGGTCCACTGTTGCTGATAAGCTCTTTGAAACGGTTTCTTCAAATGGCTCAGTCTTACCATGTCATTGATTTTAAAATGAAACTGTTTCCCTCTTTTACGTTGTACTTTTAATGTTTCTTTCTTTTCTCTGATTCGTTTTTCTTTGGGTGGAGTTTTAATATACATATATGCCCACAAATCATATTTGTTTTTCTCATTCACATCTTTTGGAGCTGTATTATTTAAACTTCTATGTGGCGTTGCATTATAACTTGCTACCAAATTTTGTAGAACATTGAGATAGCTATAAGTTCTATGCTTTGTAAAATATCGGAACATCATCCTCCGAAATGTCAAATTGACCCTCTCTGCTATTGACGCTTTACTACTGTCGGAATTTAAATAGACATGATGGTAAATGTCATATTTTTTAAACACACGTTTCAAATCTTTGTTTTTGAATTCAGTTCCCGCATCTGTGGAAACCTTCAAAGGGATTTTACCATGTTTGAAGATTTTTTCAAATGCATCAGCTACTGTCTTCCCAAACTTGTTTTTTAATGGATAAATCCATAAAAACCGTGTGAAAATATCGATAACAACCAACAGGAAACGTGTCTTATTGTTATATTTCTGTATGTTGGATACATCCATAAGGTCAGCATCGTATTGCTCATACGGTTCCGATACAATTATTTTCACTCTTTTAATTCTACGTTTTACAGGTTTTTGTAAATTGTAGTCGTCTATTTTTTCCATCCATTTCCTGATCTTGTATACGCTTGGTACATTTCCATCTCTTGATGTCTTCAACGTTTGATAAATTTTTTCAGCACTTAGGTATGCTCCCCCATTTGCTGTATTGTAATATACATTCCTAAGTTTTTCATCTAAATCATCATTTTCCATTGTTAAAAATAGGTTCCAAATCTATCATTTTTTCAACTTTATCTATTATGCGAGATGCTCTGTGCGGTGTTTTCAATATAGTATTTTTCCAATCTGTTGATTGTAAAAATGTAAGTTGATAGTAGACTCTCACATTATCTGGAATATTTGATTGTCTGACTAAATTAACAAAATCGGTGTACACTTTATCTGTTTCTACTTGATAAAAAAAATCCCATGCATTTCCTCCACTTATGTGTTCCACTTGATTTTCCTTCTTCAGAATGTCAAAAACTGACTTTGCATATATTATATCGAATATGTTATCAAGTCTGGCTATATTTTCACATGATTCTATCTCATCCATGTTTTATTAATAATAATAATAATTTATAATGTATGATATTTTTGTTTGGGTTAGGGTTAGGGTTAGGGTTAGGGTTAGGGTTAGGGTTAATTATTATATTTACCAATTAAACTTTTATCAAATTAAAGCTCTCAAATTGTTTTAAATGTTCCTTTTACTACTTCCATATCCAGCATATCAACAATTTAAATGATTGGTAATGCGTTAAATTGTTTAATGAAATGAAAATTTTTTTTAAATGTTCAATTTACTTTTACTACTTCCATATCCAGCATATCAACAATGTTAAATTGATTGGTAATGCATTAAAATTGTTTAATGCAGTGAAAAAAAAAAATAAAAACATTCTTTTATATTTTACAAATTAAAAATCAATATTTTGATATTATCCAACAAATATATTATGCAATTTTTGCTGACGGGGGCAAAATTTTTGTCAACGTGGCAAAAATATTTGCTGCTGCCACACAATATATACTACTAACAGTTCTATATTTGTGACGGGGTCTCCCCTTTATATAAACAGTTCAAAAACTAATAAAACCTTTGAATAGACTTATTAAGAAGGGATATAGTTGTCAGGTCATTAAAGATTGCATATTTTGGCGTTAATATTGATTCACTTATAGGGTCTTTGCATCGGAAATAAACACATTTATTCAAAAACCAGTTGTTGGCATGACACGGGTTATGTTCTCATATATGTTATGATGGTATGATACTAAACCCCTAACGGGAAGGATTGTGCCTGATGTTCATATGATGAAATCATAATCTTGTCAGTTTAATTGAAGTCTGGAGCTGTTATGTCAGTTAACTGCTAGTAGTCTGTTGTTATTTATGTATTATTGTCATTTTGTTTATTTTCTTTGGTTACATCTTCTGACATCAGATTCGGACTTCTCTTGAACTGAATTTTAATGTGCGTATTGTTATGCGTTTACTTTTCTACATTGGCTAGAGATATAGGGGGAGGGTTGAGATCTCACAAACATGTTTAACCCCGCCTCATTTTTGAGCCTGTCCCAAGTCAGGAGCCTCTGGCCTTTGTTAGTCTTGTATTATTTTAATTTTAGCTTCTTGTGTACAATTTGGAAATTAATATGGCGTTCATTATCACTGAACTAGTATATATTTGTTTAGGGGCCAGCTGAAGGACGCCTCCGGGTGCGGGAATTTCTCGCTACATTAAAGACCTGTTGGTGACCTTCTGCTGTTGTTTTTTTCTATGGTCGGGTTGTTGTCTCTTTGGCACTTTCCCCATTTCCATTCTCAATTTTAGTTCTATATTTGTGACGGGGTCTCCCCTCTCCCCTCTATATGAACAGTTCCATATTTGTGACGTGGTCTCCCCTCTATATGAACAGTTCTATAATTTTGACAGTGTTATATGTCTCCCCTCTTTATGATCTTGTCTATTTTTGTGACGAGGAAAATAGCGGTCTCTCCTCTATATTACCAATTCTATTTTTTTTGTGACGGGAATATCGTCTCCCCTCGATATTATCATTACTACAGCTGAAAAATAATTAAAATTGAAACAAAAGTTATAAGGAAACGACAGTACATTGAAAATAATATTATTAAAGCTAAAAAGCTATTAAATGCACCTTTATTTCTATATCATTCATATATTCAATTTGTATATCTTTAATTTCTTAAATCTATTTTTTTTTCTTTTATTATTAACATTCTAAATTCTTTTTATATTATTATAATTCGTTAATGTATCAATATGGTTACTACTCGGTGTCGTTTTTCTTCAGATGCAATAATTTAGTAAAAATAAGTACATGATATCAAAAATGTTGTTTTAAAAATGAGTTATTAAATTTATTATTTTAGATAGCTGACTGGAGACCATTTAATTTAATGTGAGACCTCTAAATCAATGTTGGAGTATATAACATAAAATACTAAAACTTTTTTTTCATAATTTATTTTTTCATAATTTTCTGAGTTAACATTTGAAGCATTTTTAAAATAGTCATACTTTTGATCTGAGTTAACTATTTGAAACATCATTCCAGTCAGCTAAGAGGTATTTTTGAAAAATTAATTCTGTTTTGTCTTTATGTTTGTGTATGTGTTGCTTTGTTTGAATGTAATATATTGTACCTTGTTTTGTGGAGAGGGCTTACACAGGTCGGGACCACTACCTTATATGGAAATGCATAAATTAGCATACTTATGTTCTCGCACATGTAATTGTTTATTTACATGTGACGCAAATTATTTTTACCTATATTTCTGACCAATCCACTAAATGAGTCACAATGCATGATGGACTACTACGTGTTTACAATCAATCAAGAACACGTGTTATTTACTGAAATACAACACATTTTTTCGTGCAATGCGGGATTCACAATTTCGCTTAGTTTTTCATTTTGTGTATCCTCATTTATAGTTCGTGATATAAAGTATTACTTCCATGCTCAGATTAACGAAGAGTTGTTTCTATGCGAAGAAAAAAGGGTTTGAATTACCCGATATATAGCCATTAACATGTTTGATGATGGCACAGAGATTTCGTGTATTTGTCCACCAGAAGCAACGAAACAACAGCGAAAAAACACAATTACCCATGAGACAAACTTACTGGTGTAAAGTAAGCCGTCGATAACAGCCGGTGCTGATATTCAAGAGTACAGCAATGTTCGTATAGATAATTAAAGGCAAATGTGGGATCCTTGAATTTTGTGTTCGTAAAAAAGGCGAAGAAATATTTACATACATAGGAGTGTTAACAAATCTATAAGTATTTTTGTTGGTCACATTTCAGTATATGGGACTTCCAAACTGTTCCCTTTTTTTTAAAGTAGTGAAGTCAGCAACTGTAGTTTCAGTTTTTCGTTTTTTAACGGGCTCGGACATTTGCCACACTGAATAAAATCATTATAGCTGATTTCTTAAACCTGCAAAGTAAAACTTTGGTTGGCTTGCTTGCTTAGTTTGTATAGTTGTTTATACAAGCTTTGAAAATAAGATTGACATCTTAAAACAATATATATATAGGCATAGTTTAACTTGTATATTTTATATTTTGTACAATATACAAACAAAGCAAGCAAGCTAACCAAAGTTTTGCTCCACATGCATTAGGAAATAAGATGTTATGATTTTATCCATATGTATGTGCGATCAGGTGGAAAATTTGATATGTTTTGTGAAAATTGCAGCGTTGGATCTATAATAAAAAAGAAGATGTGGTATGATTGCCAATGGGACAGCTGTCCACAAGAGACCAAAAAAGATGTCTCATTTGGCACTCATACCTCATCTTCTTATTTCTATATACAAAGCACGTTTTAGAAAAAAAATTAATAGGTAATATGGCACCCACTATGATCCAGAGACTTTTAATATTGGAGATATTTTACATATGTCAACAGGACAGCAGCCGAACGATAAAACCTCTGAGGTATATTTTGTGATAAAATTAGCAACAAACGGATATTATCGATGGATGAAACTATAAAAAAATGTATTGAGCTATATACCGTCCCGCTCAGTGGCGGATCCAGGGGGCGGGGGTTCCGGGGGATGGACCCCCTTTTTTTGGACGATCAGTGCATTTGGATGGGGACATGAAGTTGAAACCCCCTCCCCTTTTGTCCAGGGTTAGTATCCCCCTTTTTAAAATGGCTGGACCCGCCCCTGCCGCTTTCATAACACTTCTTTTTATCACACTGAATATTATGATGTTCTTACTATTAGTTCAGATCCTGATAAAAAAAATACACATTCAGTACAGAAAGAAGTGTTTCAATGAAAGTTTCGTGTTTTTCTAGGCAGAAATGGTTTTGCAATGACATTATACAGGTTTAAAAGAACTCAAATGATTTTCTTACTTGACAGTGGTCACTTCATTGGATATTTCACTGTGTCATGTCGTGAAATTAATGCAGGTTCAATTCATAACAATGCACAAAACCGGTTCAACTACTTTTGCAAGGCGAAAAAGAAAGTCGAATCGTCAAGCCAATAAACAATATTTTTTTAATCTGAGCATGCAAATTGAAGATTACGTTATATATTTTACATTAAATATATTTGCAGAATAAAAACTTTGGTAATGAGAGTCCCAGACAATATATTAATTGACTGTTTTCCCACTAATTCCACGTGTTTTAAGTAGTAGTTTACTCGTAGTAGCCCACAATGCATTGTAGTTCATTGAGTCGATTGGTCAGTTTTTCAAGGCCATATTGGCCTTGTGTTTTGGAAATTACTATGCAAATATATTCTGACGTCAGAAAATCTAGAGTTCTCGACCTGTTACATAGGCTATGCCTGTTGCCCAATCCAATTCAATTTATTTGAATAAAATATTGTTTAAACTAAAACTACTATTTTTGTGAGGGGAATTTCAGTCTTTCTTGACTTACCACTGACGTCGTATTGTTTGAACCGATTGTAATAGACCCAAACTTATCAAGTCCTCTTCCAGTCTTCACCAAAAGCGTCTTTAAATACGAAGAAATAGATTTTATCCTGCATTAATGTTACAATGCTAAGTTTTTTTTGTTACATATTCTGACAGCTGACTTCTTTTTTTGCGCCTGTCCCAAGTCAGGATCCTCGAGACTTTTTTAGTCTTGTGTGTTTTTTTAATTTGAGTTCATTTACATATTTTGGAGTTTGGTGTAACGTTCATTTTCAAAGAACGATTAAATATTTTGTTTCGGGGCCATCTGACCCCCCCCCCCCCTCTCCCTTCCCCCATCCGTGTGCGAGATTTTCTGGCTGTGTTGAAGATCCATTTTGGTGGCATGCTATTTGGTTGAGCTGTTGTATTTTGGACACATTCCCCATTTTCAGTCACAATTTCATTTTCAGTAATTTACTAATAAATTATATAGAAATATATAGATAATAAATTATGGATACATTTCATATTTTCCAGCAATGAACGAATATTGTTCATGTCCTATTTTCATCTCCACAAAAAGATTTAATTTGATACTCGTTTTTGGGATACGATTGCTGTCAAGCAATCTGTAGACTTTTACCATTGACCCTATGACACACTCCCTCACGTCATTCGTTTTATTCTAAACATTCGGCAACATCTCAGATTCTTATGATTGTCTTGCTTTAAAAGGTAAAAACAAGCAAAACAATTGAACATAAACAACTTTCCTGTAATGTTTTACTCATAATCTTCATGTGTGATATTTTCCTTGACTTATATGCGTGTTTTTAACAATACGGAAAATCAGAATTAAACAGTAGTTATATTTAGTGTTTTTATAAATTTAGAAACACGTCAGAGGGAATTCCCAAATTTTGATAACTTGCGAGAGTTCTCTGAAAGCCGATCGATAATTATATTTCTGTCACAAGAACTGAAGTGGAGTATTTCTATATTTTACCGTTATGAAACTGATATTTGATACTGTACTCTCATAAAGAAATGGAGAACCATTCATCATATCAATTAATAAACGTTCTTGTTCCAAATCGCAAGTCGCGGTTTGTTTGTGTATAATGTCCATGCGTGGTCTCACTAATTAGAGACAAAAAGAATTGTAGAGACAAAAAGCGTCAAGAAGCGACAAGAAGAATAATATTAGCAACAAGAAACTATTTAGCGACAAGAACACATTTTTTTATCTATATTACTTATTCGAAATAAATATTAAAAAAATATGCAAAAGAAAACAATTTCAACGACAGGAAAGTTAATTTTGATAGGGGGAAAAATGTAACTTGTAAATCTAATTCAGTTGCTACATTTATTTACATGATATTTTATAAGGTATCACAGGAAGTATATTTTGTCTTTTTATTTTTTTTTAAAACCATTTTTGTACAATATATAATTAACTTGCAAAATGCATTATTTGTGCATAATTGTCCAGTAAATACATACACAAATTGTGAAATACAAATTAAGAACTGAAATCAAACAAGAGGAAAACATAATTAAAATGTGAATATTTTTCATCATTTTATTTAGTGTATTGTCTCATTTAAAGATATTTATCATGTTTATGCATATAGATTGAAGATTAAAGGAAACTGATGACAATCTTAAGTTTTCAACAGGTGTTCACTATTCGGTACAATAATTTTATATTCTGGTGCGTGTAATTGATGAAGGTGTTAATGGATGTTATTGTTGCAATAAAACAAAGGACACGCACCTAGTTAATCTGATTTGTTGCTCTTAATTGTGTATTACCTTAGAGTGAAGCCACAGCTAATGTTGGTCCTATCAGGAAAAATTAATTGTACAGTTAGGAAGGAAATAATATTTCATGTTTTTGTTTTATTAAATCCTTCAAAAGGAAGGTGACAAATCTTTGTTTTTATTTTCATTTTATAGCGTTTACATTTTCTTTGCTCTTACACATGTTTAATTTCTACATTTATCAATATGATAATAAAAAGTACACAATCTCTTCATCGATTTTTTTTTTATTTCTTCATCTTTCAATATAATCTTAAGGCCACACCAATTCGATTCCTTGTTCGACGGACCCGCTCGCACCTATTTTTTTCAAAACAGATTTTTTAAATTTTTGTTATATTCCCGCTTCCCGCATCCGGAAATGAAATCATGTCCATTTCCCGCACCGTTTTTTTGTAAATATAATATAAAGATCTCAACATTTGTTTTTTAAAATCACAGTCTAGCCTTTATATAACGATTTTAAACATATCAGCACCCCACAACACTAAATATCTGCGAGAATATTTGTTTCAGCATGAAACCAATTGTTTCCAAGCGGGAGTGCTCCGATATAAATAGAAATACCAGTACAGAACAAAACGTTGGTTTCTTCCCCCCTAACTTATATTCCCCCCCCCCCAAAAAAAAATGTTCGTTGTTAAAATAAAGTACAAAGAACTTCTGAAGGATTTGTCTTCAACTGTAATTATAATGTATGGCGACGGTCATACCCGCTGCAGGTTTGTGCACCTGTCCTGGTTGATTCAGAGACCTGTCGTTCAGCAGTTATCGTTTGGTGATGTGGTTCATTGGTATTTTCCCGTTTGGAAATATAATTTAGATCGTTGGTTTTCCTGTTCGAATTGTGTACACTACTAAGTTGTGGTCCATTATAGCTTGCTGGTTGGTCTTGATCAAAGCACTGTGTAAAAGGCCGTACTTTGACCTATGTTTGTTATTATCAGGTTGGGACCAACCCTCCCTCAGACAAGGGCCTTGAAGGGGTCATTTTACCATGTTTACTGTGCAGTCTGTTGTAGAAAAGAAAATATAAATACTAAGGATTTGTACAGTGCTACTATTCAAAACCTTTGACAACTTAGAATTTTTTACTCAAAAAGAGGAGAAATTCATTATATTTTAAACAACTTTTCTAAAAGAGGGATGGGTCCACTTATTTTGAATAATATTAAACTGTTAAAGTAAATGTGTTTACATGGTTAAAGTCCAGGAATATTACAAAATTCTTGGACATGTTTTGACCATTTAATACCAAATATTATAGTTCTTTGGGAAAATATAAGCCCTTTTGTACTTAAAGTGTTTTTACAAAAAAAATATATTATAACTTTAATATTTTGACCCCTCATAAAAGGGATATTCATCAATGTTCATAACATTAAGGGGTTGTTCTGAACCTGATTATGACTTGGATGGAGAATTGTCTCATTGTCAGTCACACATACATAGACCAGATTTAATTATTCAATTATTTCTTGATGAACAGGGGGAAAATACTTCATAAATTAAAGAAATGTCAAGGTACAAGTGATAAATCAAGTTTTAATATAGTCAAAACCTACTATTTTATGTTTACAAAAAAAAAATTATATTCGCTCGCCTTTACTTTTTAAGCGTCGCCTAAAAAATCTTCAAATTAAATATTTTTTTATTAAAATTTTCAAATCGCTCGCTCGCCCCAATTTTTGGAGTCCAAAAATCCGTAGAACAAGAAATTAAATTGGTGTGGCCTAAAAAACATTTTAATGTATGTGATAACAAAATGTATTCTTGTCGCTAAATAGCTTCTTGTTGCTTTTTGTCACTTATTATTTTTCTTCTTGTCGCTTCTTGACGCTTTTTGTCGCTAATTAGTGAGACCCCACATGCGTGTAGTTTTCCTGATTTCAAGGGGTATCAGATTGAGTGATTCCCCGCTTCATTGATTAATTTGAAACTCATGGGATTCTTTCTATGTCTGTCTGCATATGGAGGGCTATTGCTGTTGCATAATTTTAAATCACATGCATAATTTAAATTAAAATAAATGTTTCATCGTAAATATTACCTATAACACCCCTTCAGAAGAAATGTAATCTTCCATGTTATCGTTTCGAGTTGTCTCCCTTTTCGAAGTATTCGTCAAGAAGAATTAACTCGTTAATGCCGGTAAACGTCGTATTATATTAAGAACGATCTCAATGTAAACAGAGGAGTGTGTACGGAAAGGAGTCATGCCCTCTGACCCAAAGGAACTTCAATAATTAAAGAGTAAGAAATGGGGTTCCTCCTAAACTGGTCCGCCGTTCTATATATAGCTTCGCACCGAAGGTCAGTGTAGCGATAAGTGAACACAATAGGGGTCCAGTTTAGGGTTCCTCCTAGAATTACGGTGATAAGATACGGAAGCAAGTTAACTCGTACCACGGCATTGGAACCAAAAAAGTTAACTTGTACTACTGCCGGGGAAGTCGTAACATTCAGAAAAATATATAAAAAATATGATGTTTTATGGGTTTCTGTTTGTAAACCTAATAGAAATAAAGTTGAATTACTTGAATTTTACACAGGAGTTAAATGAAAACTTAGACAAAAATAAAGAATGTTTTAAAGCATTAATGTTTTAACTGATCTTTCAAACTAGAACATAGGCGGATCCAGCCCCCCTTTTTTGTGGAAAAAACTTGGTTGATAATGAAGGGAATCATTGAAGCATGACTGGAGCGGACCCCCTCTTAGGTCAGTCAGCGGGCTCCCCCTTAGGAAAAGTTCTGGATCCGCCACTGTAGAACTTAATCCAGAGGAAAGTTAAAACATTGCTTTAACTGTACCTTATTAAAATTGAACATGTTGAATATGTATATATCCAATTTAAGTTAATTAAAGCTGTAATCCATGATCACAAATTGAATGCTATGTTTACAATTGTTGAAAGCCATGTGCTTTTTTTGCGGGGAAAATGCGGACCCCCTAAACAGGAATCAGTTAAATTTCATTGTTACATTTATTTATAGACAGTAAAAATAATTTTGGCAATCATTTTGACTAACTGCTAAGATTTAATTATTCATGAAAAATTTTCTTCGGGTGAAACTGTATATACCTTAATTATCTACATCTGCCACAGTATTTTCTATCCAATATACAAGGAACATAAGCTACAAATTGGTCATTGTACTTTCAAATTATATACATTTTACAGACTTAAGAGGTATTGGGTGAAAGTAACGTATATCATGTATATTCATCATTTAACACCATTTAAATGCATTTAAATAAGTTGGTACGAGTTAGCAATGGTACGAGTTTGCATTGGTACAATTTTTTTTTTAATGGTACGAATTTACAATGGTACAGGATAACTATAATTCGATAAAACACAATAAGTACATGGCTCATACACTTGTAACGGGGATTGGCTATTCTTTAAGTTGAGTGACTATTCAGATTGTTACATTTTGCATGTGCAGTTGAATTAGTTTAGAGAATAATACTATCCAGCTGTACCAGGGTTACCGGCCAAAAATGCTTGAGACTCGCGCATGTTCATGCTTTTTTTGCAACAGTATTCTTGGATCTATTTCTTTCCTCTTTGATCTTTTGAATTTTGGCCAAATCTCATGCATTTGTTTAATGAAAATTTGGCAGAACTGCTATACATGTGTCAATGAAAACTATGGCAATCGTATCCCTCAGAGCATTCTGCTCTTTGATTTATGATATTTTTCAAAGGGTTCTCATTCGTTTATTAAAATTGAGCATAACGGTTACATATATAACTATTTGGGTTGTCATTTTATCTTTCCGAATCGATTAATATTAATATTATATTCATTCCACGTTTGTTTACTTTTTACTTTAATTACGGGATTTTCCCTCATGCAAACTTCAGCAGTCGAATGTTTATCGAAAGGTGTCACCGTTAAGGACACTGCATACGGAATTAATGTCTGAGAATGAGTACGGGAAAACAGTAATGCATTACCAAAACAATTCTGAAGATTCGGATAAAGGCGTTTCTTAAAAAGAAAGTCTATATATACACGTAATTTGAAGGAAAATTTCAGCATTATCGGATATTTCGTGCAGATCGCGGAGGAAGCCCTGAGAGAACCATGGACCTTCTGAAGTCCAAATAATTATGACGTCTTGTAAGGCTATTATACTTTTTGCTTTAAAGAGAAAAAAGAGTATAAAAGCCTTTCAAGACGTCACAATTATTTGGACTAGGACCTTCGACAGAAAACTAAACAATCTTAGTCAATTAGGAAGTAGATAGATACAGCTACGTGCGTGCAGAGGTCGAACTCACACCCTCACCGTTGACATGCGAGTGATACTGAAGTTGAGCTATTGAAACCACTTGGCGATCGTGACCGAGAAACATGAAAATTGTTAGTTTAAAGTTTATTGCCTAACAAGTGTTTTCCTTTCATGTTATCAAAACCATACCGAACTAGTGTTCTCCTTTCGTGTTACCAAACCCAAACCTAACCAGTGTTCTCCTTTCATGTTATCAAAACCTTACAGAACCAGTGTTATCCTCTCATAATACCAAAACCTTACCTAACCAGTGTTCTCCTTTCATGTTACAAAAACCTTACCTAACCAGTGTTCTCCTTTCATTATACCAAATCCCCGTTTATACGAGTCCCAGTCTCGAAAGAAATTGATGTGGCCATTCATTCTTCGTTGAATCACCTAAACATAAACATAAACATAAACAGACAGTCTTATAGCAATTATATCGACTGTCAAACATAAACAGACAGTCCTATAGCAATTATATCGTCTGTCAAACATAAACAGGCAGTCCTATAGCAATTATATCGACTGTCAAACATAAACAGACAGTCCTATAGCAATTATATCGTCTGTCAAACATAAACAGGCAGTCCTATAGCAATTATATCGACTGTCAAACATACACAGGCAGTCTTATAGCAATTATATCGACTGTCAAACATCAAACAGACAGCCTTATAGCAATTATATCGACTGTCAAACATAAACAGACAGCCCTATAGCAATTATATCGACTGTCAAACATAAACAGACAGTCCTATAGCAATTATATCGTCTGTCAAACATAAACAGGCAGTCCTATAGCAATTATATCTACTGTCAAACATAAACAGACAGCCCTATAGCAATTATATCGACTGTCAAACATAAACAGGCAGTCCTATAGCAATTATATCGACTGTCAAACATAAACAGACAGCCCTATAGCAATTATATCGACAGTCAAACATAAACAGGCAGTCCTATGGCAATTTTATCGACTGTCAAACATAAACAGACAGTCCTATGGCAATTATATCGACTGTCAAACATAAACATACAGTCCTATGGCAATTATATCGACTGTCAAACATAAACAGGCAGTCCTATAGCAATTATATCGACTGTCAAACATAAACAGGCAGTCCTATAGCAATTATATCGACTGTCAAACATAAACAGACAGTCCTATAGCAATTATATCGACTGTCAAACATACACAGGCAGTCCTATAGCAATTATATCGACTGTCAAACATAAACAGACAGCCCTATGGCAATTATATCGACTGTCAAACATATACAGACAGTCCTATAGCAATTATATCGACCGTCAAACATAAACAGGCAGTCCTATAGCAATTATATCGACCGTCAAACATAAACAGACAGTCCTATATCAATTATATCGACCGTCAAACATAAACAGGCAGTCCTATAGCAATTATATCGACTGTCAAACATCAACAGGCAGTCCTATAGCGACCATATTTGCTGTCAAACATAAACATGCAGCCCTTTAGCAATCATATTGACTGTCAAACATAAACAGGCAGTCCTATAGCAATTATATCGACCGTCAAACATAAACAGACAGTCCTATAGCAAATATATCGACCGTCAAACATAAACAGGCAGTCCTATAGCAATTATATCGACCGTCAAACATAAACAGACAGTCCTATAGCAATTATATCGACCGTCAAACATAAACAGGCAGTCCTATAGCAATTATATCGACTGTCAAACATCAACAGGCAGTCCTATAGCGACCATATTTGCTGTCAAACATAAACATGCAGTCCTATAGCAATCATATTGACTGTCAAACATAAACATGCAGTCCTATAGCAATCATATTGACTGTCAAACATAAACATGTCAGGGGTGTGGAAATGCTATGCCCGACTCGCCCGACTCGTACATTTGAACACCCGGACAAGTAACTATTTGTGTCTGGGTTGCCCGTGGACAAGTAAAAAATTACAAAAGACAAAATTCAAATCCAACAAAAATATAGAATAAATTCAAAATGTATAAAGATGTTTAATTTGTGTAAAAGAAATCAATGGTCAGCGAGTAAAAACAATGTTCATGACGATAAATATTACATAATACCGGAAATAGATCGATTAACAAAATAGATAAAAATAAGTATGCAAACCCCGAGTCGCGTAACATTGCATTGGTTTTGTCCATTGACCCGGGATCGTCGATTAGGTTTTATCAATCATGAGCGGAAGTATTATTTTATATGATTTTGTGTCCAGATTCAGATTGATAAATACTTAAACATATTAAAACAGCGGACAAAAAGAGTAATGAGTAGAGTAAAAAAATGAAAAAGCAAGCGCAAATAAGGATAAGGAATTCTAAAAAATATATGGAAGCGAGAGTTTCAGATATCTTGACTATCAGATTGCAACCGGCTATCTAGGATGGAAATTCAGAAAATAAAATTATTTTTTTGTCTTTATATTTATAGATCAAAGGCCAACAATATTTGTTGTCAGAGTGGTAAATAGAAGGGGTGCTTTAATTGCCCATTAAGACAATTATAAAAAAAAATCACCAAGTGTGTCAGTTGAGAGAAACACCAAAACAAACCAATAGTTTATCCATTAAATTTTCATTTCTTCACTCACTGTCCTCTGATTTAGTATTTCATTATATGTACCTACTGGCTACAATTCTTATTCAAAAACTGCTGCAAAAAATTACCTTTACATGTCATTTCATTGGTTGGTTTGCTGTCCCATAGATGTTAATTATATATATAACCTACTTTCCTAAATACATTTAAGCAAATGGATTTCATTTGCTTGTGATGCAAAACAGTGCTAAGAATTATATATTAGCTAACAATGAAATACTTCAATATTTATTGGGACCATCAGGGCAAGTAACTTTTTTTCCGGACAAGTGAAATTTTCAGTTTAACTTGCCCAGGGACAAGTGCCCACAGCAAATATTT